>PVKB01000896.1:292321-512810 GCA_004027205.1 Ctenodactylus gundi | reverse complement strand
CCTCCCCATCACACTGAACACACTTAACCCACTGGTCTCATCATCTTATGAAACAATTTACAGCTTTCAGTTGTGGTAATTTCTGTCAGATTAAAACACGCAGTGCACCCTCATGTCACCTGATTTGGTACTGTGCAACTTCCGGCTCTCCCTTAAAGTTAAAATGACCATGGAGGTCAGCATTTGAGTTGACGCAGGACATTGGGACAACGGCAATATGACATCTCACAGCACTCACAAAAGAACTGCTTTGGAAAGTAACAAGAGCGAAGGGAGAGAGAATATTTTGAGGGGCAATGAGGTGAATCTATATTTCACTCTAATATATCTCTTTTCACTTAATCCTTGACCACACTGTGTGATAATATTCTATAGTGTCAAAAACTAAGGGAGTTCTACACACACACACACACACACACACACACACACACACACACACACAAATACACACACACCATTTCAAAACACTTAGGAGCTGAGTAAGTTTTCAGTAGTCAACTTTTAGACTAATTTAAGCCATACAAAATTAGTATTAGGTTATAACTCAAAGTATTCCACATTGATAAAAATAGGTAAACAAATGAGAAAGAATAGACAAACGTCTCACGCGAAAGAATTTCAATGTAACATATGTAGATACTCGGCCTTCAAGGAGCTAGAGCATAACTGTGCTCTCTGAAATGCGAGCTACATGTTAAAAATCCCTTGCAGAGATTATGGAATAAAGGGGGAGCAGAGCACTTTGCAGTGGACATAGGGAAACCTGACGAACACCACCTCAGGCAGGTAACAAAGGGTAGTATCAGCCGTAATGCATACTAAGCATATATGCCTCAGATATGGTCAGTTAAGAATAGCACTTAACCTGTGTGACCATCCACATATTCGTAATCCTATTCTAAAACTGAGAAAAACAACAGACAAAACTCAACGGAAGGAGCTTCTTTCAAAATACCTGCTGAACAAAGCACTCCTCAGCTCTACCAAGTGATCCGAGAAAATCCAAGAGACTCATTCCAGAGAAACATAAAAAGATAGTTACTAAAGACACTGACAGACTGCGTGGGATCCTGGGACAGGGAAAACAAAAAGGACATCAGACAAAAGATAAAGAAATTTCAGTGAAGTGTGGATTTGTGTTATATTCATGCTTCACTGAGTTCATTACTTAAGACAAGTATGCCATGTTAATTTTATATGTGAATAATAAAAATATGAAAATTCTCTGTACTATCATTACAACTTTCCTGCAAATCTGAAACTATTCTAAAATCAAAACTGCCTGCATTTTTAAAGATAAAAAAGTAGTTAAAGCAACTGGAAAATATCATAAAGTTAATGGACTTCTTGAAAATTAGATTAAAAAAGAAATCGAAATGAAAATTATTTGGAAAAATGATATAGATGAGAATTTAATCCAACTCGTGTGAGAATTTAATTTCTTGGATGGGGTATTACTTGACAGTGAGAAGATTACCTTAAGGTGTCTGGTTCTGAAAAAGTTAACCTGTCTCTTCCGTAGTGTTTGCCCCTGTAAAATGGCCAGTACCTCCCCCTAGAGGTGCAGTGTGCATGAAAAGAGAATGCTCGCAAAGTGGCCAGGAGAAGAACATACCAAGTGGTCTCGAATAATTTCTATTTCTTTGGTTCAACCTCTAGTTCCACAAGGAAGAAAAAAGCTTTTGGGTAGAGTTTGTTTGTGGAAAAATACATGTTGTTTGGCCACAAAATCTATATTCAACTGTTTATAATCAAGAAAGTGCAAAGAGAAGTGCCTCGGAAGTTTGTTTTGAAATTGAGATCTTTTCAACCCCCATATGACTGAGAGATGAACTGATGACAGTTGGATGGGAAAACATGAACAGAACAGAACAAAACAGAACAGGACGGAACAGAACGGAATGGAATGGAACGAAACAGAAGAGAAGAAAAGAAAAGAAAAGAAGGAAAGGAAAGGAAATAGGACTCTAAATGATATTACCATTGTCTAGGACTTCGCCTTGGAATACAGGGCTTGAGGGTGAGCGGGTCTGGTGCTCAGGCTCATTGTTGTATCTCCAGCTTAGCTCTTTAAATTGGTAAGTGGTGTCTTCTTGTCGGCAAGTAGGATTGCTATAGAAAACCGTAAGATTTTGAACCTTACGGATGTATGCTTCTCCTGAGCGCTGGTCCTTATATATTATTATACATGCAGGTGATAGCACTTTAATCTCTGAGAACCACTTTCCCCACCTACAAAACACTGTAGTAATACTTACCACTAAGGGCTTTAGTGTGTGCGAGAACTGGGACCACGTAGGGTAGCTTACAGGGCTCCAGCCCTCAGTGGAATACTTGCAACTTGTATAATTGCTACAATGCTTTTTTTTTTCATTTTGAAGCACTCATTAAATGATAAGCCACTCCAAAACTGGCTGCAAGTGACGAAAGCTTTCTGAGAATCACTTCACATTGGCCTCGCCTGTCAGGTGAGCCTTAAGTTTCTTAAGCTTAAAGACCAGTTCTCAAAAATTTCCTTCAAGAGGTGATGAATATTCTTCTAGTAAACCTGTATTGCCACATCATAACCCATTTAGCTATCATAATGGGCAAGAAAGATGAATGAAATTATTTTGAAACTTTTAGCCAGATTTATAATAATACTTTGCATGATACTTCACGATCTACAAGATTTTCTTATACAATCTGCTCAACACCTGACTAGTAAGAGGATAAGGAGACTCAGGAGCCTAAATCCCATTCCAGCCAAAGCGATGGTGTTTGGAACCTAGAACTACCACTAGCATTTTTATTATTCTAAAATAGACTTCAATTAGGAAAGAGAGTTGATTAACATGCACAGTAGATCTCTGAGTAAGGCTGAAAAGAAAAGTAAGATCTGGAACGTGCTGCCAAAAAGCCACCACTTGTTTTCCTATGGCTTGTGATAATGATCGTAAGAATGAAAAACTGGGGAGTTCTGTCGCTCCAGAGCTGACATCAGACAGAAAGCCCAGCCCTGTGGTCAGCAGCCCCTATCACCAACGTAATCGCTGTCCACAAGGCTGTTTCCTCTGATGAGCCTCCAGTCTTACTATAGTTTGAAAGGGAGCAGCATCACTATCTAAATGGAAGCTCCGGCTGGAGGATGATTATCTGTATAGCCCTTGGTTAAAAACTTGTGAAAAAGAGAGATCATAGATTTGTTCCTGATTTTGCACTTGTGCAAATATGAGCAGTAAATGTCTACTATTTGATTCCTAACATTGAGCAGAATATTAAACAAGATCAAAAAACTGGTTTTTGCCAATTGCCTCAAATCAAATAAGGCTACAATTTTCTTATCTATTAAGGAAATAATGATATCTACTCTTTCAACTGTGTTATGTGTGTGTTTGTGCATGTGTGCCTGTGTGTGTTGGTTACTAGAATTTGAACACAAGGCTTCGCATGGGCTAGGCAAGCAGTGCACCACAGTAGAATACGAAGAATAAAGATAACAGGGGAAAAAGAAAAATCATAATTTTAAAATTGTGTTGTTTTTTCTTTTTTCCCCATGTTACATACATATGTGCAATACACAAAATTTACAATGAACCTGAGTATTTTATGAATATATGTATATATCTATATATAGATATATAGATATAGATATATAGAGATATATATAGATATATCACATCAACATTACAATCCATTCCTCTCCCCATTTCTGGCCCTCCCATATCCTCCCCATCCCCTCATAACTCCCATTATCTCATATTTTGTTCTATAGAATGCCTGTATTCTGGGTTTCTGAAATCAGAGGAACAATGTGATGTGTAATATATTTAATCTTCTGTATCTGACTCACTTCATCACTTAAATAATCTCACTTTTGTTCAGCTTCCCACCCCTAGAATGGGCTGCAGTAGCCATATCCTGACACCTCTTCTCTGAGTCCAGCAGAGCTCTTTATTGGGATGATTTGCTTTCAGAAAGTCCTTCTTTGGGGGTGGGATATATATATATATATCCATATCTTTGTTGAGATTCTTTAACATGGCCTCACCCACCGGTCCACATAAGAAAAGAACTACAACAATGAAATTCATAAGGCTAGAAAATGTGAGAAAGAAAGAGAAAAGGGAAATTTCAAATTTCTTAACTGAGCACTGAAAAGTAAATGTACATTCAAAAGACATTCAGGTTGTCATCACATCAATCAGTTTTCTTGGGATAAACTTACATCAAAGACCAAATAAGCGAATACTGTGCATCTATAAAGTTCAACAGCGTGGAGGTTTTCACAGGCAAATGGAAGAAGCTTGAGAACATCATGCTTAGTGAAGTGAGTCAGAAGCAGAAGGTGAAACATCAAATGGGCTCTCTGATGTGAGAGACCCAGAGCACAACTTTTATGGAACTTAAAATGAAAAGCAAAGTGAAACAGGAGGGTCAGGTGAGGAGGGAGGGAGGGTAGGGGAGGGGGAGGGACAAAAGGAGAGTGGGAAAGTCCTTGTCACCTTGACAAGATATGTATGTGCACAAAATGCTAAACTTCATTGCAAACATTAAATTTTGTGCTTATACATATCAATAAAATGAGGGAAAAAAGAAAAAAAGATTTTTAAAAAATAAGCGAATTGTTGCATTGAGTGAACTTACGTCTATTTCACGAAAGTATATCACACATAAAGCAATCGGCATGACAGCATACTTAGTGTTTCAGAATTTTTAACTTTCATAAATTATTTACCCACATTTTACTAATAACCAACTTCTTTCCGTATTTGTTTTATCATTTTATCTACCTATCCATCCATAAATTCAAGTATTCATATTTTTAAAACATTTTATACCAATTGCCCAGATTGAATATAATTGTTATGTTTTGCAAACTAATATGCTATTAAAATAATTACGGGGGGAAGTTTCACAGATTTTATGAGAAAGCTGGTCCTGTTTTAGTAAAATACCAGTCAAATGATTCAAACGTCAATCTAATTTTTTGTTACACTTCTCTTTAGATGTTTCCTTTCTTCCATATTCTTTGGTGCTGCTTGTCTCTCTGTCTCTGAAAGATTCCCTCAAGTATTTTCTGCAATGATGGGCTAGTGATTGCAAACTTCTTTAGGGAGTCTTGGTCATGAAAATTTTTTACTTCTCCTTTAATTTTTGGAGATAATTTTGCTGGATACAAAATCTATTTTGACACTTTCTTTTAAAGCTTGAAAGATCTTGCTCCAGGCTCTCCTGCCCTTTCAAGTTTGCACTGAGAAATTTGTGGTAATCCGAGTGCATTTGCCTTGGTAGAATAATGTGTTTTTCTCCAGCTGCTTTTAATATTCTCTCTTTATGTTGTGTTTCTGAGGTTTTTATTATGATATGTTGCAGAAAGTCTCATTGCTGGTTGCCCTTCTGTTCTAATGTTTACTTTCAAATTCTGGCTCCGGCATAACTTTGGAGTTCTGGAACAGGCACCAAGACAAAATGATTATAAATCTATGAGATTTGTTACAGATTTGAAGATGAAACATTAAGAAAAATAAAAGGACTTATAGGAATGAAAAATTAGAAAAAATTCAGAATTCAACCACAAGATCCCAACACAATTCAACAACTATTCCAAGTTATTTTTCTAAATACATTTTGTAGTAATTTTAGTAATAGACCTTTGGAGCTATCAGCCTACTGCCAGTATAAGTAGCATAAGGCATTTTCTCTAACTATTCTAGATGTATGGCTACATTTGAACCTCTGGACTAGACTGACCATCATCAAGACTCTACCAGATCCTCATTACAAGTAGTCAAGCTGTTTTGTATATATTTACTCATCCAAGACAAAAAAATTCTAATCACATATTTGGTGGTTAGGCATAGAAACATGTATTGTGTTCTGCAACGTGAATGTCTAAAAAGTACATTTCATCAAATTTGTGTGTCAGATATGAAATAGGAAATCTACCTAATGTGAATCTCTCAAAAGATCCTGTCTTAAATAGTTTCTACAATACAGATGTAATGTAAGTCAAGTTTCAACCATGAATCTAACTACAAGATTTTTTTCTCAGACTTTAGTATACTTCATTGTTTTCTGCTTGTGTTTGACTTCCAGCAACTGGACAGTCAAAAAGAAAAACATATATAAAAGAAAATGAAAATCAAATGAAAAAGAAAACAATATCTTTCCCCCAAAAGACACAGAAGCTTCCGTGTCACTGAGATTTTCTAAAATTGAGAAAGACAAATTTCAGGGGTAACTAGTTCTGAGTTTGACAATCAGGAAGCACACGGTTTCATTTCTGCTGCAAATATCCATTCTCTGAGCTCAGAAGCAATAAGGAATGAGGAACAAAAGCACTAGAATTACATTTCTCACCAATAAGTTGTGAGGTTTCAGTTTAGTTACTTTAGTTTTGGCTTATTTCCATTAAAGAAATGGAAAGGGGGGAGGAGAAGTATTGTAATGTTGTTCTTTCATTAAAGATCTAGCAAGGACTAGATCTTTTAACATTTTATTATTTCTGCCGATTGCACTGAAAATAGCACTTTGTATGCATGGGAACTTAAGTCTATAGCTTAAACCATTGTTTAGAGGTATTATTTAAACCATTGAGGAAGGCAGGGACTACATTACTTCACACATATATGAGACCTTGCAATGATAATCTTATTTCATAATGACTTAGAATAGAATAGTGGTTACCAGAGAATGAGGGAGTTGAAGGAAAAGAGATATGGGGAAACATTGGCAAAGCTCTCATTTGAGGAGAAAAAAATTCTGGAGTTCTGTGGCATAGTACAATGACCACAGGTGATGATAACATGCTGCACATTTTTTGAAAAAAAATGGTTTGAATAAAGAATTTGAATGTTTCCACCATGAAAAAGATAATTGCTTGAGAATATGTGTTTATCCTGCTTTGAGGGTTACACAAGATACACACGTATCAGAGTATCACATTACCCATAAAAGTGTATAATCAATTTAAAAAATATGGTGGGCTGCGGGCATACCTCTGTGGCAGTCCACTTGCCAAACTTGCACAAAGCCCCGTGTTTGCTCCCAAGCGTTGCACAAAAGCAAAAGAAAAAAAGAGAGAGAGAAAGATATTACACCACTGGATAAAAGAGGCATTTTGTAAATACACCTTCCTTTCCCAGTGCCTGACACGGACTCACTCACCCAACACTGATCAAAAAGGGGATGATTTTAAAAGAATTTTCCAAATGTTTAATTTGTAATTCTGCAAATTCCAGTTTTAAAGACATACGTGACCTAAAAACTAAAATACTAGAGTTTTGTTCTGCCTTTACCAGTACCATTAAGCAAAATGACAAATCTTTAAGTTATCCTGTGTAAAGAAAAATGAAATCTCCCATAATTATAAACAAAGTGATCATGCAGTACTTCATTAAGATAAGATTCCCTGGAAAATGAAAATGAACATTATTTATAATTAAGCTACAACACCATGCTACAACCATTAACTATAACATTATGGTAACATTTGCAAAGCACTGTGCCTTTTGCTTACAAAATGATAGATTTTTCTGTCAACTGAAAATAGTTTAATTTTTATACAATATCCTTATTTGGTGTTTTTTTCCAACATTCAACTTCTTTTGAATTCAAATTTCAAAATATGTATAAGCCAGTGATTATGGATGAATGCAAAGTCATTTTTCTACCTACCTGACTACAGCACCAGTGTGTGGGATTAGACAGAAAATTCATGCAAAAAAATGAAACAAGCCAAAAGATCAAAACTTCTTTTACTTATAAGAAGCCATGTACAGGATGAACACATACTTCTCTTGAAATACACCTATATTTCAATTACAGAGTTTTGAGTGTCCAAGAAGTTACAGTTAAAGACAATAATTTTATCCTCTAGCATCTTTATTAGAAGTGGTTCGATTCTAAGCTAATCCATTTGGTTTGCAGCATCCGTGAGTCAGCACAGCCTATAACACTTCAGCCACTGCTCATCCCTTTAAAATTATTAGCAAATTCAATTAGAACATAGGATGGATTCTGAGGATAGAGAATGTGAGGTCACCGGTAAGTCAGAAGCCAGCCCTGGCTTCAGTTACGAGCTATAGACGTGTCTGTTTCCAGGGTAGCACCATGGACAGAGAAGATTTAACTTGATAAAAGGAAAAGGGATTCGGGTTGAACAGATTTCAATGAAACTTATGCAAAAAGACAACTGGCTGGAAGCACTGTTACTCATGAAACGAGGACTGAGGACACACCATATTCTCAAGCTGTTGCAGTTGTTACACGCAATTTTTAAAGAAATTGTATTACTTTTGATTTTAACAGGAACAGCAAATGCTAGCTTCCTGGTTCTATTTAGCAACTGGTACATAGCTTTGAAAGGGGAGAATCAAATTGAGCACAAATCAGATACATTGCTTGTGCTTCCTATATCCGCAGGTGGAATTTTCTGAAGCTGTCCATTCCTTTCTCTTTTTTTTAAGTCAAGAGTTATGTGTCTTGCTTTGTAAAAATCTGCCACTATTCTAGACACCAGGGCACAGGAGTAAATTAAATAAACAAAAATTTCCTTCTTAATGGCATTCACACTTTAATGGAAAAAGACAGAAAATAAGCAAAACCACTAAGTAAATTATATAATCTGTTTATGTGTGATAAGGGAGCTGAAGAAAAATGAAGCAAAAACAGAGATTGGTGGAGTGGGTGCACTGCAAATTCTAACTGGGTGGTATATAAAGACCTCTTTTAAAACTGTCTTATGAATAATGTAACACTTGCATGGAAATAGGAACTGTGTAAAAGATAATGGTAAATACAGGAGCTCATAAAGTGCATACAGTCTAAGAATAAATTTAGGCGTAGCTTAAAATGCAGCCAATGTAGAGAGTAAAAAAAAAAAATCGACTCTCTAGGCTAGCATTGCTTAACGTGTGGATTAGACTTGCATCATTGTACTGAGGTGTATATTAAAATGCAGATTCCTAAACCAAGAACCTCTGGCTTCAGACCTGAAATGTATCATTTCCCACACTTTTGGAGTGAATGATTAAGAGGAATTCTAACATTTGAGTGTTAAGCATGTGTAATGGAAAAACCACAAGACTCAAACAATAATCACCCCATTTACTTACTCAGCAAATATAAATGTTTTTCCTCTGTTCCTTTTAATGTTATTATTCTAATTTGAATATGAGTGTACTGCAGATTTAATGACACCTTAATTACATAAACCTGGGGAATCTGTGCCCATATAGAACACCCTTGACCACGTTTCCCTTCCGTTTGTCATTTCTTCCCTCATCCCCTGCCCCCCACTTTCAGGGTTTCTCCTTCTTCCTAGCAGTCCATCTCCCCTCTTCCTACCCTCTCTCTCACACTAAGGCTACTACATGTATTTAGGGCACTCTTGTCTGAGGTACTCCACAGGATATTTAACCCTCTGTGTTGGGTCCATTTTGTTGAGCATTATTCACTCAAGGTGACCCCATATTCTAGCACATGCTTCATATCTGTCCTTCTTTATGGATGCGTGATATGCTACTGTGTAAAAACACCATTTTCTTTTTCCATTCTTCTGCTGATGGGCTTGTAGGATGCTTCCAGGATTTAGCTACTGTGACTTGTGCTACTATAAACATGGATATGCATGCGCCTCTATGACATAAGGACTTTACTTCTTTCAAGCAACTTCCCAGAAGAGCTGCGGCTAGGACAAATGGGATTTCCGTTCTCAATTTTCTAAGGAGTCTCTAAACTGCTTTTTATAGTGGTTGAACCAAATACCAATCCCACCAACCATGTAGAAGTTTTGCTTTTTATTTCTCTACAAACTCAGCAACAATTGTTGCTTTTGAGTTTCTTATGTAAGCCATTCTCACTGGAGTGGGATGGACTCTCTGTGTTGTTTCATTTTGACAACATTTTCAACAATTGTCTTGTCCACATGTACAAGAATGGAACTTGACTGATAACTTTCACTCTATACTAAAATCAAACTAAAATAGATTAAAGAGATAAGTATGAAAACAAAAACATCTGCTGCAAGACAAAATAGGTAAAACACTAGACGACACTGGGGGTGGGAAAGTATTTCATGAGGAGATTGACAATCACACAAGAAATAGAAGCAAACATCTAAAAATGGGGCTACAGCAAACTAAAAAGATCTTGCATAGCAAAAGAAATGGTGCACAGAGACAGCCACAAAAAAAGGAGAGAAGCGTTGCCACCTGTGCCTCAGGGAAAGGATTAATATCTACATATGTAAAGAACTCAAAAACATAAAATCCCCTGGAATAAATGACCTCATTAAAAATGAGCAAATAAAATGAAAAGAAACATCTCAAAAGAGGAAGTATAAAAGGCCAAAAAGCACATGAACCTATGTTCAACATCTTTGGTCTCCTCTGTTCCCAACTGCATAACCAAAAGGTATAGGGATAGGTCCATGCCTCAGTTGTTCTGGTCAGATTGGGCCAACTAGTTATGTAAATAAAGTAAGAAAAGAATCAAGAAGAGGTTTGTGAAGATAGTAAAATTTTAACCTCAGTCTGGGAGAAAAGAGTTGAGGAAATTGTAATTATTTTTTCACATTTTGTGTTTGCAAAAATGTGCCTTTGAATTGGTAGACTGTGTGCTCGGGAATTTTATTACTTAGTGATCTCAGTAGGATCTTAACAATGTGATCAATAATGTGTCTGGTGCAACCACAGCTTTGTGTAGTTGCACAAGTCACAAGGCATTGAACCAGGTATTTTTATTTGATTATCTTTTAATTGGATAAAAATCAGTAAAATCTACTTCATGCCGCTATTGAAAGTCTACAGGAAGAAGTACAGAGGTTAGCAGAGGGTTCCGTACAACACAATAGAGGTATGCAAAGTGCATATTTTAGAATCACAAATTAAAGTCATTAAATATAGCTGGAGTCCTGGAGATATTTTTACAAATGAAATGATACTTAGATTAGGATTTAAAGGAGGAATTTGACTTTGTTATATAAAATAAAGGAAAGTGTTGGGAGCAGACACCACAGCAGATACAGACATACAAATGTGAGTAGGCCAGACAGAGCAGAAATTTATAAGTCAAGTATTCATAAATTTAAGAAGAGGAGAATATTATGGAAACATCGAAGCAGAGCAGTATTGTACCTGGTTCTTATTTTTAATTACCTCACATCAGAGCCATGAAGAACGCGACCCCAGGAAGGCTCCATCCACATTGTCGTTCATAATGGGTCACACTCCAGCTGCCATGCAAAGACCAGAGCAGAGGGGACAAGGATGAAAATAGAACTGTCACGGGAAGATGATGCGCTGGTCCAGGTGAAGCGGAAAAAGAGCTTGCATTTAAGGGAAGGGAAAGCAGTGGATAACATGGATGCATCTTAAAAATATTTTGGAGGTAGCATTCATATATAATGGGTGGCTGCATATGGAAACAAACTGGAGGGAGATCCGGGGTCTGAGGATTTCAAAGCTGATGGAAGTGTCTAGTATAGAGGCCAGTTTTGGAGATGAGTGAAAAAGTAAGAAGAAAGAAGGACAGAGCTGAGGAGTTCCCCAGGGATTCATGGAACAGTAGGAGAAAGAAGAGCCAACTCCAGAAGGTCAAATGCACAGAATGAAGATATCGAGAGGCTCACAGGTTTGCCAGGAGAAGTTGCTTGGTGGTGCACATGCGATGCCCACCAATAGCTTCTACTCCCTCTGCAAAATACAAGTTAAACAAAACAAAACAGCAACAGGGCTCCGATAGGCCTAAGAATCGCTTGAGTGCTCAGAGTAGAAACTGGGAGACTGTGTAGTAGGACACATCTGCTTTTGCCAGACGGGGTTCAGGACTGTTCAAAGTAGGAACAGAGAGTCCAAAGAGCTAGCACACCTTTGAAGAAGAATAAAAAATCTTAGGCTTCCTGAATTACTCCCAAATTCTTTTACTGAGCACAGATTGCATTACTTCTAGTGTAAGCCTGTACTGGATGGAGATAGGCATGTGTACGCAGGCACACCTGTGGGCACACACACACACACACAGCATGGGAGTGACAGCTCTGGCTCTGTTTTGATCCCTATTAGTGCAACAGTGTTGACTAGCCAATTTTATTTTATTTTTTAATTAATAAAATGGATCTTGCTATCTGGAAGAGGGTCCCAAGTGGGTTGCCTACTAGCCAATTTTAAATCATATTCCATGAGAATAACTTTATCTGGGAATAGAGACCCAGGAGAAATGAGGACAGAGTTTTGAGCTTCTGTCGGTAGCATAATTGGTTCTTTAACTGAGACTGATCATCGCAAGATAGAATTGTTATCTTTAGCCTAAGAAACACAGGTTCCTACTGTGGGTCATTTATTTGTAATTGTGGGGGGAAATGCATAGTGCAGAATCTCTAATAAATTATTGTTTTATAACGTAGTGAGTCACACAATAAATTATGCCAAGTCTGTCCTTACAATCCAGATAATTCTTGCTCTGTGGTTCCACTGAAGAAAACAGCAATGATGAGGCTGATCTTTCCCAACCCAAAATCGTTGGGATTATTTATTTAAATTGCTTTCCTCATTTAAAGTTAATCAATGTTTTACATTTTAACTCTGTTTAGAATATTATTTTAATCTTCCCTAGACTATGGTTGCTCATAGTCTTCTGCTATATTCTTCTTGGATGTGAATGATCATATGCCAAATAACTATTCCCTCCTGGATCTTAAAGCATTTCTCTGTATTATTGATTAGGGACTGTACCAGGCTCTGAATACACAGTAGCAAACCAAAAAGAGGTGTTTCATGTTCTCATAGAATTTAGTCAGATGGAGGAAACGTTATTAAGCAAATAGATGCAAAACTTAATTGATAATTGAACATTTAAATGAGGATCTGAAGAAAACAAGAGCATAGAATGAGAGAGAAAAGGAGAATTACTGTTATTTTACATGAAAATATTGAGAAAGTAATAAATAAAACAAGGTTTCTCAACTTCAACATTTTCAAAAGTTTGGGCTTGACGATTCTCTGTTGCAGGGAGGTGTCCTGTACTTTGCAGAACATTTAACAGGTTCCTAGTTTCTTTCTGCCTTTGACATTCCGGTAACATCACTGCAACAGTCAAGTGTTTCAAAACCTTGAGACCAAAAGCTTAAGTAAGAATTAGGCAGAAGATTGCCATTCCAGGAAGAGGAGACATCAAAGAAGAAGCATACGGGCAGAAAAGAACCTGAGAATATCCAAAGAGGGTCAGCAGGTGGGCATGCATGGAGCCAGGAAAACTCTAGTGTGAGACAAAGCTGAAATTAAGGTGGGAGACCCGGATTAAGGAAAGTCTCGTGAGTATTGCCAAGGAGTTGAGGGTTTGCCCTAGCAGAAGAAGGAATGTACTGAGGCGTTTCCAGTAGGAAAATGGTAAAATAAAAAGATACACTTTATATCTTAAACTAAGTAGCCTCTCTGATAGGAGTGTAAGAGAAAAATGAACCAGACCTGTGCTGCAGGCCTGTCATCCCAGCCCTGTGGGAGGCTGAGACAGGAGGGTCACACATGCAGGGACAGCCTGTGCAAGTTGGGGACTAAATCAGATTCTGTCTCAAAATAAAGAATAAATAATGAGCTGAGGATGGATCTCGGGGTGAAGGCCCTGGCCTCAGTCTCCAGTACCACACACCTGCACAATAGAAACAAGCGGAAATGCCAGAGGCTACAGACTACAGATTGGACGAGATGCAGGACACAGAGACAGCAAAGAGCCACCGCAAGACTTAGTGGAGAGAAGTTCCTTAGTGACAGGAAGAATGAAAGGAAAGAGATTCTTTGACACTTCTATTGACTTGTAAATGCACAGACAGATCCACTTTCACTTACTTCAGGTGTCAAAATTGTTCAGTGGTCTTAATCTTTTTTATGGTATTAAAAACAAAGCAGAGCTCAAAGGCCTCCAGCTTGGCAGTCCTACAAACATGCATCTTTCCTTCCGTGTAGCAGACTCTGTCTCCACCATCTCCCCATCTTCTCTAGCCCAGGACAAGTCGGAATCCTGGAGGGGCTCTGGGTGGAGCTCGCCATGCCGAAGCCTACCTTGCTGTGTCTATTACGCTACTGCATCTACAGTAGAAGGCTGGACTCCAGCTACTAGTCTCTAAAAGTATAAAAAAGAAGCAAATGTATTTCTAATGAAAATATTAGGTTATTCATCTCAAAATCTTTAATAGCAAAAACTTTTATTTAAATGAAACACTGCTAAATCAAGCACCTCTCACCATTCACACCTTTTAGTTAGGGCCATGCTGCTAAGTCTGATGCTTCACGCTGTTTTTATGTGTCTCTGTCATTTTGCTCAGCAAAGCAGGAGGCATTATTGTATTCCAAGCCTAAATCACTATAATAGAAGGAATTATATATTTATAAAGAATTAAAAAAACAGAATAGTTACCTCTAGCAAGCTAACCTGTAGCTGGCAGCCTGGAAGAGCAGAGCAGAGAAGATGCATATCATATTTTTCCTAATTATGTAGAGCCTTCAATGAATTGAATGACAATGTTTACATTAATTGCAAACACTTTCCTGTTTTGTTCACATGCTGGATGTAGTGTTTATAGATCTATGTCTCTTTACCTGTCATCTCTCAAACACTGACCGAAATTTTCAAAGCTTGTTCTTTCCAAGTCATGTCCTAAAAGCCAAAGTAGAATCATCCCTATGCCAATGTCTCCTTCCATGCCATGAGAGAAGCCAAGAGCCCTGCTCCCTCCTCCTACTTGGAGAAGCTCCTTTCCCCTGACTCCTGCAGGCCAACCACGAGGTATTTTGATGGAGCAAATCGTTTTCTGATTGCATCAGCAGGACTGTAAATCAGGCCTGAAATTCTTTTTCTCTGTTTGTTACAAACCCCAGGCTACATTTTATGTGTTCACCAATAATCAATGATCATTTAAATTAATGTAACTACTGAGACAAACATTTGCTTTGTCCACACAGCCATCATTTACTCTGTTTTGTGACCCATTCTGTGACTCAGATTTTCATCTGCAATTACTTTCCCTTCACTTGTGGAACTTTCTCCATCTTTCTCATGATATAAGTCTGTGGCTGACAAACTCTTTTACTTTCATATGTTTGAAAACACCTGTATTTTACTTTAGAAGGAGGTGTTTGTTGAGTACAGAATTCTTAGTCTACACGGGTTTTTTTCCCTTTCAGTACTAAAAAGATATTGCTCCTCTGTATTCAAGCTTTTGTTGTTTCAGAAAAAAATTATAATGTACTTTGGCATTTGTTAAGTGTTTGCATTAATTTATATGTTGCGCTTATCACATTTGAAAAATGTGATCATGTTTAGTTCAAGTATCCTTTCTATTTATTTATTTTCAGATATACAAGCACATTATATATTAAGGCCTCTTAAAATAAACCCACAGGTCACATATACTCTAGTGATTTGAAGATCTTTTCTGTTTCATTCGGGTAGTTTCTTTTGTTATGTGTTCAAATTCACTTACCTCCTTTTTTACAATATTTGATCAAATATTAAGACTTTTCATCTTATATATTTTCGTTTTTATTTCTAGAAGTTTTATTGAATTGTTTGTATTCCATTTTGCTATTGGGAGTGCTCAACTTTTCCTGTAGCTTTTAGGGCATAAGGAAACAATTAACATAGCTACTTTAACATCCCTACATGTTAAACCCAACATCAGCATTATTCTGTGTTGAATTCAGTTGGTGGCTTTCTGATCATAGACCATTTTCCTGCTTGTTGGCATTCCTGGAAATTTTTAGTTAGATACCGCAATTGTTTGGATGTCTCTCAAAAGTTAGTATGTGAAGACCTCATCCCAGGGTGGAGTGCTGGGAGGTGATATGCACCTGTAGGAGATAAGACCTAATGGAAAGTCATCAGGTTGGTAGCAAGGTGAGTCACTCGCTGTGCTCATTCTCCATGCCTTGGCATCATTTCCCTCTGCAGTCTGATCCTGAAGGCTTTGAGAATCTTTGTGCAGTTTGCTGGTGGTCTCGGCTGGGGAGGGACATTTACTCTCTGATAATCTTGCTTGGCTCCCAAAGTGCCTGGGCTCCTATCTCACTCACAGTGAATGCAGATACAAACTGCCCTTTGCCTTTAAAGGACTGTCACCCCACGACCCCTCTTCCACCAGGTCACTCACAGCAGTGCAGAAGAGTTCACGAACAGAAAGAAAACCTTTGTAGCTTTACAGAAAATTTTTTTTTAAATTTGCCCTAATCTAGTACTCATAACTTTTCATGTCAAAATATACCTAATTGTCATATGAACCCATAGATAACTATCCACTTTTCATGAACTGGTTGTATTCGTGTTTTCCTCCATCTTAAAATGATCAATTATAGGAATAATATGTAAATGCATTCTTTCTTTATGATAAACATTAGTTCTCTCATAATCCCTGGCTCCTCGTGTCACTGGACCATAGTAGGACTCCCTTGCTGTTCTTTTGTGGCTGAATGACTCCGTGGGCACTATCTCTGGCTTATTAGTACTTAGAAGAACTGTTACATATGACTTCCAGGTTAAACACCAATTACTAGTGCAAAATCCAATACTTTATCCTCTAGATCTTGAGATAGAAGCTGGCCCATCAACCTAAATATCTTAATAAATTAAATAGACAATTTTGCAGACTCATGATGAACATTCAGTATGAATGTAAAATAAAATGTCATTCCAAACCACTAATAAGTATTGTCTGTGTGCATGTTATATGTGTGTGTATCACCATATAACTTATGTTCTTCTTAGTGAGACAATCTATTTCAAAAATCAAAACAATGGCTGGAGGAATGGCTGAGTGGTTAAAGTGTTTGCCTAGCAAGTGCTAAGTACCTGAGTTCAATTCCCCAGTATCCCATAAACCGGGAGTGGTGGCCCACACCTGTAATTCCAGCACTTGGGAGGCTGAGGCAACAGGATTACTGTGAGTCCAAGGCCAGCCTGGGCTCCATAGTGAATTCAGGACCAGCCTGGGCTAGAGTGAGACCCTGTCTCAAGAAAAAAATAAATTAAAAAAGTTATGAGATTAAAGTTTGAGTATCACACACAATTCTACCTTCTTCCCTTTCTGTCCCCTGAGTCACTTAATCATGGTTATAACTTGCGAGAACTTCTCTGTGTTTTATTCCTATTTTCCTTCCCAGTGTATAATGGTCAACTTGCTTGTTTTAAACATGTGTATATACAAAAAAATATTTAGATAAAATTATTTTCAAGATATATTTCTGTTAACAAGCAATTATTTCCCATAATTGCCACGTGGTATCACCTCATGTGAATTTGTTCCTTGCACCCTTCTGTGTCTATGCCATATATACACAGGGTTCATTCTCTGTGGCTGGACATGTAGGCTATTTCTGACTTCTATCCCTCTGTGTTAACAGGACATCTTTCCACATATGTTAGTGAGGACACGTGGGAGCCGTGTGACTGGTTTGTAAGATGTATGCATTTTCAGATTTTAAAATTTCTATTTTATGGCCCTGAAACATAAGTGATCACTTCATATTGCAACTTTGCTTGTTAGGCTTAGCCCTGGGTCTATTTTTTTTTTTTATTAACATTGTAGATGAGAAACTGGCTTTTTATTTGTACAAAAAGAAATGTTTGAATGGTGAATGTGTGCTTGTGACAATGTGTCGCTCCTAAGGACACTTGCAATAGAAAGGCAAAAGTGGTGACGTTTAGTAGTCCTTGCTACCTGCATGAGGCCATTGTTACTCTTATATCATAATTTACTAAATACATTTAAGTTAACATTTTTACCGACTATAGTGACTTATAAAATAATAGTTTCTTGTTATGATATAGTTTTCTAAAAATTTAGCTCTTCCATTTCCTAACAAAATAGCAACTAGTAGAAAAAGAGCCACTTAATTGAAAGAGTAGTTTTGTAGAATACTTAATATCATATTACATTTCATTTTAGATTTTTTTGGACAATAACTTTGGTAAATGCTAGGTTTTATTTATTTTTTTCACTGAAAATAGAGACTGGTTCAACATATTCTTTTATAAGCTCTTGTAATTGAAGAAGTACTGTCCTACTTACAGGCAGATTTAGTTTATTCAAATACATATTATAAAAGCATAGTTTCCATTTACAAAAAATTTTAAAAATTCAAATGAAATATTAAATAATGTTGTTAGTGGATAAAATGGCATAATTAGAGTGCTCAGAGAAAAATGAGAAAAGAAAAAAATGTAAGAAAAAAAGGTCAAATGAAACAAATAAGAAATAGCAAACTGGTAAACTCTAATTTAACCGTCAAGAAGCAATTTAACTGCGATTAGCCTAAGCACATTTTGTTAATACAGATTGTCAGATTGGATAAAAATATAAGCAAGACCCTAGTTCTTTGATCTAAAAGAAAATCATTTTAAATATGAAACTTGCATAGATTAAAATAAAAGATTCAGGTGCTGTGGAAAACTATGTGGCAAACCTTGCAGCAATAAAACAAAATTATCAATCATTAGACACAGATTCCACTCTGGGCATGTATTCTAGACAACTGAAAACAAATTCATTCAAAAATTTATACACAATTGTTCTTAACAACATTATTTATAACAGCCCCAAAACTAAAACAACCCAAATAGCCATCAACTGCTGAATGTATGAAAAAAGCACAACACAGCCACACGATGGAATATTATTGAAACGTAGGTACATGACAAAAATGAATAAGTCTTGTAGATATTGTGTGATATCAAAGAAGCTAGACCCAAAACTATCACACATTGTACTCCTCCTTTTATATAGAATGTCCAGAAAGGGAAGACCATAGGCGTTGAGAACAGGCTACGGGGTGAGAGGCATCAAGACTGACTGCTAACACATTTGGAAGCTCCATTTTTCAATGATGAAAATATTTTGGAGTCAGTCCTGATGGTCATACATTATAAATTGTAATACAAACTTTCAAACAATAGGCCGTGGGTTGCATGAAATCTATTTAAGTGAAAGAATTTAAAATACAAAGATAAGAGAATACTATGAAAACCCAAATCATAGAAAATAAAATTAGGTATATTAATTTTGGACAAACTTTAGACCAGGAAACATTTTCAAGAGTAAAATATATAAACACTATATAATAACAAATGGATTAAATCTTTGAGAAAATAATATTTCTAACCACACATACACTCAATTCTTATTCAAAATATAAAAGCTCAAAATGGAATATGCTCAACAGTGGAGTATTAAAATGCATGAAGTGAAGACTAGTAGAGGAAAAAGGAGAAATAGATAATTTACCTTTTAGAATTGAAAACTTCAACAAAATAACAGACAAAAAGCAGTAGGGATAAATGTTGCTCTATTAGCACAATTAACCAACTTGGCATAGCCAACAGTAAATACCAACAAGTAAAGTTACATTTTTCTTGAATGCATAAAAATATTCACCAAGATAGATCACATACTAGTTGCTAAAACATACATCAACATATATAAAGGAACATAAATTATACAAAATATGCCCTAATACTAATAGAATTAACTAAAAATCGGTTACAGAAAAGCTAAAAAAAAAAGACCAAATAGTTAGAAAAGAAACAAATTCGTGAGATACAGTCAATGGAGTACTTAAATAGTCAATTTAACATACAATGAATCTATTTGAGAAGGAAGGCATACAATCAATAACATACTAGTCATTCAACTTAAAAAGTGAAACTTAACCTGACACAAGTAGAAGAAAGTACTATAAATTGAAGCAGAAATTATTAAAATTAACCAGCAGAGATACAGAGTTCAATGAAACAGAATAGAGATTGCAGGCACAGGCCCTAAAAGTATAGTCAATTTTGGGCTAAAGTCTAAAGACAATTCAGTGGAGATAGTCTTTTCAAGAGATACCACTGGGCTGGAAGAAGCTCAGTGGTCAAAGCACTTGTCTAGCAAGTTCAATGCCGAGTTCGATTCCCCAGCACCAGATAGAAGCTGAATGTGGTAGTGCATGCTTGTAATCCCAGCATTCAGGAGTTGGAAGCAGGAGGATCAACTTAAGTTGGAGGCCAGCCTGAGCTCCATAGTGAATTCAGAACCAGCCTGGAATACAGAGAAAGACCCTGTCAAAAAAAGAAAAATACTACTAAAGCAAATACATCTAAAAAAGGTAAAAATAGAATTGTGACACTCAGTAATGAATATATACCATACATTTTGCAAAGCATTTAAAATGTGATAGAAAAAATGTAAAATTATAAAAATTCTAGAAGAAAACAGAGAAAAAACAACGAAACTTTCAGCTCAGCAACAAGTTTTTTATTTAAAAAATCAAAACCATAACCCATGAAACAAAATTGATTCCAGATTTTCATGATGAAAAACAACTGCAGGACAGGTTGGTGCTTAAGGTGTAAAGTGTCAGCACTGCACACGGCTCTGCGGCCGCACTCACAGCC
The DNA here is from genome assembly GCA_004027205.1 of Ctenodactylus gundi. Classification (NCBI taxonomy): domain Eukaryota; kingdom Metazoa; phylum Chordata; class Mammalia; order Rodentia; family Ctenodactylidae; genus Ctenodactylus; species Ctenodactylus gundi. The sequence continues at coordinate 492,407 of PVKB01000896.1, read as the reverse complement.
TCTCACCTACAGATAAGTGAGCAAACAGTAAGTGGATTTTATCTCAATAAAAATCACCATAAACAAATAACCAGGCAGATAAATAAAATGAAGCAAACTGAAGATATGGTTTCTAGGGAGAGTATGTTTCCTTCTCTTCCCACTTAGAGAGGGAACTGCCCAAAAGAGTGTGTGTGTGTGTGTGTGTGTGTGTGTGTGTGTGTGTGTGTGTGTGTGTTAAGAACTAGAAATACTTAAGGAGACTAGTACGTGTGTTATTTCATTTAGGAAATACTTTTTAACCCCACCACCACACCTTTATGACACATGGCCTCACTCTGTAGGCTAGGCGGTCCTGATCTCACTGTGCACCCAAGGCTGGCCTTGTACTCAAAGCAATTCCCATTCCTTCGCCTCCTCAGGGCTGGGATTACAGGTGTGCACCACCACACCCAGTTTATGTGGTGCTGGGGAATCTGGGCCTTGCACTTGCTCGGCAAGCACTTTAACCCCGAAGCCATTCTCCCAGCCACTTACTTTGCTTTTAGAAATTTTGCAAAATAGTATAAAAATAAATGAAGCTCAAGTCTTGAATGGTCCCCAAAATGGCAGGTCTTAGATGAAGTGACCAAGCGCTCTGACCCTGCAGCACCAGAACACAAAGTCCATCCCCTGCTAGAAGATGACAAATTGTCAAGTAGGAACAGGCAGAGGAAAAATGGGACCCTGGGCTGAGACAGCTGCTGAGAGATATTGGAATTGGGGCATGGACTCTAGGTTCACAAATTGTAATTTCTGACACAGCATCACAGAAATGATGGCGAACCTAGGAGGTTGGTGACTCTGACGTTGCTGGAGAGCCCCCAGTAGGCACTCCCCGGCACCCTCGGAAGGTGATTCTACTGCTTCATGAAACCAGCAGCTTCCTATTTACATGCGTGTGATGAGGCCAGTTGGCCCCCACCTTGCACTTTCCATCACACCATCTTTGCTTTCAACGTCTTATAAAACGTGTCCTTTGGGCTGATTCGGTATTTTGTAGGATCCCTTGGAACACAGAACAAACACTAGCATGTCCTCACGGTGGTGTTTACTGACACCTGCGTGAAGGGAATGCAGCCTAGGACGGAGGTTGGAGCATCTCACGTTCACCCTGATTGTCTCCGCAGAGAAGGCAAAGGCCTTGAGTAAAATGCAATAGTGACTTAATGCTGAATAACAACCCAAAACCTACAGTCTTGAAACATTATCTCATTCATTTTGGTTCTCTGGAGAATTTAGGCTCCTAAAGTTGACAGCAGCATCTGAAGCAATAGTTAGAAACATAATTTCTCACTCGTAATCTCAGGAGTGCTGCTTGTTTGCACTGCTGCTAAACGCAAAGGCTCCCAAAGGTGGGTGAAGTCTGAGCCCATTCCTTATTTCCACCCATTTTCACTTCCAGTCTGCCACCAAAGCAAATGCATTCTCTTTCCTTTTGCATCTTTGGAGAGAGGTAAGTTGATGTATTCCCCTTGCCTATTGGTTTGACTAAAAAGAAAAAGACTAAGTTCTTGGCTTAAATTTCCTAACTCTCTTTGCCACGTGCCTGTGTTTCCGAATTAATCAGGACACAGATACGGGCTACAAGCAAAAGAAAATATTTGCCAAAAGGAAAAAGCATGTTTTCAAAGTGCATCTGAAAAGAGAAACTCAAAACATGTGTTGGAGCGGATAACAAGGTCTGCAGCCCTAAAACAAGTTGTAAGCTGCTTCATTTGTATCCTAGGTCTGTCTCCAAAAACATTTCAGTGTTTTGGATTTGTGCACCATTAAGAGCAATCTCGTCTAACCCACCTGCCTTTCACCGGTGAGAAACTGCTGCTGTGTAGATGGCATTGCCTTCAGCTTCTGAATAGACATTCATTCCCAGGTTGCCAAATCAGAAATCCTGAAGCACAGCTACCCACATACACAACAGGCTATAAAAGTGAGGGAAAGTCACGGCTACCGTCTTCAACAAGGTAATCTTATTTGATGAAAAAGTTCCAGGAAAGCCATTCCAGAAGCAAACATCCAAAGTTCTAGCACAGCGAAATCTCTTGCAATACCTCATAAAATTGCTTTCCAAAATGTCTTTAATCAGTGAAGTCAAAAGTTAGGTGAGGACTCAGAAACTTCCCCCCACAGCCAGAGTTTGGTGCCCCTTTCCTGCGACTGGTTGCTCAGGCAGACCACTAGATCTGTGCATTTTGAGAACATTGAAGTGAACGTAGATGGTGATCTACTTACAGTCTTATAAAATCCGAGATAGGTACTTCCTATTTTTAGGCCAAATCCTAAAATATATTGAGGGATAAAAATACATCCACAGCCATGCAAAGGAAAAATAAATGGTTTGGAGGGTAAGAGTTCCAGGGTAATTTGGCATGTGATACCAACACAACTTTTTGATCTTCCCATTAGACAGTTCTAGGAGGCAGAGTCTGTATTCCATCGCAGATCAGTGGAGGGAGTAGGAACACATCTTAGGTTCATAATAAGAGATCCAGAGGAACGAAGGGGAAGAGGAGGAAGGGAATATACCCGGTGAAACATGGTACCTCTATTAGGAAGGTTCCTGGCTCAGAGTGCACTGGCGCACAATCACGCAAATGCAATCTTTTCTACTCCTTCAGTCGCTGAAAATGCAAGACCTTTCCTCCATTTCCAGGTGGGGCTGACTTCCTAATCTCGTTTTTAAGACTCTGCTCTTTCTCAGACTTCCATTGCTGAGTAGATACAGGATAATCTTTTGTTCTGGAGTAAAGAGGTGAAAAACGTTGTTAAGATGTCCAACTGGCTGCCTCTCGTTGCTTTCTCGTCTAGCTAACTTGAGATAGGTACTTTAAATATTTTTTAAACCTTCATTTCAAAGATAAATTCCCTATCAGTATTCCACTGTTCACTTCTTGTGCTCAAAGAGAGTTTTGGTTTGGTTTGGTTGGGGGGCGGGGGGGGGGGGGGGGGGGGGGGGGGGGTGTTGGGACTTTGCTTTAGCAAGCAAATATAAAGCCACTTTGTAGCATTTTCTTGATTTGGGTAATAATTTGCTCGTTTTGCTTGGTTGCCTGTTGACTATTATTCCACCCTGTCATGCGTGGATTCATTAAGTGCTCCTGTATGTCTGTACAGGGTAAGAAACTTTACCAAACAAGGCAAAAATTGAAATGTCACATCTTTTTGAAATTCAGCGATCATGTGTCATACTGATAATTTCTCTTCCCTACCTTCTCTGGATGATTCAACCGATGACAACAGCGTGATTCAGGACATGACTCAGCATCAGAAAACAAAATAACTAAGGTGAGGACTATAAATGCTGGGTGAGGATCCGGGATTCTCGACCGGAAGCAGATTTCCTTATCAGGCCGTGTAATTTGTCCTGTGCAGGGACCTCTTCCGTGTTATTAGTATCTCTCAGTAAAATGCATATTGAGAGAAAAAAAAATTGGCCCAGTTTATTGTTTTTGTATTTTGGGTTTTTTGCTTGTTTGTTTGTTTTACATTTCAGGTCTAGATAAGGGGTTTATCTCAAAAATAACGCCCTTTTTAAAATTTTTCTTAAGATGTAACACTTAGAAGCTGGGTAACTCAGCTCTGAGGGTCAGTTTGTGCATTTGCTAATTATAATGTTTACACCCTTAAAAACTTACTTTGTTGATTAAATATGAAAAGAACTATGAAAGTCTATGAAAAGAACTCCAGCAATTGTAGGAAATATTATGGATTAAAATTATGAACTTTATTTTCTTAGTTTCTGTAGATATATCTGTGTATCTTAAATGTTTATCACATTGTTGACATAAAATGAAGCCTTTTCTACTATATTATGCCACAGTCATTTCTTTATAGTCTATGCTATAGAAAGCCCGTTCGTCCCCAAACATTACATAATATTCATGCATATTTTATCTTAAATTGTTTTAGTCTCTACATTTCAATATTTGATGGAGCTAGAATTTAATTTTGTTAAAGGTATATAACACAGTTTTCTAAAATATTGCACCTGCAAATGACCAGCCACTCATTTCTGAAATGGCACTGCCAACACCACCATCTCCACGTCACAGAGAAATGACAACTGCTCACAAAGGTGGCTGGTGGTGGTGCCAGACCTGCCCAGGCCAGCTTTCAAGGTCCCACACTCAGCACACAGGAGACAGTGAATGCTTACACCAGGGAAAGTAGTTAGTGTTACAAACCACAGCTTCCTCCCCCTACCTTCTTTCTTCCTGCCTTTCTTCCTGCCTTTCTTCCTGCCTTTCTTCCTGCCTTCCTTCTCCCCTTGCTTTCCTCTTTTCTTCTCTCCTCTCTCATTTCTTCATTTCTTTTTCGACATACAGTTTATCAGCACAGTAGCAAAAATCTTCTTTGTCATTTGGCATTATGCTATGCTGGATCGTTAATAAGGTAATGAAATAAACACAGCCCGTCTTTCATTTGATATAATGGTGTGGTTTAATATACAAAAGCATGTTATAAAGTAAAATGTACAGTTCATTCATGATTTACTTAATATTGCAAAATAAAATGTTCTTGTTGTAGACAGATTTCATCCATATTCCCACCTCTCAAGACAGATGACAAGATGTGTTAGTTCTATTCGTTTTTTAGGATATCTGACGAGAAAAGTTTTTTGAAAAGCAGTAGACATGAATGTTTACAAGAGCTAAAGTTTCCACCTACAGGGCCTGGCTGGCTCATCTTGTAATTTTAAGTAATTAAACTAACCCCAAACTGCAGATCCTCTGAAATTTTCTGGCTTTCTAGCATCTCACTGCCTTATTATCAACATGGAATTAGTGTAAGTAAAACACAAAACACGCGCTGCTTGACGACATGTCCAAGTAGGACATTCGCAGTCACTTCTGTGGTAGTCAGCCTCTAGGATGCTCAGTAAGCCTTGCCTCCTGGAGGTCAAACTGTGTAATCTGTGTAACACTTGAGTTCAATCAGGACTTGTTGGTTTCATGTCTAAGGAACAAAGGATGATGAAAATAAAGCCATGGCACTTACAGTCTAATATTGTAGCTTCTGTCTGGGGCCCTCTCTTACTTTCTCTTGACTTGCTTCCTCTGAGATAAGCAAGCTGCCCTGCTGTTCTCTTCTGTGGCAAAACCTTGTGTCTGTAAAAGAGTCAGAAAGAATCCACTACTTGCCAACAGCCGGTAGATCTTAGGAGGCTAATGACAATCATCTAGATGAAAAGTACCTCCTCTGCATGTTGATGACTACAGCTCTGGCTCTGCCTTTGACCTTGACCTTGTGATGGACACTATGTCAGAAACCCTAGTAAGCCAAATCAGAATTCCTGATTCCCAGAAACTATAAAATAATGAATGTGCAGTGTTAAAACACTGAACGTTGGGCTCATTATTTAAATAATAAAATACAAATTATATGACTACTGTAATCTCCAAGGGTCTCTGTTATGAGGCTGCACACATGGCAGTCTACTGAACTAATGAGCCATGTCCCAAATGGATTCAAATGCCATTTGGTATGTCACTTGTCTTCGGCGAGCTCCTTAAATTCACTGCACTTGGGACAAGGAAATAGCCATACTCGCTCTTCTTTTGTGGTATCTGAATCTCACGCATTTGGACTCTTGGCCTGAGTGGCTCTATACACATTTTTCTTTCTTCTTTCCTCCTTCCACTCACAGCTTTCGAAAGCCTAAGCTCAAATTGTGTTCAACCTGGAGTTACCGAATAGAATTACTCTTCAGTAATAAGAAATACCCATGGGAAGACAATAGATCTGATGCTGATGTTACCAGCATGAAACTGATTCATTGAATTACTTCAGATTTAGCATACTACTGGCTAGAACAGATCCCCCAGTGCGGGTAAGTGGTTCCATCATGGCTAGAAAAGTGGTTGAGGTTTATGAGCAAAAATAAAGAGCCACTCACAGAAGTGTATGTCTTTGTGTATGTATGCTCTAAGCCCATACACAGGCTTTTCATATTTATAACTCTTCTGTTACTACTTGTGTTTAAAAGCTTCTCAAGTTCTCTCTTGTACACATGGCTCAACTGGATTTTGTTATTCTCTACTGTGTGGTTTGAAAAGTGTCACCGTAGCAAGTCATTACCCAGAGGTCAGAGGCAAGGAAGGAATATGGCTTTCATTTGAAAATTTTTTCCTGACTTCAGCTTGCAGTGGAAACAGCATGAGGAGCATTTCTTCTGTTTTCTAATCCCTGATTTCATAGCCTCTCTTCACAAGCTCATCTCAACCTTCACTCATACTGACTGAAAAGACTTAAGAGTCATTGTTCCCTCACCTGACACTATGCAGCTGCTTGTTTGGCCTTGCTCAGCCTGGTAGGTGCCATCTATACCGATATTTATATTATACAAATGGTTCAATTAACTGATATCCTGTGTAACAGACTCTAACAACCCTAAATCCCTCTTTATTGTTGTCACTGTGGTGACTGTTCCCATGAGACCAACTTCTGCAAAATACACTCGGTTAGTCCTTACCCTCTTCTGGGTAAAAGTGAGCTTGAAAAGGGGAAATGGCCTCACTGGCGATATAGCTTATCTCCCTTCGTAACACCCAAGAACTTCTTGCACCACAGTTTACAAATAGTGGGAGTTCTAGAACTGTTTGTAGACTGAATGAACATACAATTTAATGAAAAGAAGTTTTTTTTTACATAAGAAAATCATGATTCTTTAAACAGAAGACTCCAAAACTCCACCAAGAGACTCTTAGAACTAATTAACAAATTCAGCCAAATTACAGGATTAAAAATTAATACAAAAAATGAATAGAATCCCTCTACACTAACAATGTGGAACTCATTGAGTGAGTCCGTTGATGGGATTATGTCAACTTGGTGGAATTAGGACCCACACCTCTGTTAGTATTGGGATTTGTCAACCACCCCAGACTGGGGCTTACGAACTTGTCGAGATTAGAGTGTGAGTCATTTGTGGGCTGGCCAAAGAGAGAAGAGCACCCGCCCAGATGTGGGAGGGCCAACTGGAAAGCCAACTGTATAAAAGGTGGAGGAGGGACAATTGCCCGGCTCTTCCTCTGGGAAAGCTCTTGCCTTCGTGATTGTCTACAGATGCCGTAGATCGTCAGCACAGATTCATTCCACCTCGACTTGTGCCTGTCCGTCTGTTGCTGCCCTTCAGTCACCACCAATCTTCAGTCACCGATCTTCACCTGATATCTACAGTAGATTCCCTGATCTTCACCTGAGATCTACAGCAGACTCTCCCCTCACCGGCTGTTCTGCAGTCCTGGATGGGAGATCTACTGCTTGGCTGAGCAGCCATCTTGGACCACCTCTATCATTGGACTTGTAAGCCTTCCTAATAGACCCTATTGTGCTGAGATCTGTAAATTCAGTCTTTTGAAAGGAACCCAAACTAATACATTGAGAAACACCTAAGAAGAATAATCCCATTCCTAAATTTAAAATTTAAATATCTAGGAATAAACCTAACCAAGGAAGTGAAGGGCCTCTACATGAAAACTGCATTTTGCTGAAAAGGAAAATCAAAGAGGACATTAGAAAATGAAATGACATCTCCTGTTCCTGGGTAGAAACAATATTGTCAACATGGCTATTCTGCCAAAAAGTGATGTATAGATTCACTGCGTTTTCTATCAAAATACCAAAAACTACTCACAGAACTGGAAAAATCAATCCTGAAATTCATATAACACCAAGAGATCCAAAATAATTAAAGCGATCCTGAGGGAAAAAAAGAGATAGCATCACAATTTTGGACATCAAATTATATTACAAAGCAACAGTGATTAAAAAATAAGATATTGGCACCGAAATAGGCAGGTTGACCAGTGGTATAGAACTGAGAAGCAGAGACATGGTAGCCTCATGCACCTTCAATCATGTGATTTTTGATAAAGGGACCAAAACTTTATGTTGGAGAAAGGCAGCCTCTTCAATAAATAGTACTGGGAGAACTGGCTACCCAGAGGCAGAAGATGAATCTAGACCCATGCCTATAGTCATACACTAAAATCAAATCAGAGTGAATCAAATACCCAGATATTAAAATGGAAAACACTCAACCTTTTGGAGGACAAAATAGGTCAAACTCTGGAAGACTTAAGTGTGATCAAAAACTGTCTCAATAGAACACTTGATGCAAAAGAATGCCTAGAATTAACAAATAGAATTATGTCAAATTATAAAGCTTCTGTATCACAAAGGAAACAACCAACAGAGTGGAGGGAGACAAAAATGGGGAAAAAAATTATCACCTACACCTCAGACTGGGAGTTAATAACTAGAATACAGAATAGAATAAGTGAAGAAAAACAGACTTTTCAAAACCCAGGGCCCAATTAAAAGATGGACAACTGAAATGAGAACCCAGTTCTGAGCAGAACTAATGGCTCGCCTCAGCTTTCTGAGTGCTGGGATAATATGGTGCTGAGGAATTTATATATATATAAAAGAAGATACTAAATTTTATTTATTTATGTCCTCGGTTTGTTCCAATAGGACCTCATATAGGGCACATCAGCTCATAAATTATAAACCCTCAATAAAAACCTGAGTAAAATTGGGCAAGAAACAAGAAAGAAAACATAGTTTAAAATTCAATTAGAAGTGACCCCGGGGCACAACGTGCCTCCCCCACTCCACAGAGCAGGGCAGGAAGTCTACAAAGCTGTGTTTAAGCCAAAGGGAGGGAGGCACAACAGTTTTCTTAATAAAAAAAAAAAAAGAAAAACAATTCTGAAACCAAAGATCAATTTCTTTTCTTGCTGGACCGAAGAGGACACTGAATTGTAATAAATAACACATTCAAAGACATCCTTACACTAACTCCAGCAACAAACCTTATATTTGTATGTTAACTGCACATATAAATTGACACAAGGCATTGAAATCCATTTTATTCAAAGTAACACTATTCTGAACCACAATTCTGTCATCCTCATCCATAGGTCAAAGTTGACTGTCTTAAGCCAGGGGAAGATTTAGGGTGTTGAGCTTACAGGTGGCAGTCAGTTTCCGTTCATGTGCCAAGTCTGATTCACTATTAGCTCCAGTGGGAACAATTCTGAAGCCTCCAAAGCTTAACGTCAGAGTTCTAACATCGTTGGCTGATATCCACTTGGAATCAAAAGTGAGTGTCATCCATTAGCCATTAATTTAGGAGGGATGAATATATATATATAATTCTAAGCAAATTAGCAAATTATATTTGAATACTTCATAATCAAAAATGCTGAAAACTAACGACAACAACAACAATAAAAGCTTATGAAGGTAGGGGAGTGATTGAGAAAACTAAAGTCAATCCTGGATAAAGAAAAATAGGAGATTTTATGTCCAGAGAGCTTCCCTAAGAGATATGCTGCAGTGACTCAGGCTGAGTGAAAATGATACCAGAGAGAAACATGGACCTTTAGGAGCGAGGGAGGAGCAGCCGACACAGCAAATATTCTGAAGGTGCAACAGAATGCATTTTCCTCGAGCTCTTTAAAACATGTTCTATGATTGCAGCAAAAATGATGACATATATATGTATAAATGTAATAACCATAGAAGCAAAAAGTTCAGGAGCCTGTAAGTCTGGAAAGCCGTGATGTTTTACATTATGGAGCAAAGCTTTAACAGTAAGAAAACTGTGAAAAGTAAAGTAAATATATTTAAGTTCCCAAAGAAACTGTTTAAAAAATACAGAATTACATAAGCAAAAACATAGTTGATAGATTGGAATAAAATGCTTTAAAAATCAAAATACCCTAAAGGAAGTGGGACCAGAGGGAAAGCAGAACATAATAAAATGGTTGGCAAAGTCTGGCTGTAACAAAACTGCTATAATGTACACACCAATTCCAAGAGAGGATTTGTCAGGCTGGTCTTTAAAAAGCATCCAACTATAACAGAAATAGACCTTAAATAGAATGATATAAATTGATTATAACTGAAAGAATAAGAAATGACATACTATTTGCATGGAAAGTTAAAGAAACTAGAATAGCTATGAATTATGGGTAAAAAATGGAGAATTCATAATACCTGATTTCAAGCTTATAGAATGATAGTAATTAAATCAGAGTAGTGTTGACAGGAGAATAAACACAGGGAACAGAAAAGAGAAATCAAGTGTGTACATATACACAAAAGTACAACATTTTTTTTTTCCAGAAATGAACTTTGAAACTGGCATATTCTTTGCAAGTTCTCAAATTCGGAGCTCTATCAGCCTCAGTTGGTTTTCAAAAAAAAACCCACAAGGCCATTTCAATGAGAAAAATGATAGACTTTTTCACAAATCGCGCTGCACCTTTTAGTGATTCCTGCTCAGAAGAAAGCTTAATATATGTTGAATATCTTATAGAAAAATGACCTCAAAAATAGATCATAGATCTAAATGTAAAATGTAAAACCAGAGGAGAAAACCTTCATGGTTCTGGGTTAAGTATTGACTGCTATAAGATACCAATGCATATATTTATTAAAATAGAATTAATTGGCTTCACCAAAATTAATAATATTTGATCTACCAAAGATACCAAAAGAATGGAAAGGAAGCCAGAGGCTCCCAGAAAACGCTATCCAATTGCACATCTGACAAAGTACTTGTACCCAAAACTCAGCAATAAAAAAGCTATAAAAATGGACAAAATATTGGAACAAAGACACCAAGAAAGAAAAAATACAGATGGCAAATGAGCACATGAAAGACACATAACATCATTTGTCATGAAGGATGGACACGGGAGAAGCAAAATTGCTATCTGTTCATTAGGATGAGCAAAAGCAGACAAAATACCCGGCAAAGCCACGTGTTGGCAGGGATGCAGAGGAGTAGCTGCCCTGTGCTCTTCCTGGTGCAGAAAAGTAACCCAGTAAGAAAAAGTTCTTGACAGTTTCTTACAAAGCTAAGCATAGGTATTTTCTACCCAGAAGTCCCTCTCATAGGCATTTATACAAATGAAATAAGAACGTATGCTTACATAACGACTTTTGGACAAATGTGTTTACGGAACCTCACTTACCACAACTCAAAGCCACCCAAGCATCCTTCACTGGTGCAGTAGGTAAGTAAGTAGTGTCTGCTCCACATAAAGGAATCTATGAACTGCCAATAGCCCACCTCAATGTACACACACCTGATATACAGTATGCGTAGTGAAGGAAAGTGGCCTCAAATGTCGACATGTAGATGATTTCTTTCATTTGACAGGCTAGAAGGCCCAGAGTCTAAGAGACGATGACGGTGACACCAAAGGTTAAGGAAGTAGGTCTGACTGTAAACTAGCAGCCCCAGTATATATTTTTAAGGATAGAGATGAATAAAATCATTTTGTTTCCTGCTTACAGCTGTGGACACATTACCCTACACCTGTATTTAATTTCATAGAATTATATAGGACAAAAAGATTTCATTTTATTTTTAGATTAAAGATAATTTTAAAAATATGATCTCCTGAGTCTGAATGCAGATTAACATGTACAGCTTCTTCTTAAAGGAGAATTAAAAACTTACCACATTAATCTTCTTCTTTGGTCTTACATTTTATTTTACCAAAAACCAGTAATAGATGCTTGCCTTTCTATCATAAGACTCTCATTGCACTCAGGAGTGTCGCTAAGTTGCTCTATCGAAGGGATGAGGTAGGAAACAAGTGGCGACACGTGCTTTGGTGAATCTTGGCTACTAGATGTAAGGCCTCTGTAAGCAAAGGGAATGCTGTGGTGGTAATTTTCTGAGCAGAAATGTCTAACAGAAAAAAAAAACAGGCTGATTAATGAGCATAAAAACGCAGAAAGTTGCTGTTTTTAATAACAGTGATAAAACCACAAAAGCTAAGAATTAGCTAAGCAAAAGACATGAATTACATGACTCATTCTTTCTGGCCCCCTACTCATTGTTCTTAGCATCCTACTCATGTCTGAATGATTTTTAAAAGTTAATGAATAGTGGGTTCATTTTTGTGTCTTTTTTCCCTTTTATGGAGGGAAGTATTTTGGTAGCCATTTGATTTGACCCTGTATAGTAATATCACATCCGAAATAGTTAATGTCAGTCTTTGAATTTCATAGCATATTTCTTAAATTTTTATTATTGACATTATTCTTTGTTCCCCTTTCATTGTCGATTAGAAAAAAAATTTTCACTTCAAGAACATTAGGAATTTCAACAATTTCTCCTAAAAGATGCCAGTCAGTAGATTTGGCAACTACCTGGGTGTTAGCCAACTTGATTATTCGTAAACATAGGTAGTCAAAAGGAAAAAAAAAATCACTTACGAAGACATAGAGAAAATGCATCTAGCTTTTTCCTTCTGGTGAATTTTCTATCCTCAATCCCTACTCCCCTCTTTTTCCCAGGTTACACACTGCTGTGACTATACAAGTGAGAAAGACAAGAAGAATCACTAGAAAACTAGTAAAACACGGACTTTACGTAGAAATAGAGGTGCAGGTGCACAGTGGCTTTACTCTGCATTAAATAATTCTCTATTAACTTACATGTCCTCATTCAAACACAAATTTCCTAGAGACCAATGATAAGCATTCTAATTTGAATGACTATCGGAGTGTCTACATGCTCAAGACTAAATTAAATTTGATGAACGAATATGATTCATTGAAAGTTCAACAACCCGCCATTTTTGGGTTTTGCTGATTTACTTCAGAGTGCCTCAGACAGATGAAAAACCAATCTGATGATGAATATTCGTATGCAGGATTGAGAGAGTAGGGAGAAGAGGTGTGTGGACCATCCAGCAGGGAGACACCGGAAGTGATGAGCACGGGTGGGAGAAGAAGCACGCACTGGTTGAGGCCCACTGAGAAAAATGTAAGCGGGAGGTTGAACCGCCAACCTAGAACTCAGGGTCTCCTTCAACATCATCCTTGGGGGAACCTGTGATTATTTTGTCTCTGCTTCCGGAATTTCTGAAGAGTCCTTTTCACATAGTCCTTACCATTTCCTGCCGTACCCAAAAACTTTGTCCTCATTTCTTTATCCAGCTCAAGTTCCTGTGCCAGAACTTATCAGGATCTTAGATTTCAAGGACTCACTGCTTTTATTAGCCAGTGGGTGACACATTAATGGAGTGGCAACTACATGGGTGTTACATTGGAGTCCAATCTTTCACTGCAAGAGTGAGATGCTTTTTTCAGATCTAACTTTGAGTAACTGTCTCCAGAGAAACAGAACAGCATACCACAGTAGTACAACACTATAGCTCAGATACATTTAGGTATACCTTACCAAGTAGCCTGTATGATATCCCCTTCCCCCAAAAAAGTTCTCCAACTTCTCTGAACATACATAAACATCAGTTAGGAATAAATACCAGTAAGTAGGGATTTTAGGTAGTTATAGCTGTATCTGCCTTGCTTTCTTGACTACAATAATTTTCTAAACACTCAGGTTATGAAGGCAGCTTTTGTGACGTAGCTGTTATGAATGTGCCACTGTGAACATGGATATGCATGCTTCCCTGTTATACGATGCCTTTAACTCTTTTGGAAAAGCATCCAGAAGAGGTATATTTGGATCAAATTGAATATTTATTTTCAGCTTTTCAAAGTACCTGCATACTGATTTCGATAATATACAAACTTGGCTGTGGTCCCTGCTGGGTCATTTCTAAAGGACCTAAACAACACTACTCTTTTCATTCTGGAAACATAAAAGTCAAATATAAGCTATCCTGATAAAGCCACGGAAGTCCAAAAAATACATAACTAAGGTAAGTACTTATCAGTCAAGAAATAAATTTAATTCAATGACAGATAATCTTCAGGAAAAGACAGAAGCCAGTGCCTCAGAGTGCCTGCCACACCCCCTCATGGTGCCAGCAGTGAGGAGCGGCACTGGTGTTGCCAACAGGTTCTCTCTTTGCCATTTCCCACGCTGTGGAGAACTTTTCTCTGCATCCAAAACACCGGGGCCATCACAGACCCACTCTCAGCCTTAGCACTGTACCTGTGACGAGGCTGTAACTCCAGTCTGACCCCTTTTCATCCACTATTGGAGTCTAGATTCCACTTTGAAAACGAGGAATCCTTCCTGTTGTGAGGTGCTGACTTGGTTGGAGGATGGGGTAAACCCAGTGTCACACAAATATGTAGCTAGAGGAGTATTTTAATAGTCTCTAAAACATGATTTCACTCCACACCCAAACTTGGCAGGTGACAGCTCCTTAAAGGCAATGTGGAGTCTGAAGCTACTCCATTGGGCTTTCCATGTCCTGCCAGCATTAAATGTATTTGTCCATCTTAAATTTGAATAGAAGTTTTCTTGTGAAGATTTAGAATCCGTATGCACAATTCATTTGAAAAATAATTGGACCACTGGGTTTCTCAAACCTTGCTAATATCACTATGTCAGTAGCCAATACAAGAGCAATTATATTTGTGACTTTTATGTGTTGGGAAGCTGTTGGGCTTATAACATGCTCACAGGTGCAAATTTTCTCAAATTCTAATTTTCACTTAGAATCTTTTCACTGGCAAATGTTTTGTGAAGTGTGAAAGCTGGTTGGTAAAAACTTCAGGTTGCTCTGGAGGTGGGTTGCTGTGAGCTTGAGGCCATCCTGGGCTACATACCTAGCCTGGACTACAAAGTGAGAACCTGTCTCAAAAAAAAAAAAAAAAAAACAACCAAACAAAAAACTTCTGAGACCTAAAGGTGCAATGATGTGTTAGTGAGTCTGTATTTAGTGACATCAAATCAGTAGTTTGAAATCATCTATGCTGGAAGTATTTACACTGAAATTGGCCACAAATCTACAAATTAGGACTCAAATCTCCCAGGGTTACTTATGAAATATTTAGCAATTTTTCTTGAAGTGACAGGCTCACATCTTGTCAAAAAGCTATTTCCTACTAACTACCCTTAGTTTATATAATGGTAGTTTGTCTGAGAGCTTGTTTTAATACTTCATGACAAAACAGCTCAAATTCTAATGCTAATTATTGGACAAGTACTTCTCTTTGAGATTGCCAACATACTTTTTTAGTATGCAGAATGTTTTGTGTTTTTCTTCCTTGAAACAAAGTAATAACAAGCATCTGTTAAAGTTGCCAAATGTAATAAAAATTCATGTGTTTTTACTGCTTCATCAAAACATTTCAGAAGAGCCTGAAATTTTTCCTGCTATTCGTCTTCAATAATATCATAGAAGAAAATGTAAATACTAACACAGATGAAGATAAAATAGCCTCAAGTCCATTTTTATGAGAAAAATTTCAATAAACACACTTCAAGACCTTTGGTATTCTATTGTGTATATCTTGAGAATCATTTCTGTTGTAGACAAATAAAAACACCGAAAAATTTACAGCTAATTATAATCTAACTGAAAATGTCTAAAAACTACTGCGTAAGGAAGGAAAGATGACATAGGGGAAGACCGTAGTGGCAAGAAAAATAACAAAAAGTCAAATAAGTACATCTTAAGTGAAAATGAACACAAAATAATCAGGATGAAATAGTAATTTGGGTATTATAGAATTAGCTAAGAAAAACTAAAATAGCCTGCAAAAGCCTCCACATTGTTGGACTTCATAGATACATAGTATTCCATTCTGTATAAATACCAGAGTTTATGTATACATTGGTCTGTTGATGGGTATTTTGGCGACTTCCCTATTTTAGGTATTGTTAGTCGTGGTGCTATGAACATGGATATACTCAATTAGCTTATCTTGCTAATAGCAGAAGCCTACGCATTTTTTAAATTATACGTTCAGAGAACTTTGTAAAAGACTAACACTTACTTTAATTTTTTTGAGACGGTGTTTCACACTATAGTCCAGGCTGATCCTGAAGTCATTCTTTACCCCAGCCTGGCTTCAAGCACATAACAATTCTCCTGCTTCAGCCTCCTCGGTGCGGTGCTGGTATTATTAACATGCACCACCACAACCAGTTTACGTGTTCCTGGGGAATCAAATCCAGAGCCTCCTGCTTGCTGGGCAAGTGCTCTAACCTCTGGGCTAGTCCTCCAGCCCCAACATCAGTGCTTTGGTGAAGCTTTATTCTGTAATCTTTGGAGCTGTTATTAACAAAATAATCACAATTATTTTAAAATCCACATACGATACTTGTAAAAATCCAGATTATTTGTGGCTTTCTTTCTACTACCCACTCTTTTATGTTGACCTGGTTTTTGATCATTATTGTCATGTGGCTTATATCAGACATTGTTGTTTGAAAACTGAAAACTAGGTGTGTAATATATAGAGAATCTCTTTTAATTTCTATAATTTTACCTTCTTCCCAAAGGAACTTAATTTTCTTCTGTAAGAAATTCAGAGTGACACTTTGCTTATATGACAGGAACATTTGCATACTTTTGAAGAATTTAAACAGCATAAATAAGTAACAGATTAGAACTGTTACTTTCAATTAAAGTTAGGAAAAGTATAACAAAATAACTCACAGAAAGTAGAAAGAAGATAAAAAAAAAAAGGTCTAAGCATCATTACACACCCAGGAGACTGGCCAAAACTGAGCACACTGACAAGCCCAAATGCTGACAAGGATGTAGAGCAACTGGAACTCTCATTCATCGTAATGTGTGAAGATACCAGAGAGCTCAAAAGTTCACAGAAAAGTAATCAAAGAAGTGAAATAAAAGAGAAGCAAAACTAAATACAATTAATATAAGTTGCCTACCTGTAAACCACTAAGACATGCATAGAAACACTACTAGAATTAGTAAGAGAGTTCATTAGACTAACATTTAAAAGTCAAGTGCATTTCTATACATCACTGACAAAGAATGAAAAGATGTCATTAAAACACAAGATATCACGTGCATTTGTAACTAAGGTTATGAGGTATAAAACTAAGTAGAGTATAAAACATTTGGGGAGATATTTAAAAAGACCTAATAAAAGAATAACCAGTGTAGGGCTGGAGTTGACAAAAGTGAGATTGGAAATGTAGTCACAGCCTGGTCATGATAGGCTTTTGGGGTTCAATAAATAATTGGAAACAACCCCAAGAACAATGACTGGTAGCGTTGAAAAGAAAAGGAATGTTGGTAGGTGATACAGGTGACTGGCAATACTATGGTGAGCAGATAGTGGTTTCTCACCCTCCAGAGCTGTGGTGCAGTTCAGCCTGTTGGACCACTCTCTGTCCTCTCTTGTCCTGATGCCGACTGTTTTCCAGATGTAAGTTCAGGCTTTTTGTCCTATCGGAAAATTCCCGATGTTCCTCAAAGCTGAGGCAGTTTACTCCCATACTATTCTTTTTTGTACTTCTTCTGCAATATCCAAAATGATGTGTTGAAGTGATCTGTTTTTCTGCTTCCTTTGGTAATTGGAAGTATCTCTAAGTCAGGGAGCTAGGTCCATGCATCATTCCTTCTCTAGCACCTAATATTCTTGGGATTCAAAAAGTATCTGTTGGGCTGGAGATTGGGCATGTAGCTCAGTAGTTGAACACATCAAGTCCCAGGATTACTGCCCAGTAGCTAGGGGAAAGATGGGAAAGAGATGAAAGATGAAGGAAAGAGAAAAGAGGTGATTTTAAAAAAGGAGAGGAAGGGGAGAAAGAAAGAGTAAACAAAAGAAAAGTTTCCGTCCACTGCTTACTATTTCATGGCCTTTCTTACATCTCAAGTGGAAGACTGGTGATAATGTGTCCAGTGTCATTGCAAAGACTGATCCTGTCTGGAAAATATAGCTTATGTGCAATATCTGTCTGCACTGTCTAAATTTCAGCTGGGAGAAACAGTGGCTTTTGATCCGATTGTGGGTACAAAGGAGGTGTTGACAACCTATAGCCTATAACACATATCTGAGCTATTGTTTGTTCTGTAAATAAAACTATATTGGGATACAAGCATGTTTACACATTTCTATGACTATTTTCACTCTGTGACACAAGAGCTATGGATAAGTAGTTCTGACGTAGGCCACATGGTTCAGAATGTCTAAAACACTTACTATCTGGCCTTTTACCAAAGACCACTAATGGTCCCTCTTACAAAAAGCTAGAAGTCAACTGGGAGTTTCACAGTAAAGGGTTTTGAGTGGCAGAATTACACAACAGGCCTTCTGTTCTCTCCAACTCAGGTCTTGATACCTTACTTTTGGTTCAGGAAAATAAAAAGACACCTTGGGGTAAGAGAATAATTGCACTTAAACAAAAATGTACAGAGAAGGAAGGCAAAAGTGTAAAAGGAGACAGAGAGGGAGAAACAAGGGAATAAAAAATGCCATCGAAAGAAGCTATTGGCTGAATAACTTTTCTCTGAAAAGAAAATCTTTCCACTGATGTAGAATGAAGTGTCAGACATAATAATATATGTACCTCAGAGTCTCCTCTTGTCATTTCAAAATAAATCTCACACTTATGAAAGATATGAGAATAGTCATCATAAAGGCTGATCTGTTTTTATTTTATGAAAATAGCAGATATTGGCTGAAGCTATGGAGCTATCATCAAAATATTTCCTTTTACAAAGGCACAAATCAAAACCTCAGAGAAATATCACTTCACATGCATTAGAAAGACCATAATAAAAAAGCAAAGATAACAACAGCAGGAAAAAAAATAGAGAAAAGGAAACTGTAGCTCTCTGTTCGTAGCATTTGAACTACTGCAACTATTATGAAAAACAGTATGGTGAGTATACAAAAATAAAAATAAAAATGGAGTATCTATGTGGTCCAGCTCTCTGACTTCTGGGAACATATTCAAAGGAGATGAAATTGGCATGGCGATGAGATATCTGCATTTTCATACTCATCACAGGATTATTCATGGTAGCTCACCTATGAAATTGAGGAATGTTTATCTGTTATGACAATGATGCATTTCAGTTAATGACAAAGATTGATGGATTGACTGACTTTTCGTTTATGACAGGGTCCTGCCACTAGTGGAGTCCGAGCTCCGACTCAACCTCTCCTGCCTCCTCCTCCCTGTGCACCGCTGTGGCCTCTCGCATCTGCAGTCAGTTCTAAGGAAGACTTTATCACAAAAAGAGCCCTTTAGCGATCTCGATTCGAGGCAAATAAATGAGCATTTCAAGAATTTACATCATTTTTATCGCCTCCAAGAATTTATATAGGAGTCGAAGATCATTTGAAAATTGGAAAAGTCACACCTAGTACCCATTTGTCAAAAATGTAAAAATGATAACTCTGGAAATATCATACTGATTAGCTTTACTTGGATGCTTCAGAGAATAATTAAACAAGCCATCAATTAATCATTTTGAATGATACAAAAAATAACTCCCAGGGTGAAAAATTAGCAGTTCTGTGAGAAGCTACTCCTTTAGTTGTCCTCCTAAGGGGGCAAAATTACATCTTTCAATATTTCAGAAACAACATTGATACTTTTTAACAGTGCTAATTTCATTTACAAATGTGTCTTTATATGCCTGAAGAACACTTTAAAATGGCTATGGAACTTCAAGTAGCTTCTGTCAAGGAGTGGCTGCAGTGAGGAGGAGAGGGAGGGTCAAAATGGGGAAGTGGAAGGATTGGAATGTTCATGCTTTGTATATGTGCACAAAATGCTCAAACTCAGTGGAAGCATTGCGTATCACACACACACACACACACACACACACACACACACAAACACACACACATATATATATATGCTAATAAAATGGGGAAATTTTTTAAAGAATTTGTGTTATTAATTTTAAAAGAAATTAAGGTAAAATCCTACTATCTCTACTATGTTTTCTTCTTCAAATCACCTCATTCCTTTGAATTTAAATTTTTTTGTGCTTTTTTCATTTGTTTGTTTGTTTGTGATACCATAGACTGAATCTAGGGCCTTCATACTGAGCTCTCTTTAATTTTTAATTTTGAGACAGAATCTCTCTGACTCATTAAGTTGCTCAGGCTGGACTCTAACTTAGGATCCTTCTGCCTCATCCTCTTAGAGTACTGGGATTACAGGCCTGCACCACTGAGCCTGGCTTAAGTTTCTCATCTGTGCAATGAATTAATGATAGCACTTACAGGATTATTGTGGAGACTAAATAAATTTACAAATGTAAAGCCATGTCAAACACATCATCTGGTAATCAATAAATGCTCCAAGAATGTTAATAATATTCTTCTTGCACCAGGGAAGCTAATGACAGCATTTGACCCAATGTATGAGCTGTTTGGTAAAATCATTTCTTATATCAATAAACTGTTTCCTAAATGGCTGTCACTGGCTCTTACAGTCACTGTTCGAGTGTTGTTTGTGTTGTTTTCAACAAATGTATTTCTTTAAAGGACTTTCTTAAAGTAAGCAAAATTTGGACCATAATTACACGGCAACACCTTTTGATAGACAGAGGAAACACATAGTGCATATACAGGCTTTTTCACTTTTCTGCTCCATAAAATATCTCCACAGATCAATGATGACATTTCTTCTCCAACTGAGTTACAAGACAAACTCAGACTCTTTGTCAACGTACTGTTTTTGGAAAGCAAGGGTAAGAGATCAGTGATAACACGTGTGCTTGAGACTGATCTGCACCAGCAAAAATAAAATGCAAGGGAGAAGAAAGGAAATGGTAGAGTAAAAAATGGACAGCAATATAACTGCAAGTGTAAGATAGCAGAAATAATCAATGGGAACAAAATCTGGTTCTTTATGAAAAACATAAAGTTTTAAAACTTCTAGCAAGACTGGCCAGAAAAAATATAGAGAAGATTCAATTACCAAATTTTTAATGAGTAGGTAATCACATTACAGATTCTATACATATTAGAAGGGTAAGGACGAACTAAAAACAACTTTGTGTTACCGTCTTCACTAACTAAGAAGAAATATTTTTAAAAAGTATCATGAAAGATACACAAAAGTTCCCTGACAAAGAAATAATTTACCTAAGTACTTTGTGTATAGGTAAAAAAAATGAATTTTCAGTTTAAAACTTTTCTATAGAATGAAACTTCAAGCCCAGATGACTTTTCTAGTGACTTCTAACAAAAGCTTAAGGAGCACATCATACTTTTGCCAGATAAACTTTTTTTGTACATGCAAAACTGGCCACATTTAACCTTATGCCCAAAGCAGACAAACACTAACTCAAACTACAGAAAGAAAACTGCAAACTAATGACTTCAATGAACACAGATACAAAATTGAAATAAATATTTAAATAAATATTTGAGACACAATTTGAAAATGTGTTTAACACTTAAAAATAAGCTTATCTATAACTCAGTATTTCCATTCTGTATTTACCAAAAGATGTTCAATCATATATTCAAACAAAACTTGTGCACAACTATCCACTGTCTTCAAGGAGCAAGCAAAATATGCAGTCAGTATTTAAATTAAAAATGTATTACAGTAAAAGATATATTGCTATTAATCTCCCTCAAAATATTCCTTCCCCCTTTAAGCACATGGATTCCACTACTTTTGCCACTTTTGGAAGCTGTACTGGAAGTTCTTTTTCAGGAGTGTTTACTAGTGCTATCGAAATTATGGCGAGTGCTGCTGCTGAGTGCCAGTCAACAGAAACACAGGCTCATGAAAATATTCTAGTCTACCATACTCACCGGATAAGGCACCATGTGAGTTCCGATTTTTACTCCAAGTCAAAACAATCATGAAGAGAAAAGGTTTTGAATCAATTCAAAACATGACGGCAGCCACAACAACGCAACTAAAACCTCTTGAAACAAGACATCTCGAACTGCTTGCACACAAGGGTTACGGGATAAGTGTGCTTGAACAGGGTGGGAGGGGGGTGTAGTTTGTGGACGGCAAGGTGTCTTTTACCACATTTATAAAAATGAAACATTCACCATATGTTTTTGTCACACCTGTGCAAACCAAGGTTCGTTAACCAACGGATAGATAAACCAAACGTTACACGACACTGCAGTGGACGGCTCTTCAGCAAAAAGGTAGACTACCGACGCATGCTCAACGTAGGTTCATCCTAAGTAACAGAATTCAGGTACAAAATACGATATACCATAGCTTCACTTACATGAAATATGTAAAGGTAAACCTACAAAGAGGAAAAAAAAAGAAATATCCTGGCTGCGGTTAGGAGTAATGACCAGCTATAAATAAACATGAGGAAAATGTTGAGATTTATGGAAAATATTTTAACACTGCATTTGAAAATGCCTGCACAACTTCATAAGATACTATTTTAAAAAAGTCAATGAACTGTATGGTCATCATGGCTAGATTTTTTTGCTATGTCAATTATGTGTATCAAAACTTCCTTTTAAAATGGCAAGAAAGAAAATAAATAGAAACGGCAAGAAGTCAGGTGAGTTTTAATGAAACTAATTTGGAGATACGGCTGTAAGTGTTAAGGGCGTTTGGCAGGTCATGGAGGCCCTTTGCTCCAGTCCTTTTACTTCTCTGAGCATCTCAGTCTTCAGATAAATAGTATGAGCAAAACACAGCGAACGGCTCACGTTGTGTTCTACTGCGCAGCGATGCGGGCGTGGGTGGGCTCTTAGCGTGTCTTCTTTCCCCACCTAAGCCACTCACATCTATGTTCAACCAATAACTACACAGACTTAAACGTCTTAATATTTCCTATCTCGGTCACTTACCATCTTCACAAGTCGTGGGAGCCGGTTTCAACTTGCCCTCTCTCTTCATTCATAATGAGCCAAATGCCTGGTTTTCTAGCGTCTTCACGTTTCCGCGATCTCAGTTCGCACACTGTGAGATCGTTGAAGATACTCCGTGCCCGTGAGGGAATGAGAGGAAAGGACCCGCTCCCAAAATATTTCCGTTTCCTCCTTACGTTAGCCTTCGCTTAACGGTTCCCAATGAAATTGTGATGACTTAAAACTATTTCATACATTTTTACTACAAGGAAAACACAGCATTTTCCTTTGATCCATTGGACACATGTTCCAAAACTTGCAGTGGCTGCTTAAAACTGAACTGTGAATAGTATTGAATCATATCTATCTATCTATCTATCTATCTATCTCTATATATATATATGATACACTCTCTCTTTCTCTGTTTTTTCTTATACATACATGCCTATGGTAAAGTTCAGTTTACAAGTTAGGCACAAAAGGAGATCAACAAATAGTGATAAAGCAATTACATCAATGTGTTGTAGTAGAAGTTTTGTGAATCTTCTCTCTCAAAGGTCAGGACAAACACCGACATTTTTAGACTGTTATTGATCAAGAGTGACTAAGACTACAGCAAGCAAAACCATGGACAACAGAAACTGACGCGAACACTTCCACCTCATCTCATCCCTCCTACCACTGCATTGATTGCCTAAGAAGATGTGTCCGGTTTCTCTCTGCCAACGACATGAACAGCACAAGCAAATAGCAGCCTAACTTTTGTTTGTCTGTGCTGTCTCCAAGGTAAGAAAATACAAATAAAATATCTTCTTGGGCCTTAAACATTGTGCCTACTGGAAAACCTGACCTATCCAGTACATCAGTGCTTTTTGGCTTTGAAGTTAACTGTCACAGAACCCTGTAGTTAAACTTCCTATGAGATCAATTTCTGGATGTCTCTAGCATCAGAATAATTGGTCTTAGCAATGAATTGAAAGGTGCAGGGTTGAACATAAAAGCAAGGACTGAAAACGATGTATTTTAATCCCTAATCTAGGGCACACTGAAACATGACCTTAGGCAAGTTCATTGAATTTATCCTACCTTTTTTTCCCCTCTCTGCTTAAACAATAACTCATAGGAGGTTAAATTAGAGCACTTTCTTGATCATTATGTAAAATTTCATACACTGAATAAAAATTCGCTTACCTGACCTCTATGGGTAATTGACTTCTGCCGCAGAGACTGAATATGGCATGTGAACTCACAGGCCACACATGACCTCACACCTCGCTCTTTTGAAGATACCAATTATTCTCAATTGTAGAAAGCACTAAGGTTTTTAACAATGTGAACAGCCCTAAATTAATGAAGCATGGAGTATATTAAGAGAAACAATGTACAGAAGCTAAAGAGATCATAGAATTCACAAAACTCATTTGGAAAGATCAATTGTTCTAAGATAAACGCTACTGGTGTCAGTGCCCTGGGGTGCGGGAGGCAGGCAAAGGCCCTCTCCTGCTTTTCTCCATCCTATGGGCTTTACTCAGAACGCTTTCTCATCTGGGTGTCCACGTGAAAGTTCGTGATAGGTGGTGTGACAAGTCACCCTCACCCAAGCCCTGTTCTCAAAGAAATCCTGTCCAGGTGGGCTCACAACTCTGGGCCCATAGCAATGCCCTTTCCACAGTCTCTGACACACGTAATGAAATAAAACAAAAGCTACTGCTCCTGGGTTTACGAAGCACTACTCATTTTACAAAACATCTATGATTGTCAACCTTCATGCCAGGAAGTCTCTAACATTTCATATCAAAGTTTGTCCCACTTAT
This sequence comes from Ctenodactylus gundi, assembly GCA_004027205.1. NCBI lineage: Eukaryota > Metazoa > Chordata > Mammalia > Rodentia > Ctenodactylidae > Ctenodactylus > Ctenodactylus gundi. Next base: position 468,054 of record PVKB01000896.1, on the reverse strand, counting down.
TTCGTGTAGCCCAGAAAATGAACGAGGTCTCTTAGAGCGCTGGGAACAACTTCACTGCAGAGGCTTCAGGCGCAGGACCAGGGCTCTTTCTCCCTAGAAACTCCTCCGGAACACAGCACTTACCACCATTACCATGGCTTATGACTCCAGTATTCTCTCGTGGTTCTGTATAGGTCACATTTGGCTTTGTATTAGACTCAACAATTAAATTCATAACAGCTCTACCCTGTTTTATATTATTGATTTTAGATGAGAAACAATAAAAATCCTCTCAACTTCGAACGAGAAGACGTAACTATTTCCTACCTTAATACAAGTTTAGTCTGGCTATCTATAATCCAGAAAACTCAATACAATATCAAAATATTGTTATAGAGAGTATAACCCTCTGTTTTTACATGCATTATCAATTCTATTGCTGCCATAAACTCTGCAAATCTTGTTAATTGAGAGAGTCCTTCATTTTTAATTTTACTGGTCAGATTGGAATAAAAGTCATTGTGCCTTTTTTCTTTCTTCTTCCTAATTTCTTGGTTAATCTTACTTTTACTATGAATTTTATAGCTGATTTGCTCTACCCTATTTAATCAAACATGCAACTGAGGCTTCTTTCTCTCTCCTGTGGAGCTTCCATATAATTACCTTCTTAGGCAAATAGATTTACCTCATTAACAGGAATGCCTATATTTAAATTATGAATAAGATTAGTGGTGCAATAATGAGAGAAATTCTTTTTCAAAGAGCATAAGTGTGGAGAGTGTGACAAGTTACTTATGACATTTCCTTCTTCAGATGCATGAGAACGACTTCTAACTTACAGAACTGCTATGAAGATGAAATAAATTATAGTTAAATATCCTGTTACAGTTCTTAGAACAGGGTCAAGCCCTTACATGTGGCAGCATTGATTATTATCAATAATAGTTGCATCATGAAAACTGTTATCTTACAGCCTTTTTAAATAAACAGTAAAATGAATCCTGAGTGAAATGTGCCCTTTATGAGTCTTCAGAAAATAACTCTGATGTGGTTGCAATAAAATTGCTTGAGACCAGAAGTCTGTATCACTCTATGTACTATTGCCATTCACTTCTGTCAAATTCAGACATTTTTCTTCAAGATTCTGGATGCAATGAACCCAAGATCCTGAATATGCTAATATCTAAGTGTGCCGAGCACTGTCTTGTATTTCTTAGTCTTCTAATAAGGAAACTGTGAAGGCAAAATATCCCTGTGTTGCTCTTTTATTTTGTATGCAGTGCCTAGAACAGTGTCCTCTCAATTTCAACCACTTATAACCCTGCAGTTAAGTACTGAATTATTGATAAGAACATGTTTCAGGAACTGAAAGAGAAGTGTGAATAAAAAAACAAGTAAGCTCATATTAGGCTTCTTCTGGTTACAAGTGACAAAAACCCAAATCAATCAAGTTGGGTTTATAATGGAAGAGAAAGAGAGAATGTGTTTGCTCTCTTACCTGGAAAAATTAAGAGCTAATCTTTGAGGTTGAAATGATCATTAAAGAGAAAAAATATTGTGGTAATGAAAAAAATCATTGTAAGAATCTGCATTAACACTGGGAAATAATCATAAACCAGGAAAAGCTTCTGCTGAGACAAACAGAGCAGTTATAGAGAAAGTATTTTTTTTTTTCAGTAGGAGGACATTACATTTGTTCCACAGCCTTGTACTTGGCACATAGCTAAGCGTTATTAGGTTGCTTGTCAACACTGACTTTCTGCCTTCTCTTTGTTACTGTGTACTTCAGGATTGACTCCTGTGAACTTGACTCCCTAGTGCTCTGCCTACTTTCTTATTTCTTCTAAGCTATGTGAGGCACTGAAAACTTACAGGTAGGAAAGAAAACTCAAAGTATTTTATTTATTCTTACTGTTCCTCTTTTCTGTGTCTGAGGTTGGCTAAGACTTCATTCCTCCACCAAAATCATAGCTTATTTTAGGTAGATTTCTTCTCTAACTGGAAGTCTTAAAAGATTCTGAAGACATCTTCCTGTCCTTTGAAGCCTACAGATGAGGGTACCTTTCTTAATTTTCTAGACATTTGGTGTGTTGTCACTTAATCAGTTTTTTTTTTAAGCCTGGCTACATCTTTGTGGGGAAAGAAAACTAGCTTAGTAAAGCAGTCTTTGATAATTCCTTATGATTTTTCTACCTTTTTTGGTGTTTTCCCATTAAGTCATTTTAGTTACGTGCTAACTCTAGAACAGACTTCAAACATGTAATTATGCAATTGGGTTGTTCTCATATTGAATGGGCACACTACACTTATTAGTGAGAAAAGGGGTGGGTGAAGGAAGTCAATGATTTCCAGTGGCATTTTGATTATTCAATCTAACCTCAAGGAGGCACAGGAGGAAATGCTGATGGCAGCCAAGTTTGGGAGATCTATGGACTCTTTCAATTTAGACACTATGTAACAGTGACACTGACAATGTTTTCACCATGAAGAGTTGGTTTCTGCTGTCTCCAGGAGCTAATCCAAAATAGAGAACTTTGGTATATCACAAGAGTTCTTCCCCTTGAAGTAGCCATGCCATTGCAACATGACTTTGTAGCACCTTCTCAGTACAGTGGGTCTACTGCTCACTCATTAAAGGCAGGCTTATGACTTTTTCTGTAGAAGGCAGTAGACAGAAGATGATGATGGTTCTTAGTTCAGTCTCTAAAGGCCTTGCACATGCTATAACAGGTTTTAAAACGCAGCCAGCCTCCAGGTGATCTAGCCTGGAGCAGCCTGTACATTAATGGAAATTATTGTCCTCTCATTGCAACTGATAGCCAACCAAAAACCTAATCTCTGAATGAGATCAGTCCATTTGGCAACAGCCTCAAAAAGCACATAAAGAGCAATTAATAACTTGAAATGTGTTAAAATTAAACTACTTAGTTCTCAAGACATCATAAAGGGAAAAAAGTCTATTTTGGAAAAAATATGAAATTAACAATGCACTTGATTTGAGAATACACTAAAAATATCACACATTAAACAAAGAGTTTAAAAAGGATAGGCAACCTAATGAAAATATAGGCTAGTCATTTTAGCAAACAATTTATAAAAAAAGAAATCTGCCAGAATCATAAGCATATGAAAATGATTAATCTCTTTAGAATTAGGAACATGCAAAATAGCATAATGGGATATCATTATTCACACGAAATATTGTCCAAAATGTAAAAGTTAGAAAATACCAAGTGTGGGTGTTTGAAAGGTCTCAATTCTTCATCTGCCTGTAATAGAATTATGCATCTATTCTTTTCCAGGGATTCATAAGCTTCTTCACCCTTTTATGAAAATAAATTACACTTCAAAACATGGAATCGCCGTGGTTTTATCAGTTACACATTTATAATGTTGGATCACAGTTAGCAGATCTTGCAAATCCCCCTCAAGATTCGGGCAGTCTTTAATTTCTAGAAGCCTCCAGCCTTTGGAAGACTTACTCTCAGCTCTCAGTTTCACAAAGCAGAAACTGAAGGACCTCTGCTTTGGGAAGAAAGCAGTACGTACCCAAACAAGAAAGGAATATTCCAATGGTCAGTGATGCAGGACAAGTGGTAAGTTGTCAGAGTTCGAAAGCATTTGAGAAATATTGTCATACTTCTCTGGTGATGCAAAGTGGGGAAAAGAGTTAAATCAGGAAGAAGGCCAACTTAGCCAAATCCTCACTTGTGCATTTGGTATAGTGTTTATTAGACTAATCGCATCCATCTTCCATTTGCTTATCTTTTTTAAATGAGAGTTTAAGGGGCCTGGAGTTCGTGTCTACATTTCACTTTTCAAATTCTGAAGAGAATTTTTATTCTTTTTGAAATTTCTGCCTCCTTAGTAAAGAGGTCTTGAAACCTTCAACAGCTTGAGGAAGTCAATCAGGAGTTTAAACACAGCATTCCAGGTAAGGAAAAGAATATAAACATGCTGAGTATCCCGTGACCTTTGAAATCACGGCACCATGCTGGCTGCAGAGTAGCATCACATCCATTGTCAAGATCATGAAACGAGACATTTAAACTAAATGTCAACAAATACAAAAAATAATAAAGGGAGAGAACTAGTGAAGACTATCCTGAATTACATTCCATTAAGAATGCAATTAGAAATTTTTGGTAGTCCCAAAATTCTCACAGGCAATTTCAATTTTGCGAACAAGGGAAGTCCAAGCAATTATTGCCAGGATTGGAGAAGAGTAAAACGTTTCTTCCAGCAACTCAATAGTTCCCCACATTATTGAGGAACTCTCTGTGAGAGCAGAGGGAAGAGAGGAAACGCAGAAAAGGCCGAGAGCTGCGAGGCAGAGCAGCTGGTGCTGGCCTTGCTGCGGACAGCTGTGCCAAGCTCGCCTGTCAGCTGAGAGGCCTAGCCAGAGCAAGTGAGCAGGCCACCTGAGCTCCCTTGAGGCTGCGCCCAAGGTGAATGTTCTTCCCAAAGTCAAGATGCTTGGCATCGAGTCAGCAAATGAATTGTTACGGCAAGGGAGATTTGAAATGGACACTGGGCCAAGCTGGAGACAAGTACAGGGGCCAGGCACTCGGGAATACAGGAACGAGGAGCACGAATTAAAAATGGAGAAAAGAGAAGAAGGAGACTCTAAGTTCTAGGATTGAGTGGCCACTATTTGTGGCAGAATTTACTTGTAATTAAAGAGCCTTCTCACTTATGTCTAGCCCTTTTCTATGTTTTGTTTATTTATTTTTATTTTGAAATGAGGTCTCACTGACAAGTTGCCCAAACAGGCCCGAGCTGACACGCCTCCTGCCTCTACCCCACTGTGCTGAGGTTAGAGATGTGCGCCATTGCGTCCAGCTTGTGGCAGACCTTGAGTTGCCGCTAGAACGTGTGTGCAGAACTCTGAGGCCAGGCGAGGAGGGACAGCAACTTACTGCACTCTTCACCACTGTCAACAGCAGTGAACAGTAATTATGGACGTCAAATTGTCATTTTTATTAACACATGGCCATATTGAAGGGCCTGACGTTAAGTGGGACATCAAAGGAGGATTGCAAATACCTGATTCCGGAACTAGGTAATCCCGGGGGCCACGTGACAGGCAGCGCTGGGCAGTGGAAGGCCCTGCCAAGCGGAGGTCGAAGAAAGGCAAGAAGGGAAGAGGATTAGTGGTGTTGGCCTGGGCAGGGCCACCCCCAGGAGAGCCAAATGGAAGGAAGCCAGACTTGCCCAGCTGCCAGACTCCAGACAGAGCTCAGAGAAATGGTTCTGTTCCCCTGACAGAGCTGTGCTTCAGGAAATGGAATGAAGCATGGTCGCTCTAATCCAACCTCCCCTAACTGACTCCTTCTACAGAATCTTGAATACCGAACAGAGGAGAAACGGAGATGAGCAAGAAAAGTTGCTGCATCATCGGGTTCTTGTAACTCTATGCTACACCACTGCCTTGTCCCACCCTGGTTTTCCTGAAGCGGAGGTCAAAATATACAGTGAATGCTTTAATTTAAAAAATTGTTACTCTAAGAGATATACTGTCATTATCCCCTTCAAAATGTTTTCTGTCCGTTTCAATAAACTTATTATATGATTCCTGCCACCTTCTGAAGAGGTTCTGAAAGTCTTCTTTCATGAGTATCTTGATTACATCAAGATGTAAAAGATGTAATCGAGTGGGTGGGGCATAGTGCAGCAGTTAGAGAGCTCGCTCAGCACGCGCAAGGCCGTGGATTCAACTCCCCAGAACCATATGACCTGGGTGTGGTGTACACATCATTAATCCCATAACTCAGGAGGCTGAGGCAGGAGGATTTCCATGAGTTCAAGGCCAGCGCGGACACATAGTGAGCTCAGGATTAGCATGGACTTTGGAGGCAAAAAACCTTGTTTCAAAAAAAATTTTAATTAAAAAAATGCAGGAGACTGCTGCTGCCAAGCGCTTTCCAAAAGGCAAGATCATAAACCGTAACAGTGTGTCTACACCCACTTCATTCACTGGATCTGCCACCATGTGGCTACTGACTCTTTCTCAAAGAATGGCCTCAGAAGGCGATCATTTTGAATTGAATCGGAACCAAGGTGAATCTGCTCGCACAAGTTAAAACACAGAAGAGCACCTTCAGAACTGCCTCAGAAAGCGGCAAGAACAGTGAGATGAATGTGGCCAGAGTGAAGGGAAGCATTTTGAAGATTAATGACAATGTATAATTTCCTGTAATAATTTTTTAAAATCTAAATATTCACTGTAGTTTTTTATCACAATGTTACTTTTCACAAATTTCCATATATCATTTGTCCTAGTAATCATTCTTTTAAGAGAAATGCAATCATCTTTATTATTTCTACTTCATGGAAAAATGCAGAGGCCAAAATTTTATTCGTTGAAAGGATTAGAACTAAAACAAGAACTTAGATATCCTAAGTTTTATGACTAGAGTTAGAAAATGTTGATTTATTTGGAGGTATAAGTGGAAGCTAAGAAAGTAGGCTATGATATGTTTTTTAACATGTTGACCTTACTCTCAGATTATAAGTTATAAATACAGAAAATATTGAAACATGTTTTTATAAAAACATTGTGGGCAGTATCTGTCTGCAGAAATCCTCTATGAAAAGTTCTTTTAAAAATCTTATTTTGGTTAGGAAAAAAATGGGCCTATGTTAGTTTGCGTGATGAAGCACTTCAAATTTCCACTGTCAACTGAACAATTCATTGTTTTGGGTACAGAAAATCTCACAGGATTACAGTTCTAAAGAACTCAGACTTCAAAACATTCACCTTTCTCTGTTGGGAAATACTTTAGGGGATACAAGAAGGATTAGGACTCACAGTTCTCTAAAGATCCTGATACTGTGTTTTGTTTTCTTTGTCTCCAAAGGGTTTGTACCACACTGTCTTGTTTTTTTTTTAAATGAGTAAACTAGCCAATTACTTACTCCTCAGAGACAACCAAAATACAAACAGCAAATAATTCATGCATTATTCTTGATATAGTTTCTTGATTTTAATGATAACAAACACACAAAACGTAGGGCAAGAGAGGGCAGTAACCCTCAGTGAAGTCACGGGTGGCCCTATACAGCCTGGTGGGGAAATATCCACCGTACAGAGTCGTTAGACAGAATTTCTAGAAATGACAGGTCATTTATTATATAGTGAGTAGCAAATAGCCTGAATCAATAGATGCAAAGCTGACAGTACAAAAGTGAAGCCTCAGAAAGGTCAGGGGAGAAAGGAAAGAGCCAGAGGCTTGGTTTTAGGCATCCATTAATTGTCTGCTAAGGGCCAGCTACATAGTGTACAAATCAAAGATTTAAAATGACAATACTTAATGATAATAACAAGGAAGATAGAACCATCAAGAGGTTGAGCTGTGTGGCCACCTAAGAGGACTCCATGATAGGCAGCATTAAAGCTTTTTCAGAAGGGACAACAATGGAATCAGGAAGAGGGTAAAGAATGAGGATATCAGCAAGTGCTGTGGACTGTGTGATGTCTAAACTTACTTGTCAACTTGACTGGCTTGGGCATCACCGAGGGGATTATTAAAGTATACTTCTTAGTATATCTAGGTGACCTTGGGTACAGTATCTAGTCCTTGGCCCTGCCCTTTCCAGCACTGTTCTCTGTGCCTGTGAACTAATCACCTTTGATCCACCATCCCCGTGAGCCATGATGTTTCTACCTGGAGCCAGCTCAACATAGACTGAACTCTGTGAAGCCACGAGCCAAAATAAAATTCTTCTTTTAAGTTGAGGGTGTCAAGTAGCTTGTCCTAGCAATTGGAAAGCTAGGTGAGACAAACTCAGGGTATACATTCCTCCAAAATTTCCAAGTTGAAGCCAGGGTGACATATTTGTAGTAGAGAAGTCATGAAAGTTAAATAAGGTCATAGAAGTGAAGCCCATTTCTGGTAGGATTAGTATCTTTTTAAGAAGACACATCAAATGCACATGCATACACATAGAAGAAAGGCATTGGCGGCCACCTGCAACCCCAGGAAGAGTCCTCCTCAAATGCAGACCTTCTGAAACTTGATGTTAGACTTAGAGTTCCCAGAGCTGGGGGGAAATAAATTTATGTTGCTTAAGCCAGTTAGTGATATTTTCTATAGCAGCATGAAAAAAAAAAAAAAAAAACGAATGCAGCAAGTATTGTCAAACAAGGAGATTGGAAAAGGGGTAACGTAACAGGCCTTTATGAGAACTGGGAATCAAAAAGCTTCAGGTTATACCATGAGATTTTTTTTTCTCAATAGAGTATAATCTGTGTGGAGCAGGGCTTGGTCATTCACTGTTATATCTTCAATTCCTAGAACACAGCAGGTGCTCAATAAATAACAATTGAATGAATTCTGCTTTAGCAAAACTGGCCAGAGACTTGTAGTAAGGGCCATCGGAAGCAATGAAGCAATGGCAGAGAAGAAAATGGTTCCCATAGCAGCATTTTGTGTATGCAGAACACTGGTCTGATGTTATCCCCAAAGCAGATGTCTTGTAGACATCATCATTATGTGTTCAAAAGTTTCAGGGTAAAATTTTCTCTAGACAAATGAACAAAAGCCCATTGGGACAATTTGGTTGTCTTTCAAAAAGCAAAAGGTAGAAAATGCTGTTGATGGAGCAAATGAGCGCAACAGATTTTCCTACTTTTTTCTAAGAAATAGCCATTGAGTGGTCATAAATCAATACTAAAAACAAACTTCCTTAAAAACAACGTACAAAGGTCAATTTTGCATATATGTTTCTTTTCATGAAATAATCCATAATTCTAAAATTGCTTAATAGTGATCTCAAATACAATTTATTGATATTATGAATATCATATGGTATTTGTACAAGTACAGGAAATTTATAAAGACTCATGTAAAAGAACTCAGAGACAAATCTCACAATAAAAGAATCATTAAAGCCACTGTTTATTTCATGACATTTTAAATTCCATTCACATAAATCCTAAATAATAAGCTCAAAGTCAAGCAGGTAGGATGTCCATTTTATACACCAGGAGCCCATGATGAGAATGCACATATGCAATGTTATTACATAGGAATAAATTATTAGAACAAATAATCCTAACTAAATTGATTTTCCTATTTTAATTTTTAAAAAAATCTTTATGATTAGTAGTTATGCTATCAATATTATATATTCTGATATTAAAGAAGTTAAACACATTTTCATGGATTTTTTTCATTCAGATAAATTTCAGCTTTTAATATTTGGAAGTGAGATAGACAATATGCATTGTTTTCCATTTTATCTGAAATTTTCACTAAGGTAGACTTAGAAGTCTCATTGAAAACTTCAGTGAACACTTAAGTGTTTCAAACTTCTTACAGTAAAAAGCATATTAATTTCCCTCGATTACTTCCTTCTCTTAGAACACACCATATAGTTCTTGTATCCAGAATCAGCTAATTCAAAATTCTTATTTTTTAGGGTCATTTTGACTTTGGGAAAGAACTAGGATTTGTATAGTTTCAAATTTGGTGAATAAGGTGAATAAAGACTCAGTTCAAGTTTAAGTTTAAGAGGCTGCCTTTCTTTTAGATAATACTCAGAAGCATAACTCACTGTATTTTGGGCTGTGCCTCATAAAGACACCCATAAGGAAGGACTTCTAGAAGTGTGCCAAGAGTGGCAAGGGTGATGGGCTAAGTGTATTTCAAATAGAGAATATTTTGAGGAGGGCCAATGGCATTGTGAATTGTACTATAATCAAAATTTTAACTTCACCTTTCACCATACATTTTGGTCACACCTTATCTGTACAGTATAGACTAGATCGGAGTAAATAATAATTGAAATATAAAACCACAGCATATAAAAACATGTGAGATATATCTAAAAATTATTGAAAGAGAATAAACACCTTGAAATACTGGTATAAAGTAAAAAGGTCTAAAAACAGTACTTCAAGATTCTACTTGAAAATACTAGAAAAAGGACAAATTATATGCAAATTAGAAGAAAAAATTAACTGAAAAGCAGTCAAAAAAGAAATCAGCAAAAAATACAGAAAAGCAAAATAGAGTGCCATTGCATTTCCAGCTCTCTGGTATGCTGACACGGAAGATCTATTGAGTCTTGAAGTCCCGCACCAGGCCAACAGAGCAAGAGTTGGTCCAACAAAAAAGTTGAGAAAAATCAAGCACACAAACTTGTTCATAGGTCTTCAACCTATCCAAATTATTCTGATTCTTGAAAGCCTAATATTACTCTTGCTTCTTTATTCTTGGAACATTAGTATTACTGTTATCAGTAATAATTACCATTTGCAAAGGATTTTACATGCTGCACCCTCTGCCATTTTACATGCTAATTATTTCTCATAACAACCACATGAGGGGTAATGTCTTCCCATCCCTATTCCAATAACAAGAGTTAAGAAATAATTGGCAGAACGTCACTAAAAACAGGTAAAACCAACATCGTCAATCTTCTCTTATGATGGTGAACACGTCTGCAGCCACAGATAACTAGTGATAAGCGATTAAAAATAAAATTATCATCTCCAAGCCACCACGGATAGATCTTTGCCTAAAAAAAATACAGGAAATAGTCATGCTATGATTAAATGATTGGAATTTTGTTTGACTAATGATTAAATTTTTGCCAGTACTATCACTTGTCTGACATAACTTCACAGGATAGGCCACATTAATCATTAGAACCAATGTCTTAAACATTAACATAATTTTAGAAACAGAGTTGTTACCTAAATAAATACATAATATTTGTCAGAAGTATGAAAAAAATCAAAACTAAGATATTAATCTTTTAACATCAATAAATTCATGCTTCATGCTATCTCCATGTTTCTAAAAGGTCAATTAACAAATGTTACTTGTTGTAATTTGGGTTGTCACTTCTCTGCTTATCTGCTTCACAGGATCTGTCCACCTGAATGTCTCAGCGGCTTCTCAGCGCAGACACCAGTGAACACTGGGTGAGCCGCCTGTCTCCATTCGCATCACTCCACTGACCTCCTAGTGTTATATTTAGCTGTCCACCTCCTCTTCTGAGTTCCAGCCTGCCAAGAGGCAGGAGGCTAAGACCTTGGCAAAATCCAGCATATGTAAGTTTTCTCTATTTCTGGTGTTATCTGGGCAAGAAGCAAGCCTCCAGCTGCTCCTGCCTGCAGTTCCCTACCCGTACCTACACTGTAACCCACCAGAGGAACCTGGTTTCTGGACTCTACAATCCCCCCCTCACCCCCACTCCATCTATTGGCAGTGGTGCAGTCCTGCTGTTACTAATTTATAAGTTGCTTCATATTCTGCTTTTTGCAGTCAACATTTCTCTCCTATCTCTCTCTCTCTCTCTCCCCCTCTCTCTCTCTCTCTCTCTCTCTCTCTCTCTCTCTCTCTCTCTCTCTCTCAAAAAAGCAAGCCAAATCAGGGTTCATTAATTTCTCCCTATGTTGAATATATCCTTTCTGAAAGACCAAAAAATGCACCTTTGCTTATTTGAACTTTGGAGGACTCTTTCACTAACTGTCCTCTATTGAATTCATCAGGTTTTAAGACTCAATGCCCATATGTTACAGTTGTGTACTTTCAAAAGCTCCAAATACAGTAGGAAAACCCTCTCAGAAAACAGGTAAGCCACTTTGAGAATGCTTTTTTACTTTTCTGACTTGCTCCTTTAAGTTACAGCTGTCATCATGACTGGAGTGTCCTTGCTCCTTGTCTTGTGGAAGCCTACGGCCACTCTGGAGAGAAGGATCCCCTATCTGTTTTTTGGTCTGTGCTTCCTTCTTCTCTGAATTTATTAAGCATATTTTATTTCTGATTCGAATTGTTGGAAAATTACACTGGCATGTTTAGTATACATTACCAACTAAATAGTAGTTCATGGAAGTCTTACATTAAATAAAATGAACTAAACACATGTCTTCACCTAAAAATGACATTTACTTCAAGTAGTGCTTCAAGAGATGAGCCATACTTTTAAAAATGAGTCAACTAAGGCAATATTTTTTCTTCTGTAGATGAATAGATCAACAAGTTCTACAAATCTACCTATTTTTACATAAGAAATAGACCTTATTAAATTTAATTCCTTTTTAAAATAATGTCATTACTCTATCTTGAGATAAACCAGAAATACTTTATTAAATCACCTGAGGTGCAACAGGTCTCCTGCTGACTTAGTGCCAAGAGAAGCCTTTGAGTTCTTGAGTCCCTACATAGAAATACAGGACTGCATTGAGTGTTCTTTCTTAGATATGCATCAGGAAAATTCAAAATCAAAGCTTGTAATATTAGCAATGCAAACAGGAGTAATCATATGCCCTGCCAACACCGCACCTGCTTTAAAAACCTGCATTGTCATTAACCCAATAACTAAACATCTGCCAAGTGAGCAAATGTGAAACAGGCATGAAGCCACTGCTGCTATCTTTTTTTAAAACATCTCCATGAAAATCTTCTGTCAACCATCAGCAAAAAAAAAAAAAAAAAAAAAAAACAGATAGGTTATTGTAGATACAAGTGATAGAAAAATCACTTGGTCGATGGGTAACCTTGCCAGGAAGATGCATCCTTTGTACCTCAGTTTACTCATCTATAAAACATGACTAATCTAATCTGCAAGTTCTTTTTGTCACTAATATTCCTTGTTTTGAAACACCTACCTTCATTTTGTTCAGCAATGTGGTCTCATTTTTAGCTTGGATTGACTATGTGCAAAGGAAGTGGGAAAGGGGAGTTTCAAAGATCTGTGATACACAAACACAAAAGCATGGGTATGGTAGGAGAGTCAACACGAATATCAGTGGAAAGCCCTGTAAGAGAAAAAGAATGCTAAACGGTGCGAACAGGCACTCATTGTCAAGAGGTAAGAGTAAGTGAGGTCAAAAAAACCAAAATCACTTAAAAAGAGAGACAAGACTCAGCAAAATAAGGAAATGAAGTATTAATTTTCTTGTGCTTATCTTTTAAGATAAAGGGAGCCAGTCACTGTATGTTCTGCCATCTGGAATGATTACAAGCAAACGTACAGAAAGCAATGGTCTCTTAAGTTAAATCATGTACGTAGTGTGGGAAATCTTCTCTTCCAACACAATACAACATACGCTCAGCTAGGGAGCTTTTTTTTCCTTCAGAATGTATTAAATAGCAATTATTTGAACATCTGAAGGACGAAATCTCTAAAAAAAAATCCTGACCTCTTTTTCTTTATTCATTCATTTGATGTCATTCTCATGTAGCTAGTTCACCAGGAGGAAAATTCAATCTCTCAAGTAATTTTACTAACAAACTGGAGAGAGTTTATCAAGAGGAGTAGATTCCTTTGTGTGCTTTACTCTGAAGAATCTATTCATAAAGAGTGGTTAAAAGGCAACTTGGTGACAGGATGTCGCAAAGCAGAGATATGCCTCCTGGCTTAGAGTGAAAATCACCTAGAAGACTGAATAACTACATAATGCAGCCAATACTATGCATAGCTAGGAATACAGGGAATGGTGTGAAAAAACAAGTACTAACTTTCAAATTTTCCAATTCCAGCTCAGTGTTTGATCTGCTTGGTCTTTTGTACAGTCCCATAATGGTTGCCTCCAAATACGGAGGTTTTATTTTCTCTTCATGGTTTGGAGTGTGGAACCCACATCTTAGAGGTGGAGAACTCAATACTTCGGCAAGAAGGTAGAGCTTTAGATTTCAAGATACCTATGATAACATATGACCTTCTCATTGCATGTTACCACCACTAACAGGAGCATTACATAGAAACATGGTATTTCCTTTGAAAATTCTCCAATCTCTTTACCAATCTAACAGCTCAAAATGTGAAAGAGAAGGTAACTTGTCCTTTAAAATCTGTTCCAGGACATTGGGTTTGGGGTAAAGAACTGTCAATCCCAACATGATGACCAAAGTAATAAAAAATAACAACTAAATCAGCAATAGACAAAATTTAGAGAAGTTACATTGAACAATCAAAAATGAGAGATTCCAGATCTGACTGCTAGTAGATAAGACACGATAGAAACAAATGAGCAACTATAGCCTGATATTTTCTAGTGAAATATTTTTTTCTTTTCTATAAACTTTTTTTCATAATAGGTTTTATGTACCAAAAATTTTTTTTTTTTTTTGTTATTTCTGTTTTACTGATTTTGAGTCTGGGATTGGACACTTAGGAGATGTTCTTATGAACCATGGGAAATGGGAAGAAACAAAGCCAAATATACTGATTCCTGAAACCCACCTGCATGAGTCTCTCTAAATATCCAGCACTGTTAGGGTTAGTTCTGGAACGTTCCCCAAAGGCCTCGTGTATTGGAGTGTAGTGATATACATACGGAAACCTGTGCTTTGGCAGGTTAGACCTGGCTGGAAGGGGTGGATGCTGGGAGCTTGACCTAGGGGAAATATGTCAACTTGTTAAGATTAGAAAATGTCCAGGTAAGAGCTTTCAGGTGTGTATGATTGACTTGTGAGCCAGAAAATGATAGAAGAGCACCCATCCTGGCTGTCAGTGGCCAACTGGCCACTTGAATTGAATAAAAGAAGAAAGAAGAAATATTGTTATATCTTCTTCCTGAGAAGCTCTGAGAGTTTGTCTTGAGTCTCAGAGACATTGAAGCTGCCCTATTTTAGCATTGCTGGAACTTTTGAGAGGTTAGTAAGTCTTGCATACTATAGATTATATATACTGCAGATAACTTAAGAAGTTAGTAACTCTTGCTATAGATTATATATTACATCACTGAGGTTTAACCTAGCAGAAACAGAACACTGAGGTTGGATCTTGAAGGGAAAGATCACTGGGCGTGACCTGGAAGGATATGCACTAGTTTTACCCTTCTTCCCTCATTTGGCTTTCTAAATTGATTATTATTTCTGCCTTCTTGTTGTTTTCTCAGAGTTTAATTCCTTTTGTTCGTCATTTAACTGCTGTTTAACTATTTATTCTTTCCTTTGGCCTTGGGGTATTATTTCCTTCATCATCTTTGTTTAGGATTCACTTAGTTATTTTGTGCACTGGTAGCATAACGACTATAAATCTCTTCATTTTGTTTTTAGCATGATAGGTTGTTATTTCTCCTTTGATTTGAAAAATAGCTTCCCAGCATATATGATATATTCTTTTTCTTTTAGGGTTTGAAAAATATATCTCTAAACCCTCCTGGTGTTTGTTAGTACTGAAAATTTTTCTGTTATTAAAATAGATTTGTCTTATAGATGATTTGATGCCTGTTTCTGGTCATCTTTCATAATCTCTTTGTTCTGAGTTTCCAATCACTTGACCATGATGTGCCATGGGAGCCTCTTTTCCTTGTTGTGTCTAGTCAAGGCTCTAAATGCTTCCTTCACCTGGTTGTCCACCTCATTCCCTAAATTTGGGGGATTTCCTGCAATAATGTTAGTGAGTGAATTTCTTAGGTTTCTTCTTCTAGAATAATCTAGAACCTCTTGGATAATCTTTTGATTATTTATTGTTATTTTTATTATTCCTAAATGAATGTTCTAGCACATCTACCTTTTCTTCTAGTCCTGATATTATTTCTTCTGACTGATCTTGCCTATTGCTGAAATATTCAATTGAGATCTTTATTTGACTTAATTAAAGATTGAAGACTTTATTTCCAGGATTTTTGCTTCTTTATAACCTCTCTCACTTTACCAGAGTGATTTTTCATATTCTGCATGGTCTTCCTTAATTCATTCAGTTGCTTATTTATGTCTTCCTTGAGCTTATCGGTCATCTCATTAATTGATACGTTAATCTTCTTAGTTGTTTCTTCTTTGATCTCAAATCATTTTAATTATTGAGGTTTTTAAAAATTCTTTCTCTAGAGGATCATTCATTTTCATAGGACTAGGTTTGGGGAACTAAGGAGATTTTGTAAGCATCTTTTTGTCTTGTTGTGGAGCTACGAGGGTTTAAGCACCAGAATAGCTGAAAGAATGCTGTTTCTAAGCAACGGTTTAGAAACAATGAATTGGGCATGTTGTGTGGGTTGCCTGTATTGGCCCAAACAGGTAGTTTACATCCCAGGTACAGAGATATTAGAAAAAAGCTCCACATCCCCCTCTGATCTGCACCTGCTTGCTCTGTGAACACAGATAATCAATGAAAAGAGTAAAAATGCCATTGTCTTTGATCGCCTACATGTTTTGACTATAATTATTCAGTTAATTATCTTGTACTCCCTCCAAAGCCAGAAGCTCCTTGTCTTTGATTAGGTACTCATCTCGTTTTTTCTACTGTTCTTCTCTGCTTCCCCCAATAAATAGATGATTCATTCATCTTGGTTGTTTCTATTTTTAGGGAGCAAGTCTCAATGCTGTCCCTTGGCCTGTCATAGCTCTAATGATCGGTTCTGGGAAATTTTTCTACCTTCAGCCATTTGCTATCCATGACATCATGTTTTCTCCTTATAGCTGTGTTTCTGTGTAGATGTTTACAGGTCAGATGAAAAGACTATCTTTTTCCATTTGATATGTCATATGAGGATCTTTCAGGGGAGCCTTTCTCTGAGAAAAGCCTGTTCTTTCCACCTGAACAACATTGGGATCACGTTCTGCTCTGAGGTCACAGCTGCTACTCCTTTTACATCAATGAACAAACTAAGTAGATACTCATGTGTGGTTAACCTAAACCATGTTATATTTTGCTTGTGTGCTGTAGTATGGTGACTAGGGTCTAATTCAGTAGGTTGGGATGTGTCTACATTAATTTTCTATCGCAGCACTTTTATATTTTCAAAAAGCAAAAAGCTCTCTGCAAGAGTTTTAGAATTGTGGATGTAGCTTGGTGGTAGAGCACTTGGCTACCATGCCTGAAGTGTACAAGGTCCTGGGTTCAATCCTTAACACTGCAAAAAATAAAATAAATAAAATTTATTCTTGTTCTCTTTTTCCTCCTTTCACGGATTTCTTCTTTTAGGAGAAAATTTTATAAATATGTTACAACATCTTCTGAAATATAAGCATGACTAAAGAAGTATATAATTAGAAGACAGTAGTCAGAAGTATGGGTTTTGAGTGACAAGGCCTCAAGTCATGGGTTCAAAAGAGCTTTCCAGCTTGAAGCACTATCTCCAAAGGTATATTCAATTCTTCTAAGCTTTTTTTTTCCAAATCTTTTATATAGATAAATAAGGGTACTTGTAAGGATAAAATTAAATTACAAATATGAATATGAAAATGAGCTTAGCAAAGTAAATGACGCATGTTCAATGAAGTTTAACTTAAGAATTAGCATTGAGATCTTATTATTTTCTAGTTAAGCCATAATAATTACATTTTATTGTTATAATTTGCAAATGCATTAAAGGATAGTTAAATAAAAACATCAGAAATATTTTCAGTCAATTCACAGCTTATCATTAAAAATGATAACAAATGGTATAAGTGAGGTGATCTTTATTGAACAAAAATGTATTGTGATGTTTCAGAAGACATTACAGATTACCTCTATCTCATAGCAAGAGAAGGTGATGTGTTGGGTGCTAGAAAGATGACGTGAAAATCTCCATTACTGTTGTGACACCTGGATCCTTCAACTACCTGTACAGGTCGATTCAGTAGAGTCTCCCATTTCGCACAATGACTGTTTCAACCTTTATCCACATTTCTTCACATCTGTGATATCTGGCCTCCATCCCACATCCTCAACAGATGACAATGTATCATAAATACAGGAGGAAAAAGAAGCCCTTAAGCTGGAGCTCCACAAAACGTATTGTTCCTAATATGCAAACCTGTGTATTAACATCCACTTGTACTTTGACTCTCTTCTCTGTCTTTTCAGGAAATTTTTCATTTCTCTTCCTTGTGTATTCAATTATTTCTTCTGAAGTAGATACTTTTAGCTGTGGCTTTTGAGTGTCTTCATAGAGAATAAAGTTAAATAAACACCTCCAGCTACTTTCAGTCCTCTCCTTCAGAAACACACTTTTTCAAGTTGTCTTGTACTAAGTAAATGTTTTTTAGCTTTTTTTTCTGTTCCTTTCTTTTTCCTGACTTTCGTCTCACTCCAAGATGGCTTCTACCCCTTTTCTCATGGATGTCATGTCATCACACAGTTTTTGCATACGCAACTGATGGTCTGTTTCCCTCGGTGGATTATGTGCCTGCACCTGGCCACTAATCACGATGATTCTTAAATTGTAACCTTTTTCCAGGCTGTACTCTCTGTAGGTGATGCCATCCGTGCCCAAAACTTCATCAGCACTATGACAATGATTCACATCTCCTGACTAGTCCTCTTATTAATTAATATCCAAAGCACACCAACATCTACTCCTTTTAATCTCAATTCTCATTCTCCATCTCCCACAACCACCTCATAATCCACTTAGCGTGGTAGTTTTCCAATGTGACAAGCCAGGAATAATGACAAGCCAGATGGCTACTTCAAGTAATCCATTTCTCTTACCTCCCAATATATCATCTAGTTGTAGCACTTTTTGCTCTTAATTTTATTTTTCTGTATCTTCATTGCCATTGTCATAGTAAAAGTTACCGTCCTTTCATTATGGATAACTACAAGTTCCTCTATAGTAGTTTTTTTAATTGCTGATTAACAAATTACCACAATATTAGTGTCGTGAAACAATACTAGTTTACATTATCAAAAACCAAAATTCACAAGTATTATTTTCTTTTGTTTTTTGGAATCAGGGATTGAACTCAGGGCCTTGCATGTCAGGCAAGCTCTGTACCACTGAGCTACGTCCTCAACCCTCCAAGTATTCTTACATGAAAGTAGTATTATTTCAATTATTCAAAGATTAGAAAGTTGAGAATGCCATAAAACCTTTTATAAACTGAATAACATTCAAAAATATTTTAATTTTCTTAACTACAAGAATACCTGTGATACTTGAAAAAGATACTTGAGCCATTTTCATTTATAGAAAATTACTTCATAAATGTGAGGTATTATAGTGCCAAAGAGATTTCAACTGAAAGTTACTGATCAAGGTAGCCCAAAGCTCACAAAAGAAATAAGAATAATTTTGATCTCCGGGACACTGAGAAAAAAATAAGAAAGTATTTAAGGACTTAGGTTAGACCTGTAAGTAAACGTGGGTCTTTTATAACCAGTAGGTCTGTGTCAGCCTACATAGAATGTTAAAAATAGTAAGGTTACTAGTAATTTACTATCGTGAGGATAATCTTTGTAATGAGAAAACTGAAACTCAGAAAAGTTAAAATACTGCCAATGGCTACAAAGCTATATAAACACATTCTGACTCAGTTTGCATAAGTCTAAATATACAGCATTATCAATCTCTTAAGTTAAATGCCTTAATGATTAAAATATTTTATAATATTTTTCTAAAAGATAAGTATATAAATCTTATTTTTGCAATTCATTGAACTAGTTATAAGCAAACTTTGATGTTATCTCTTTTGTACCGAAAACAAGACTAATTAAAAAACATAACTCCTATATTGACTGCAATTTGTATACAGAGAAGTATGATTTGAAATTTGAAAAATATAAATTGATATTTTTTTCTTTCCTATTCTGGGAACAAAAATAAACCACAAACTCATTAAAGCTTGTTTCCTCCAAGAAGCATGGGTGTTGGTACCTCATTGATCATTCTAGATCACAATAATTATGCAGGAGAAGACTTCTGGGGAATGCAGAACCAGTCCTTCATTCCTATCTCCATAATAATTAGTTGGATTCATTTTCTAAAGCTTTAGATGAGAAGCTAATTTCCTTTACTTTGTTCTGGCTATAAATAAGATTGTCATTTGCTTCTGTTTAATTCTGATTGAACTAATAACCACTTAAGTATGACTATGTAATCTAGGTTTGATTATATTGTCACCAACCATAATAGAATTTAAAACATATTACGTAATTTAGCCAGAATGCTAAAGTCAAACATGGAAATGAATTTTACCTTGCATCTCTCAAAATAGTTGTAGTCTTTTGCAAAATGGACCAGGGCTATATTTTGTCCCAAAGGGACTTATGATTCAATGAATGATGAGGTTTCGGGCTTTTTGAAACATGAAAAAACAGGAAATTGGAACTGAGAGTTATATGTGGAGATGAGTCACTGTCCACTTGTCACAACAATACTGGCGTGACCCTCACTCCTCAAGCCATCAGACATTATAACTACTGAATTGAAACCAAAACCCACGTAAAGCACCTTAAAGATAAAAGTTAGCAATTATAACCGGAAACAGAAAAAGGTAACAAAAATTAAGTAAAATTAAACTACCAGCAAACACACCTAAAATAAAAGCTATTATTTTGGAAGCCAGATTTTATTTGTCAGGCATGAAAAAATAGCAATTTTTTACAAATATAAAGTTTATAAATAGAAAACTGCTTATAAACTCGTAGAAGTTCTATGAAGTAAGAAAGTAGAAAACATGGTAAAAAAAATCACTTCAAAAGAATGATGGAAAATTTTCCAGAGTTTATAAAAACCATGAATCCTCAGAATCAGCTTCAGGAAACACAATAGATTCTGAACAGAATAGATGGTAATAAAACCACACTATAGTGAAAAGGCACATTGTGGGAGAACCACAGATTCAAAAGAAAAGAGATCGCAAAAGAAAACGGAACTGCGACGTGTAGAGAAAATGTCATCCTAAAATCTTGTATTGACCCAATATCATTCCGTGGACAATAAAATAATATTTTAAGAAAGAGGTTATGACGATAATGAACTCTTGCTGGAAGAAATACTAGAGGATGCAGCTCAACAAACAGAAAATATAACATCTAACAATGCGAGAAAAAGTATAACTCTATAAAATAACAAGGAAGACATTTCCTAATTTGGCTGTGCAAAAACAAGCTTAAAATACAAAGCTTTAATTTTTGGTTATGATAAAGGATACACAGGATCACATTAATTTCCCACAGAGAACAATGGTGACAATCTCATAATTGAAAACAAAAATATTTAAAGTAACTGGAAAATATCCAAAAGAGAGTTTAATTCAAAAACTTGTTTCTTGGGGGAATGAAAATGTTGAGTTGGAGGCTTCCTGGCTCAAAAGCCACTGCCTGGAAAACAGTAGATGAAATACACATATACAAACATACACACACACACACACACACACACACACACACACACACACACACACACAAAGCCTAATTAGGTAAAAGTTCCAGAAATCAGAGTAAGATCCAGGGGATAGGATGGAGAAAAGTTATCAACTGGGAATTCTGAATTCAGACAATTGAAGGATGAGAGTGAAATAAATACAAAAACTGCAAGAAGAGATTGTACACTGACCTGTATGTATAAGATATGCTAGAGGAAAAAACACAGGGCAATGTGAATCTATAAGCAAAAATAAAAACAGCAAAGAATTTATATATATATATATATATATATATATATATATATATATATATATAGAGAGAGAGAGAGAGAGAGAGAGAGAGAGAGAGAGAGAGATGTTGAGTAGAATAACATTATTAACTACATCAATAAATATTTAACAGTCTTCTTACAAAGAAAACTCCAGGCATAGACAGCTTCACTGATAAGTGCGCCAACATCCTTCAGGAGGAAAGACCACACACACAACACATCCAGGAAATTAAAGAGGAAGAAGTATGAAGCCAACTTGCTGATGAGTCCATCTTTATTATGAAATTAAAAATCAAAGGTATCACAAGAAAAAGACTGATAATAGTATTATCTTTCTAAGCGTGACCAAATTACATGAGCTTTTAAAAGTAGAGATCTTTTCTTGGCTAAACAGAAGATCAGATTTTTAAAATAGGATTTGAAACCTCCTTGCTAGCTCTGAGACCGAGAAGACTACTTGCAAAGGAGCAGGGTTGGCCTTCGATTATTGAGAGCGACCCCACGCTGGTAGGACCCAGGGAAATAAAGAATCCAGGCTACGGAGGCTTGGATGTGGAGTGACCCTGAAAGTCTCATGTATGTGTGGATACTGTATACTCTGGGAGGTGAGGCCTGGCTGGAAGTAGCAGATGCTTGGGGCTGGATGGGGAGGGGTGCGTGCTGGGTTCTGCCCTTCCTCCCAGACTTGGCTCTGTTCTGCCATCCCATGAGGACCTCTGTGTCCAGCTCCACCCCCCCGCCCCCAATGTGGTTCTACCATTTTCCAGCTGCCTAGCCATGACTGGACCTCTGAAACTGTGAGCTAAAATAAATCTTTGCTCCTTTAAGTTGTGGATGCCAGATATTGAGTCACAGCAACAGAACAGCAAGACACAGACTGGCAAATGTGAGGAACTAACTTCGCCAGAACCAGAATGAGATGTGAAGCAGATCTTTCTCTACAAGCAAATGCGATCCAACTGATATTGCGATTTCGGCCTTGAAACACTTGAGCAGGGGACTGGGGCATGTCATGGTAGACCTCTACCCTACCTGACCGTGAGCTAACAAATGAACGTTGTCTTAAGTAATTCAATTGGTGAAATTCAGCTGGTGGAACTCATACAGAAAACCAATACAGATTTTTTAAAACCTTTTATCAAATTACAAGAATGTAAAAAATAGTACCGCATGCCCATGACCAAATGAGGTTAATTCTGCATATGCAAGGTTTGTTTAACTTTTGAAAACGACAAATTGAGATAATCAATTATATTAACACAATAATGGAGAAAAGCCACTTGATCATTTCAGTCCAAAAAATTGACAAAATCTAATAGTCAACTAAAATTATCTAAAAATTCTTTTGGAACAGAGAAACAACTCTTGCAGTGCTAAAGAACAGCTACAAAATCTATTTCCAACATTATAATAAAACAGTGAATATTATTTCCCTAAAATCAAGAATAAGGCCAGAGTCTCAGCTACATACAACATTATGAAGGAGGTTAAGATCACTGCAATATTCAGTAAAATAAATGAAAGAAAAAAGTATAAAAAGAAGAAAATATCTATCCTTAGTTTCAGAAACATGATTGTTTTTGTAGAAAAACCTAAAGAAGCAATAAGTATTTCAGAATAAAAAAGAGTTTGGTGAGATTATATATTGACTATGTAAAAATAAATTGAATTTCTATGCCTAGCAGTAAGTAATTTTGAAGCAGATTTAAGGAATTTCATATAAATACTAAAAATATTTAATACCTAGATATTAAAGTATGTGTGGGAACTGTATATTAAAAACCATAAAACACGTATGACAGAAGTCAAAGGAACCCTGAAAATGAAGAAATATGCTATATTTTAAGCAGAAGACAACAATTCTCTTTCAAGTGAACCTGTCTATTCAAAGCAATCCAAAACAATATTCTAGCAGTATTTTCCCTAGTAATTAAAAAGTTTATCCTATGTTGGTATAGGATAAAAAATATAAAAATAATTTTTGAAAAATATAAACATGTTGAAGACTTACATGTCTGATTTTGTGTCTCTTATAAAAATACAGTAATTAAAACAGTATTATATTGCCAAAAGAAAAAAGTATCCATGTAGAACAAAATATCAGAGTAAAATTGAAAACAGACACATATAATAGTTGATTTCTAATGAAAAAATTAATGAAAAAATTAGTTTTAATACATTATAGTGTATGATCTTTATAGAAAAATAAACCTCAACATATAACTTCTAAACTTCAATTTCTAACTCACCCTATACTTGAGTGCTTAATTCAGAATTGTTCATTAACAAATGAAAAAATGAATACTAAAAGGCTACTCCATGAAAATGTATTCTTAAAAAGGCCTAGAGATAAAGGTTTCTTACATGAAATATGAAAAATATAAAACGACGGGCTCCCCTTTGTAAAAATTAACTTCAGTTCCTGAAATACATCATTGAAAGAATGGAACAGCCAAGCACATTAAGGTAGAAGAAACAGCCTCAGTGCAAAAATGAAGCCAAGAACTTGAATCCAAAATATATAAACAGTTATTAAGACTCAATAATAAGGGGGCAAGCAACCTAAATTAAAATTAAATGACACATTTAACTGGTCCTTTACCAAAAATGGTATACAAAGCCAGGTGAAGTGGTGCGTGCCTGTAATTCCAGCACTCGGAAGGCCAAGGCAAAAGGATTGATGGTGTGTTTGAGGCCAGCCTGGGCTACAATAGTGAGTTTGGGACCAACCCGGACTGCAACCCTAACTCAAAACAAAATTTAAAAAGAAGGTATACAATTGGTTAGAATGTGCAAAAAATAATAATAATAAAATTCATGATATATGAGGAAATTTAAAGCTAAAATGAGCTACTTCTACTCACTAGCAGAATGACTGAAAGGGCCTTTCAGGAATATTTTTAGGTAATGCAAATGTCCTATTCTAAATCATGATTTTGGTGATTATTACAAAAATATTTATGTCAGTTAAAAATCATAACTATTCTCTTAAATTTGGTGCATCTTGTTTTGTGACTGTTCAATAGTACAAGGAGAAATAAAATATACATAAAGAACATACAATACTATAATAAAATAATAATAAATACATATGGTAAAAGGCCTTACAGAATTATGTTAGCAAGAAGAAAAATATTATAGGACATATTGAAGCTATTAAGATGTCTTACCTGAAATGGAAGAAGTGGGAAGAGGAAAGATGGAAAAGCAGAAGGGAGAAAATTGCCTAATATCATCAATTACGTGTCCAATTCTGCAGCTGAAAAGTAGGTAACTGCACAGAGGTATACTTAAACACACGGCATTCTTAGGGGTAGTTATTAAAAGTGATAAACTTCCTCAAGATATTAACTTTTTATATTTAAAGGTAACATTTGAACATTTTAATATAGAGGTATGTTATTTATTCAGTGTTGAATATTTAAGGAGGTTTTCCTGTAGAAATACACTTTAAATATATTTGCTAAAAAATAGCAATTCAATAAGATACTGACACAAATAAAATAACATAAATTACAAAAACATACTGTTAATAATATAAATGTAAAATAAATCATAATGTTACTCAATAGACCTAGACTGACACATTTTTTTAAAAAAGATTCAATAGCAAGTTCTGAAGAGATTATGGAACAGTAAGAAGTCTCTCAGAGACAGCTGGAGAAAATGAAAATTTTAAGAAGAAATTGAGGACATCTGACGAGCTGGAAGATGCATTTTCTATGATCGATAGTTTGAGAGATTCTAACCCTCACACAGATGTCCACAAATGTTTGTGGCAGCCCTGTTCATTATAGTGGAGACAAACAGAACATCTTTCACCTGAAGGATGTATATTTGCACTATAGTCATGCCTATAAGAGTTGTGTCATCGTGGACAAACCTCACAGAATGTAAACTAAATTTAAAAATAGGAAGAAACAATGAACAAAGAATCATTTATCAGGCAGAACAGCACATGTGGTAAATATAATAAAATAAAAAGTTATGTGCAATGATAAACAAAGAAATTTAGAAAGAAAAATAGAAATGAGATCTGAAATGTAAGAGTTTCCAATGGTGATTTTTTTTTCCTCAAGATCAAAAACAATAAAATCAATATAAAAATGTTATGTGTGACAAACTTTTGTGAGAAAAAAATGGATGATGAGACAAAGTGTGAGTGGAGCAGAGGAAACGGGGGAATAAAGCTCAACTTTCTTCAAATAGAGAGTATAAAAACTCAGAATATACAGTTTTCAAACGTCTGCTAATAAATGGGGGATGATGATTTTCAAGTTGAAATATGTCTCAGATTATCTGGTTCATATCAAATAAGCCTTCCTCTATTTTGTTGGTTCGGGATAATCTATTACTCAGCTGTTTAAGTTCTATTGGGTTTCAATTTGTTTGATCATAATTTCATGAGAAATAGAATTTTAAGACTGAACCTATACCTAAACATTGATTAAACTAAGATATAGTAGAGCCTGCAAGCTATCTCTCTTTACGATCAATACTGATTACGAACACTGACTAGGCCAGGCATGGATTGTGAAGATAGAAGCAATGATTGTTTCAACCTGATCCTGTAGCCAGTGCGGAAGTAGCCTGAGGAGCATGAATTAAATTCCAGTCCTACCCTTCAACTTTTCTTTGGTTTTAAGTCACCACTTTAATTCCTAATGAAAGCTTGGTTGTAAGTCGGCCCTTCTGACGCCCAGAAAGAGCTGTCTTATCAGAAGGCTTCCTGTGTCCCTTTCCAAAGAGCAGGTCCCAGGTCCGAAGCGTCTGACAACGCTTTAGTGGTGCGAGGGCTCCCCCTAGGCCGAGTTAAGAGTTAGACTGTAAAATCCAAATAAGGGAAGTTGGTAGAGTCAGATAGTTGCCTAGAAAGTGACAAGATTGTAACACATCGAAATTTTCTGACAAAAAAAAATCACATCACTGTTATTCAATGTACACTTGGCGGAATTTGAAAACTCATGAATGGATGTCTTTAAACACCCCCTAGTGCATGAAATTGTTGACTTATTCTCATACAGCTAGGATTCATTACTAGAATTTGAATGCATCGAAAGTGTGATTGTGAATGGAGCAGGTGAATTTGTTACTCGGCTCGATTTTATTACCATTGTGAGCTAGTGCCTACATATCATGTGGAACTATGCAATGCAGTAATTGAGGGTCAGCAAGAGGAAATGAAGTATATAATCTTGACATAGGAGAAGTCTGGAGATTCAGTAAGATTCTGCTTACAAGAGCCGTCAGACTCACGTGGGAGAGTTTTACGGGATGTCTATCTAGAAAGGGGATCAGATAGCCCTCGGCCTCGTGGAGACAAGAGACTTTTTTCCAACTTTTCTTTCCAAGGAAGAAGAAAGAGGCAAAAATATGCATTAGAACCCCGGCACCTAAGCCCCCGCAGAGCGGTGAGGCAGAGGGATCAGATGGCGCCTGCGCCTGGGATGAAAAACATGTAGATCCCATTATTCGTGGATACCACCTGCTGGTGGACCTGCAGCGCTGCTACTGAGAGGGCACGGGGAGGACAGAAGCCAGAAACTCAGTGTTTGATGGGGAAGGGAAACTGAGTGGACTCCTGGAAGGCTCGGACATTTCATTCCCTCAAGGACCTTTCTAACAAATTTCAGAGTTTGACTTTAAGATGCCCGTAGTGGTGATGACGAGAAGTAGTTGGCTCCACCTCCTAACACCGCAAGCACTAGCAATCGGACGTGAATGCAAACTCTCAGAACCACTAATTTTTACACTTGGGATAATATTTCTCAGAAGTTGCATTGTTGCCTCTCGCGCCACCCCTCCACCCAAGGGGGACGTTGGCAGAGCCTGCGACGGTTTCAGTTATCACAACTGAGGAGGCGCTGCTGACATCTAGTGGGTAGAAGCCAGGGTGCTGCGAACAGCCCACCTGGGGCAGCGAGGACCCCGGAGAATGCATCCGGCCCCAATCCCAAACTTGGGGAGTTCTGAGCTAGAAGAAATAAGTCAGAGAAAAAAATGCTCAATACGAAGGTCAAGTCACAGGGCTTACAACAGGGCTTATACTTCTGACCTTCATAGTAGTTGTTTAATTGAACTGTCCTGTGTAACTTACTACAGGTTCAGTGCACTTCTGAGTCCTACAAACATAAATGTGTTTGATCTTATAATAATTTGAAGAAGCATATATCAAAAGACCTGGGATCTTTTCCCATTTTATGTGTGTATATGAAATACATAATTCTTACATGGAACTTGGGTATTTTGTGCACATATATATATAAATCATGTTAACTTTACAATTCTTCCCCTTCTACTTTCTGGCCTTCCCGCTGTTATTTGGGGTTTTTTTTGTTTGTTTGTTTGTTTGTTTTTCCTGTTTTCTAGGTGACTAATATCTTACCATTTTATTTATTATTTTGAATATATATATGAATTTCAAATTTTGTAACACATGTGAGACATGGGGCTTGGAGAATCGATAACTGTCTATGCCCCCTCCCCTCTTTTCAGAGGTTCATCCCTTTCCTAGCTGACCATCGTTTCTTTCTTTCCTGTCACTCATGATGGGGCCTTTTTACGCTATTACTTTTGCGAATTTCATAAGAGGGACACCCATCTATAGTCAGTATTTTGTGTTTGGTCCATTTCATAAAGCTACATATCTGTCTTTCTTTTTGGTTGCATAGTATTTCATTGTATTTAGGTACATCTTCTGTAGCCATTCCTCTATGAACGGGCAGGTAGGTTGATGCCAGGATTTGGCTATTATGAATTGTGCTGCTATAAACATGGATATGCATATGCTTTTTTAGTACGTTGTCTCTATTTCCTTGGGGAACATGTCCAGTAGAGCAGTAGCTGGATCCAATGGAATTTCTATTCTCAACTTTCTAAGGACTCTCCAGACTTGCATTCCCACTGGGAGGGCACTAGAGCTCCTTTTTTTCTGCACCCTCACCAACAATTGTTTTGAGTTCTTGACGTAGGCCATTCTCACTGGGGTGAGGTGAAACCTCAGTGTTGTTTTTGTTTGCATTCTTCATTGGCCAGTGGTGAAGAACAGCTTTTCCTGTGCTTGTTGGCCATTGGTACCTCTTCTTCTGAGAAGCTCCTTTCATTTCAGCTGCCCACCTCTTGATGGGATCATTTATTTTAGGGGGTTTTGTGTTTTTGCAGTTCCCTGTATATTCTAGATATTTATGCTTTGTCCGGTGTGTTACTGGTGAAGATCTTTTCCCCCTCCGTGGGTGTGTCTTCATCTTGTTCCTTTAGATGTGCAAAGCATTTTAGTTTAACGTAGTCCCATTTGTTGATCCTTGCTGAGATTTCTTGCACAGCTGGTGACGTGCTCAGAAAATCCTTCCCTGTCCCTTTGTCTTCTGGAGTTTTACCTATTTTGTCTTCCAGTAAGTCTAGTGTTTCTGTTTTGATGTCCAGTTCTTTGATCCATTTTGATCTGATTTTAGTGTGTGGTGACAGATACAGATCTGGTTTCATACTCCTGCATGTGGGAGATCCAGTTTTCCCAGCATCATTTACTAAAGATGCTTAATAGGCCTGCTTTTCTTTTAAATGGGGTCTGGGATTATAGATCAGGATAGAACACTTGAACAGCCCGTGTGAGGATTGGTGTCACGCAGAGAAAGTGGGTAGGGGGGAACGAAACATGGTAGTGTGGATTGTAGGTGTATTATGCACTATATTATTATAATGTGTCATACATTATATGCACACATAATATTGTCTTCCATTTCCTCTCACATACATAGTGTATATGATATATAATATACTATATAATATAATATATAATTACATACATAATAATTATGTTTCTGTAAAATGTTATAATGTTATAATTTCTGGCACATGCATTATTATTTCTTTTTATATATTTATTGTATAGATATTTATGTTAGTATACTTATGTTTTTATACATATCTGTTATATATATTATACACTTATATAACATATAATTATATCAAATATAATTATATATAATCATATATTATATATTTTCTTTTTATGATTCATAACGTGGCACAAATATGCCACAACATCACAAGTAGCAAACAAAGGACCTACCGGAAAGCTGGACTTCAGAGCCCAGTCCCAACACTAAAAAACTATACTGCTCACCTTGTAGTGAACATGGTCCTTTAACCTAAGAAGATATCCAAAATTATGTGGGGTTGCCATTTCATTAAGTCCCTGCCTCCACTAGGGTCTCCTGGAATCTTATGAAGTCGGTATACTGCTGGCTACTATGTGTTTTGGTCTCCCTATAACAAGAGAGAATGTTGGTTAGTGGAGAAAAAATGTTCTGGGTTTTGAAATTCAGGAGATCTGTATTCAAACCTTATTCTTAACCTTGACCCTGACGTACAGTGACTTTCTATGATTTAATATCTTCCCCCTAAATAATTCCAAGGAGGAATGTTCAATGCCTACAGACTGGTTGGCAGGATAAGGGATGTTTGTTTCTAGCACATAAAGCACAATGAAAGCCACAAAAGCCAATGAAAAGGCTGCTATCTTTACAGTTGTAATTAATAGACTAAGATGTCTTACTACAATCCAACAAGTCCTGCGTTCTTTTCTCCGTGTACTTCTGATTCTCTCTGTCCATCAGTCCAAATATCAAGTTTTAGAAAATTTCTACCCTTCCAGCCTGCCCCAGTAAAATTCTATCCTTTTCCCTGTACATGTAATGAGTGAAGTTACTAGAGCCATGAATATGCAAACACCTTGGGTTTTCTGGGAGTGGTATGTGATTTTAACTTCTTGAAGAAGTCTTTATTCGCCTTGTTTTTATATTCATTTCTCCATCTTAGCCAGTTCAGATATAAATTCCCGCCTCCCGCATTGTTCCTTCATCTCAAACAAGACAACTCGCTGGTCTCAGACACAGTAAAGTTGTAAATACTTCGACGTGTACCTGCAATGGAAAATGTGCCTTACTGAATTGCCGTAGGAGAAGACCAACGCAAGTTAGTGTTGACGGAAGAGTACATCGTGTGTTTATTCACACCACTGGAAGCTTCAGAAATAAAACAAGGTCTTGGGGTTTTGAGGATATCTAGCCAAGGGACATTGCCTCTCCTGCATCTCTTAGAAACATTTACCTCCACTGACTTTTTGCTTGGTTTCTTAAGAAAAGACATAGAAGAAGTCTACATACTGGAACAAAGAAGCCAAGGTCAGGTCAGGAGCAATAATAAAATTGATGTGATCTTTAGTGTTATGAAAATAAATCTGTATTTCTCCCTGATTAAGATCAGACAAGTTTTAGAAAGTTGAGTAGAGAATGCACCACAGACGATGTCTGCACCAAATACAAGAGGCATAGATCTGTAGACAGCCAGTGAAGAGTCTTCTTTGGCTCAAGAGTGAATACATGATTAGGTTCCTCATCTTTGATGTTCTATACCTCAGACATCAATAATTTCTAAATATTAGCCTTAGTGATCACAGGGTGATATTGTTTAAATTCCTCACCAAATTCCAGTTTTCCATAGGATATCATTTCTAAACTGTTTCAACAGGATGGACACAAACAGCAGGGAAATACATGGGTAGTGCTCTTTGCTGGTGCTGATAGCTCCACCCCAACTGGCTGTCCTTACATTTGAGAAATTGTTATTTGTTAATTTATTGTTCTTTGCCCACGCTTGTATGATTTTTACTATTCCAAAAGATATCCCAAAGCTTTCTAGCAACTGATATTATAAGATATAGACTGTCAAGCAGCTTTGGTTGCTCCTGAACCTTGCCATATGACACTAAGGAAATAGCTTCCAGGTGTAAAACTCACTTTTATAGCAGAAGAA
This sequence comes from Ctenodactylus gundi, assembly GCA_004027205.1. Classification (NCBI taxonomy): domain Eukaryota; kingdom Metazoa; phylum Chordata; class Mammalia; order Rodentia; family Ctenodactylidae; genus Ctenodactylus; species Ctenodactylus gundi. Next base: position 436,955 of record PVKB01000896.1, on the reverse strand, counting down.
AATCATGTTTTGATCTCCAGATATACCGGTGTGGCAAAATTTGGATGAAATTACTCCCAGGTGCTCACTCTCTCCTATCCCCTCACCCTATGACATGAACATCCTTCATACTCTCTTAAAATCCCCATCATGTACAGTTTTAGTGGGCACTGATTCTGCTGGCTTAAACTCAACTCTTTCTCTGGAGGTCTTTGCATCTATCTTGATAATAAGTACATTTTTCTTCTGTTACAGTTACTCTGCAAGTTTAAAGCAAAATTCTCATTTGAAAAAGAAAACAATCTTATCATCTTGAAAGATTTATAGCTCTCCTGAGACAAATTTACAAGAAGTGTTTTAAGAAGAAAATATCAAGTGTGTGCTTACCTATTGCTAATTTCAAAAGTGACTTCCATCTTGTATGTCAGGCTGTCAGAGGAGGACGCTGTGGACACTGGACCATAGGGGTACCTTCCCACGGCCTCTGGCTATACCACAGTCCTTGCCTTATGTGCGTAAGCAAGATTCCTCAAAGCCAAAGGATGAAGACTATTTTGATAGACACTGAGCTTTGGGGTCACCAAAGTTGACTGGCATGTTCTCCAGGTAGTTTCACCTCTTGCCCTTCACTTTCTTGACTCTTGAAGTTTAGGGGTTGAGATATAATAATAAATCATAAACAGTCCCTCCAAATGGAAGTTCTGCGTAATTGTGAAAATATATTATAACAGCCACACTCTCATCAGGTGATTGACTTCATTTATGAAATTTACATCTCTGGGCCAAAATTCATAAAGTCACTGTGATAGATTCCTGTAACAGAGTGAACTTGTATTACAAATCCCAGTCACGGGGAAAGCTAGAACATGATGGATAAACTTCTATTTCATAGAAAAATCACAATATTTCCCTTTTTATGTTTTCTTTAGAGATAAGAACTCATCTGTTGTAGACTTATAAAAAAGTAAAGAGAAAAATTATAATGTTTGTTTACAGGTACTGAAGTTTCAAGTAGAGAAAGGCTTCAATTAAGAAATTCACACTGGCAACTATTTTTAAATTCTTATTTTCTTAAAGAATTACATGACCCTCAATACAAAGTGGATATTTGGGACATTGTTGCTGTGGCAAATATGGAGCCAATTTTAGTTCTGAAGTTTTATTTTAGTTACAAGTTTCTCCACTACCCACTCTTTCTTGTGACAAAAAAGCTCAGTGCCCCTATGTTCTAGTATGGGCCAGCTCAGACCTGTTATCATGAAGGTGGCATTGCACAGCTGGCACTGGTACCGTGTACTTTTTAATTAAACAACATAATTATGTCATATCTTATGAGCCTCTGGGCTTATGCCCTGTCACTTGCTGGCTATGTGTGATCTAGCAAATTACTGAACAGCTTCTCTCCTATTTCTTGAACTGTCTAGTGAACATAATAATTATATATACAAACAGAATGATTTATGAGTATAAAATAAGGTAATGCTTGTGGAGTATCAGTATTAATAATAACACCTGCCACTACATAAGAAAATGTTTCCTTTGCACATAAATACCTTGCATTCTGTTCTAATTTGTTCTTACTGTTAGTTCAGTTGCTCCTGGAGATTTTATTTCTCTCATTAGGTTTGTTTATTCTCTTTAGCTAGTATCAATAGAATACAGTTTATTTTTATTAAAATAAGTTGACATAGTGTTTAATGACAACATTGAGAAACGGGGCCGCCAAGGTTCTTAAAAATGCCCCAAAGCACTTCATAGCCAAAGGTCCCCACAGCCTATGCACAGACATCTTGGCTTGTATTTTTTATATTTGTCTATTGCAAGATAATCAATATAAGTCTTTACATGGGTAAACTCGTCACACTACACTACTCCGAGGAACTGCTCACACAGTAATCTAAGCAAGTGCTACTCCTGCAACAGTGCAGGTACAATTCTATGAAGGTATACATGGAAAATTCAAAACAGACATGAGCAATTATAAATCTTCTTGGCTAGGATGTGGGGGTAAATTCAGTTGTGATAGGTAAAATTAACAAATCAACTTCTTTTGTATACAGCAGAAACTTTTTTGTCCTATTTTCAAACCAATGTTGCTAATAAATACGGATCATCCACATGGGGAGTGACTTGAGAATACTGCCATAAATGACAACAAAGGCCTACATCTTTCCGAAGTTTCTTAAAGACCTTGATGACATAAATCTGTAAAACAATCATGCCTGCTTTGATTTTTTATTTAGAAGCAAAAGATTTGGAAAACTTCAATTGTTGAAGCTTTTTTTCTCCTTTACCACTCAAGATACCTTTTAGTCAATTTCTTATTTCTGGGACCCAGTGCCCAATACCCAAAACTTAAAGGTGGAAAAGTTTATTTTAGCTCAGAGTTCAGAGATCTCAGTCCATTCATAGTCAGCTGGCAATGGCACAGGGCATGGCAGACAGCCTGGCCAGAAAACAGCTGCTCATGCATAGCAACAGGAAGCAGAGAGAAGCCTGGAGCCAGCGAGGAACATATACCCTTCAAGTTCAGGCCACCTGGGATCCTTCTCCTAAGTAGGCCCCACTTCCCAACAGCACAGAAAACCGTGGAGGATTGATCAAATAAATATCCTTGATCCAACCGTCTTCCAAATGCATTATGTTTTTGGAGGGCTTTCCAGCTGCAAGCCATAACAGGGTTCAGAAATGCTTTAGGGTTAGAGTTATGGACAAACCTATTAGAATGCAGCTATTTAGAAGAGACGTAGCTTTTAGGACACCTCCAATTCTTTGGTCAAATGCTTATAGTTGACAACTAGAAGTGAAAATTTATGAACTTCTTCATACCAGTTTCCAATGGATGTAACTATGAAAACAACATATTGGACTTTACTACTGCTGTCAAATTAAACAGTAAACACTTAACAGTAAACAATACTAAACAGTAAACACTTTGTATTCTCCTGCATGTTTTTAGTCTTCAAAGGAAGAGAGAAAAACAGCATTCTAAAGTAAAGCTTAATATAATTAATGGTCAAAGCCCAAATTCTATTTAAATAGCACATGTGTGAAATACACTTCTGAATTTATTTATTAATTTAACAGTTATATAGGTGAAGTACAATCATAATGATGTCTTTTGGCAAATTAATCTCAATTTTGTATAAAAAATTTCAGAATTTAACCTTTGTCTTCTAGAATGCCAATTTACTGTGGCGTTTTCAAACTATAAACACTTTTAAAGAGCCATGCCGAAGCTTGAGCCCACACAGCACTGCTTTCTAACATATGTGTTCTGAGTAACCTCACAAGTGTCCCAGATCATCCTCACTGAGTACCCTGTTCTTCCCTGCAATACTTCGTGGACTGACTTTACTAACCAGTGCCTGTCAAAATAAACATTTTATATCCATCTCAGCTCCTGCTTATTAAATTTTCCAAGAGTAGCTAATAATTCCCCATGATATATTATTAAGGCAAATACTTAATTTACTTGTCACTTTATATTCAAAAAATTGTAACATTAATAGTTCTTCTTGGGCCAAGTACTGCAGCACACACTTGCAATCTTAGCATTCTGGGAGGCAGAGACAAGAAGATCATAAATGTGAGCCCAGCCTTGAAAACTTAGCAAAATTTTTCTTAAAATTAAAAGGAAAATTAAAAAAGGAGCAGGGATTGTAGCTCAGTGCAAATGCCCTGGGCTCAATTCCCCAGTACCAAAATAAAAATGTATTTGAGAATCTCTTTTATTAAAATCATCTTAGGGTTTTCTAATTTTGCAAAGTATAATAGTAAGAAATCTCCACAATAATTAGTTTTAAGCAGATATACTCATACTTTATCAAAACAATGCTAAGATACCATCTCACTCCAGAGAGAATGGCCTATATCAACAAGTCGAATAGTAATCAGTGCTGGCCAGGCTGTGGGGAGAAAGGAACCCTCCTGCATTGCTGGTGGGAATGTAAATTTGGACAACCACTCTGGAAAGCAGTATGGAGATCTCTCCAAAGACTGGAAATAAATATCCCCTTTGATCCAGCGATACCCATCCTGGGAATATTTCCAAAAGAGGTCAAAATAACACATAACAGAGGCACATGTATACCCATGTTCATAACAGCACAACTAACAATAGCAAAAATATGGAAGTCACCAAAATACCCATAAACAGACTGGGTATACAAACTGTGGTACTTATACACAATGGAATACTATGCATCTATAAAGTCCAACAGCACGGAGGCTTTTGCAGGCAAATGGAAGAAACTTGAGAACATCATGCTTAGTGAAGTGAGTCAGAAGCAGAAGGTGAAACATCGGATGGTCTCTCTGATATGAGAGTCCCAGATCACAACTATCCATGAAACTTAAAATGAAAAACAAAATGAACTAGGGTGGTGGGGAGGGGAGGGTTGAAGGGGTGGGTAAAGGGAGTGACAAAAGGAGAGTGGGAAAGTCCTTGTCACCTTGACAAGATACCTATGTGCACAAAATGCTCAACTTCATTTAAGCCTTAAATCTTGTGCTTATACGTATCAATAAAATGGGAAAAAAACAGATATACTCATACTTTAAAACAATTTTGTAATGTTTTGTTTATACAAACATTTTGAAAATATAAAAAATTGCTCCTCCTTGAAAGTAATTTTTAAAACACTGACCTAATAAATTCTTTCGTATATGAGCTTTGCATTAATGCTAGAATAAATGCATACCAATATCTATTATGATCATGTTGACGGATTGTCATCCTGGGGAACATTAAAACGCTTCTAAGTCAGTAGCACCTAATATCACTTGGTGAATACTTGATATGTTTTTACTTAGAGTCAGGATGAAAGATTGAGGACTGTGTGGTTATTTACATTATTTTAATTGCACTGTGTATCCTTCTTAAAGGTAGATAAGTTAACCATATTCTTAAACCCAATTTTGTGTTAAACGTGCTTTATGGTCTAGACTATTTGAATTGTCCATAACACATTACAGCACATTAGAAAAATCCAAATGAGAAAAATAATCTTTCACACTTTACATGCAATCCTCAATTTATTCATTCATTTTCTCTGTAGACCTTGTCCACGTTCATTGTAAGTAGTCACAGGATTGCAAAAATTCCTGGCTCCATGTCAAGAATATAAGGAAAATATTTGTCATGACACAGGCCTATTTGTTTCATTTTTGCCCAAAACCCATGAATGCTTCTTCTTCTTTTGTTTTTTGTTTGTTTGTTTGTTTGTTTTGTTTTTTCCTGATCTTGTTTTTGTTTAAAGAAATCTACACCCATGAAGAAAGTTCATCCAGCACTGGTCTTTATCACTGGCTAATATTCATCTTTCCAGCCAAATGTTCCCCAACCTTCCCTGGCCCCACAGATGACATCTTATGTCAATATTTATCAAGTCCATTGTAACTTTTTATGTCAATTTAACAATAAAATTGAGAAAAAATTCTCCCAAAATTTGTTCAAACAAGATATAAACCCAAGAGTTGGTCACTAAAAAAGAGCATTTTCACTGTATCTTGATTTTGCGTCTTAGGAATGGAAAGTTCCAGCAGAATAATACACGTGCGCACATGCACGAGACACATACACATGCAATTCTATCTTCTTTTCACATATTTTAATATTTCCAGTATTTATGAAACCTGATGATGCAGATTAATCCCATTGACTCCATTAGAACAATAAAACAGAAAACTATTCAACAGCTTCCCCAACTCAGAAATTGTAGCCTTGGCGCCTGTGGGTTTGATCATGGCATATCTTGACTAACATCACTTACCCTTCATTGACATTCGGATACATGCATCTACAAGATGTAGTCATATTTGCAAGTTGCTAAATATGCATACACAATGCAAGTTTAGAATGTTTTCAAAAACCTTAATCTAAAAGAATCAGAATTTATATTTTTATTATTCTAGGTTTAAAATGACAATCAGGAATGTACACTTCAGAAGTGTCTGAGAGATCATTTGTATTGCCAGGGTATGCAATAACATTTCCCATTTAATTATATCCCAATTACATGGTCAAGGAAACCAGGAGTTAGAAGTCAAACGACTCAACTCTGGCGGTACTGTCCATTGTCCATTGGATGTTTTAGATGTCACTTTCTTTTTAAATTGTTTTCTTCACCTGAAAAAAAATTCTGAACAAAAATATTTTTTTTCCTAACAAACTGGTTCATTTTAAAGAAGAATGAGATCTGTAAATTAACAGAACCCTGTAAATTGTAGTATGTGTATGCTACACAGTGAAATTTATTGTGGCACATATTTCATATACTTCCTACATACATGCCCTTGAATGAGTTCTTTAACTATTGCAATATTCCATTTCTTCAGATATAAAGTTACATCTAAATTTCTAGAATTGTTGTTCAACTTGCATGAGATAACACTCATGTATGGTTGAATTTCCTCAGACACAGGTTCTGAGACATAAATTCAAACAAAATTATTTAAGGTGATTTAACAAAAGACAAAGAAGGTAGACAAAGAAGGAAAGGAAGTAACAAAAAGTATAATACCAAGTGAATTACTATCTTGGGAAGCATAAATCTCCTGAGAAAATATGAGGAAAGGCATAGAACAATATATATTTTTTTCCTTCATTTGATAAATTTGTTAATCTATCTTCAAGTCAATAGGTGCTCTTAGTTTTCATGCCCATTCACTCATCAACACATTAGATAAATTTTTATAGCTAGTAGTATATTTTTGTTTCTAGAATTTCTACCTACTTCTTTCCCAGTTTCTATTTATCTGCTTAAGTTCACCATCTTTTCATTTCTCTGCTTGTGTTGGTTACTAGGAATGCATAATAAATTACATACTTAGCAGCTGAAAATAACCAGTCCAATTGTATCTTGATTTTGTGACAGTTCAGAAAAAGTTTAGCTTTTGTGGCCACTCATGTGGTCATAAGATGTCAACTGGCATGGTAATCATATGAATCCTCATGTGACTACATCGAGTTGTCTCATCTCATAATAATTAATAATACTGGATGTCTTCTGTGAACTCAGGGAAAGCTACTGGCCTGAGATCTGCGTGTGTCTTCTCCAGGACGCTAATGTGAAGGCAGTCAATCTTCTTACCCTGCCCAAGAGGACAGGAAGAAAGCTACATGATCTTTTCAGGGACAGTCTCAGGAGTCAGAGAGAATCACACTGCCTTATGTTGTTGTCTGAACCAGATAAAAAGCCAGTCCATATTCAATGGAAGGTTAAAAAAAAATGACCTCTCTATGATTATGGCTAAGATTTTTGGAGCCATATTCTCTCAAGCTGCCGTATAACTTTTGACTCTAAGTTATCTAGTGTATTTAACCTGATCCTCTTCGGGATTTTTTTCAACTAATCCCAGTGTCTCTGTCATCTGTGGTTCTGCTTGAACAAGCTCTTCCTTCTTTTGACTATGGTAGACATTATCCTGCCTCTTCATATACTCTGAAATTTTTAATTAAGTGCCAAACTTTGCCTAAAAGGAAGAGCAGAATGAACTTAAATAAAAATACTTAGGGACAGTGTGCTCTTTCCTTGGACAGGCCACTATTTTTGTGAGGTGCCTTGACTTTATCACAGCTTTATTTGAATTCGTTTCTAAATTCACATATTTTAATGGTGAGATGGGTTTACACTGAGTGCAAAAAGAGGCTGACAGATCACTCAACTCCGATGCAATTATCAGCCCTGTGGATTGCTGGAGAATCTTCTTTGCTTTCTGGTCCCCTCCCCCTCTTCATGGTCCTTTCCAGAGTCTCAGGGTTTGTCTAACCAAACAGGATCTCTGCAAGCACTCCTGCATTGCCTTTAGCAGCCTACTGTGTTGTACACAAGAAGGTTTCTGTGCACCTTGGGACACTTTTCTTAGCTTTTCTATTCTGTTGAGATTTACACAATGTTGCTCTGCATTCAATGATGATTCCATACAAAACAATTGCTAATGAAACAATTTAGCCAGGGTGTAGCTTTGCTGTAACTTAGGTTCTCAGAATCTCTCATTATCACTTGCATACAGCCATGAAAACTTTATGAAAAGTTTGACCATTTGGCTGCTCCTCCCTAGTGTCTCTGCCGGAGGTACCCCCATCCCAGCGTGATCCAAGGGACAGCATGAGGAACTGACAGTTCCTCTCCAGAAGGAGCTAATCTCTCTCTAGAATTCGGTGTGTTTGGATTTCTTTTCATCGCCAGGTCTCTAGAGAGTTTCTAAAGACTTTATTTCATAGTGGCTTATCTGACTTGCTTTGTTGTTGGAGATGAAAATGACAGTCTTTTTCTCTGTGTCTGGAACTGCGTTTCTGCCTCTGGACCCAGCTGCAGCCTCACTGTCTGATTCCACCATCTTCCAACCACCCACCTGTAAATGGACTGTGGCTTTCGGAAACTGTAAGCCAAAATAAATCTTTCCTCCCTAAAGTAGTGGATGTTGGAGATTGAGTCACAGCAATGAACAAGTAACTAAGACAGTATCTACAAAGGAAATGACAGTAAAGAAAGGGAGAGTCCTAGACGCTGTGCTTTGGAAGAATCAGGCAGTTTTTCTATTTTGGTGTTATTAAAAAACGTAAAAGAATAAAAAGAGTTATTCACTATTTTCTGTTAGCCAATATAACTGATCAAAGAAAGGGAAATAACTGTGCTATGCTTCTACTAATCCCATTTGTTCCCATCACTACCGGAGACTGTGCTTCAAGTGCAGAGTGACGGGAAGATCCAAACCTCCTGTGATTGGTATAAATTTTATTATACTTTCCATTTAGATTGACATTGCTAATCTTAGTGACTTGTTCAATTCAGATGAAAGTAATTATATTCTGCTTCAATTCTTTTTTAATTTTCAATTTTTGAGGAAAAATATATTTTTTGATATGTTGGACTATAATTTTGTGCATCTTCAGAGAGTTACTATCAGCAAATTTCACATTGCAGTTTTAGCTTTAAACCAAGGGGGAAAAAGTGGAGAACATTTTATTCAAGACATCATAATTAGCAGGGTTTCCAATTTATACCAAGATATTGAGTTTTGTTTGAATAGATGGATGTCGTCAGTCTCTACATTCTCACAGAAAAAAAAATCACCAAAGTGCAGTAAAATAAAGCATCTTTCTCAAATACAGGCATGTGGGATTAGGAGTAGAAGACCTAGGGGTCCACGGCTCATATTCCTCTGGGAAATAAAAAAAAAAAATCACAAGTCACTCTTACAGCAGAATAATACAAGCTGATAAAAAAAAAAAGATCAAAACAATGGCAACCAGTCTCACCACTCCTGTCCAACATAGTGCTCGAAAACTTAGCCAGAGCAATCAGGCTATAGAATGGAATAAAGAGGAAAAATAATACCCACAAAATAAAAGACCCAATCAAAAAATGGGCAATTGAAATGAATAGATAGTATTCAGAAAAATGGCTAATAAATACATGAAAAAAATGTTCCAAATCATTCACCATCAGAGAAATGCAAATTAAAACAACAACGAGGTTCCATCTTACTCCAGTAAGAATGGCTGCTATCAAGAACTCAAAAAGAAATGCTAGGGAAGTTGTATCCTTCTAGATTGTTGGTGGGACTATAAACAGATATGACCATAACAAAAGCACTATGGAGACTCCTCAAAGAAAACTGAAAATAGATCTCCTATTAGACCCAGCCATACCTCTTCTGGGTATCTTCCCAGAAGAGTTAAAGTTGGCATAAAAGAGTGGTACACGCATTCCCATGTCTATAGTAGCACAATTTATAATAGCAAAATCTTGAAAGAAGCCAGTATTTCCAATTACAGATGAATGGATAAAGAAAACGCTGTAAATTTATACAATGAAGAATTACTCTGACATAAAGAAAGATTAATTTGAATTTTTGTAGGAAAATGGATGCACTTGAGATCATTATGTTTAGTGAAACAAATCAGGCACAGAAGGTTAAGTATCATATGATTTCTCTAAAAAAACAATAAAAATGAAAACAAGATAAACTTTATAGAGAGGAAAAGGAGACGTGGAGGTGGGGGATGTAAGGGAGTAGAAAGGGAGAAGGGAAACAAAAAATCAAAATGCAAAATATAAATACAATAATTTCTCAAGCCCATTGTTATTATATACTGCAAATAGATGCTTATAAAAGAGAAAAAATAAAAAGGAAAAGTGCTAGAAATTACTAGAAGATAAAACTACTGAATTTCTAGACCTCTTAGTTTTTTTAAAGTAACAATTATTAACACATATAAAACAGATAATTTTTAACTGACTCTCCTTCATGACCTGCTTAGAGTTTTTTTGGATTTACCCAACCAAAAATATGTTACTGACATTTATGATAATGATAAGTTTTAATTTTCTAAGGAGGCAGAGCTCATGTCAACCTCAACTGTCCCTCAATTATTTTTCACATTATTATTTCACATTTCAGTAGAATCCATAGTATTTACACGGGCTATTCTGTATTCTAATGTGTTTCAAGTGGCCTCAAATGTCTTTTAATTACATTTTATTGATAGAGCATCTCCTTTCTGCAGACCTTTCTGAGGGCAGGATTGTTTAAAAAGATGACTCTGATGTGTTTTCGAAATAGGTTCTACACCCCTTGAAGGAAATACAATATTTTTTGCATGGAACAACTTAGTTCTCAAACACTTTGCAGTGAGAGTAAAGAGAGAAGAGGAAACACTAAAAACTGTGCCAATCAAGCCCAGAATTCACCCCGTTGGAATGGGTGTCATCATGAACACTGGTCGCAAAGATTGAGTGTATCTAGATGTGTGCCTACCAAAGAACCTACGATCAAACAAGGGGGATCACTAGGGTGAATTTTAGGATATAAGATTACTGCTAAAGGGATATAATATTTTTCAAAACATCCCAACAAAGTTCACATTGTGCGATTAAGACGTATAGCAGATTTCAATCCTCATTCTCTCGCTGAGACAGTGCAAGTATCTTAAAATATTAAAACACAAGAATGTTACAAAGGTTGAGAAGTTTTATGTACGTGATACATTGAAAAATAGAATCCATTTCTATTTCTCTTTAAATTTATATTAAAAGATTTTATTATGCATGCAGCTCCCACGTCAGTAACCAGTCTCTACCAGAGTCATGTAGAGATGAGCTGTGTGTGAAAACTGATTTTTGGTTAGTGCTAGAAACAATTTGGGAAAGTTTCCAACGACACAAAGGAACCACCCAGGAAGAAAAGGGCTCATAAGTGCCCCCTGACAGTGCCTGGGAAGTGTAGAAATTTCAAGAACTATGCAAATATTGAAGTAGAAAAAAATGGGAAGAAATGATATATATATCTTGAAGTTATTTTTGAAGAGTAAATTCCCTAAGCTTTCTTGTGTATTCAAAAAGAATTCTGTAGAACTTTTTAAGCCTTAAATTAGTCAAAAACATCTCACAAGATCATAAAGAAAAGAAAATGGTCCATTAACGAGCTCTTGACAGTCTACGTCTGTGTGGCAGTAGCCACAACATCTCACTTGGCCTTCCTACTTACTCTAAAGCAGAAAGTCCTTTGTCAAAAAGAGAATTGCTCTTCGTGAGGTCCTGAATAACTCATGCCATAACAAGCCAGCTGAAAAGGATGTGTTTTGAGATGATGTTATATTTTATTATTCCCTTTATTGCAACTTCGATAGTACTCTTCGGTGACCAAATTCTTTATGAACAGGAAGTTAATATCTGCAAATCTAATGCCATAGAGGTGTGTCCCTCCATGAAGCAGCAGTTGCTTTTAGCTGAATTAATGAACCTATTCTCAAACAGAACATTTATGGAATCAAAGCATTATGAATAGTGATTTTTCAAGCCATTTCTTAACCAAAGTTCAATTAAAAACAATTTTTTCATCATGGCCCAGTAGATTTATTCATATGCTTACACATACACATGAAATTAAAAACTTACTATGCCTTGAAAAATGAACTTCTCTATTCAGTTATAGTTTGGTCGCTCTTAATCCAACATAGTTTATGTTTTAATTTTAATTGCTTATCTAGTTTTACTAAACTGATATCGCAACCCACCCACCGGCTGTATTCTTCAATTTGGGAAGTGCTATTGCAAAGAATTTCAAAATATTACCTAGACACCTGATTCAAAATAGAAAAAAAAAGCCAAGAAAATGAGTCCTTCTCCTAAGGACAACGAGTTCTTTAAAGGAAAATGTGGTCCCTTTTCTGGAATCACTTGCTCAGACAAGTAAAACAGGAAAGTAACAAACCTGGAACCTAACTATAACTCACTAAATACCTTCAAGTAATCACTGATAGAAAAATGTCTAAAACTCAAAATGTTGTAAGATAATCTGTATTACTAAACTCAAATTCACCACGCAGTTCTCCATTATAACTTCAAGAAATGAAGTTAGGCACTAAATGTGTAAAAGCCAAAGGACCCAGTTATCCCTTTGTCTGGAACAAGGTCTCAAGAGAGAACAGGAGGCCATTCTACCCAAACATTGTGACAGGCCCATATAAATGCAATATTGTGAGATTATTATCAATATAATGATGTCAGTATCAATGCTAGATAGGATGATATTACTATCGAGGGCTAACAGAGTCAATGGATTCATCAAATGGTCGGTGGTGCATAGTCCTGCCAGAATATGCTTCCGATCCATGCAAAAAGTATTTAGATCATTTTCCTAGTGCCTAAAATTGGCTAAGACATATTTCATATGACTTTGTACTTCTTTTTTTAATGTTCTGCTATCTTATTATACCACAAGTTGCTGGGCATGTTTCCTCTTTTCTAATAATTATATACTTATGTCTGTCTTCTTTTTAATTGCAAATTAAAATTATATAGCCCCAAACCTCTTTATGAGAGGAAAAAAACACACATATCAGGCAACATTATTCCTCTCTTAGGAAAAAAAAGGCAATAAAACAGCATGACCAGAAGGTTTTTTTCTCATTTGAAATATTTTTTGGGGAAAAATATTATTTGCAGGGTCAGAGTAAAGACTTAGTGGCACCCTTTACCTAATATGGCCTATTAGCACACATTATGCCTTATCTGACCAAAGATTATATTCTAGTGGGAAAAAAAAGCGAATGAAGAAGTCGCTGTTTAAAACTACATTATTTTCTTCAGGCTTTTGAAGTGTTCGTGTTTATTGAAGAGAAACATAAGATCCCCAGAGGTTTAATGCACCCATGATAAATAAAAAAGGCTCTCTTCTTCAGAGTGGGCTTCATGTGGAGACAAGACAAACCAAAGGACCAGGGAAAGAAAAAGATTCAATAGTACCAGCTGTGCTAAATTTAATATACATGTTCAGCCATTCTAAGCAAATACATTTTGGTACACCCTGAAATTCTAATCAACTGAAAAATTTATGCATCATCTTACTACACAAAGTATTAGGGTCTCTTTGGGGTAAAAAAATAAGTATGAAAAAGAATATCCAGAGAGTGACAGAGTATAAACATGCCCCCAATTCCCAACAACAGGTCAAGATAAATATAATATTGCTGCTTTTTAAATCTTTTATAGACATCTCAGCCAAAAGAAGGATTTACTCACTATAAAAATCTTTATGATTAGTAGAATATAATGTGATCAAACACACTTCTAGCACGTTTTACACAATTATTCGGTGAGTAACGTATTTATCTTTTGGGGTGTGTGTTTGTCTGTGTGTGTGTGTGTGTGTGTGTGTGTCTGTGTCTATGTGTGTGTGTCTGTGTGTGTGTGTGCGTGCTTCCACAGTACTGAGTACTGAACAGGCATTGAGCTATATTTCCAGCTCTTTTTCATTTCTGATTTTGACACAGAGTCTTGCTAATTTGCTAAGCTGTCCAAGCTCGTCTCAAACTTCTGATTCTCCTGCTTCAGCTTCCCACGATGCTTGCAATAAAGGCCTATGCCACTAAATCCAGCCGACATATTTATATCATCTCACATACAAATATGCATTATACGTCTGAGTATATTTTGATATTATAATAATCCTGTGCTTAGTTAGGTATAAAGTACCCCAACATCAAAGGCAAAAGTAAAATTGTTCCAAATACGTAAAATATGATTTGATGTGAATTATATTTAAGAATACATTCTAATAAATTGTGTATGTGAACACTTACAGTGGCACTTTTATTTTGCTTTTTAGTGCAAAATAATTTTTAGCTAAAGCTATCATTATCAAGTGTAATATAACTGGAGTTAAACCTTCTTAACATTAATATTGAAAGTCTTAGAGTTAGCTGGATTTTGCAAAAGAAAAAAAAAACTTAATTACTTTAGTCTTAAAAGAGCTTCTCCATCATTTCTACACAGACACTTCAAGCCATGTGTGACTCAGTCCCAAACATTAAGATCTATATTATTAATCTTTGAATGCCAAAGAAGAAACTAGGATTATAAACATCCCAACTGCAAACCTTTGTCTTTAATCATTAGCAAATATTTATGATAAAAGATTGATGGGAAATCCAAGCTTGCTCTGTGTTGTATAACATTTTGACTTAATTATAAAATTTGTGCCTATCCTCTTAAGCTAAAAGAAGCATAGTCTTGTAATGTCCTGAAAAGGCAGCCCCTGTATGGACAGAAAACATAAATATTGACATGCCTTTTTTCATAAGTGAGTGGTGGCTGGAGGGCTCTGTGAAGACTCTTGCATGTGGCCTCTCAGAAGTCTACCATAAGAACAAGCCCACTCCATCCATACAAAGGCATTGAAGCAATAGCTACCTTTCTGTTTTTTCTGCTTTGTTTTCCTTTGGGCCAATCAAAGTGGCTTTACAAGACATGAGCATGACAAATCTTGAGAAAATAAGGGAAATGACCATGTAGGACTGATAGACTATTTTGACCTGAAGTTATTAGGGCACACTAGCTAAAAAAATAAATAAAATAAAATAAATTCCTTCACACAGGCAAATCAATCTAGAACCCTCAGTCTTAGTGGTAAAAAAAAAAATTCAGATAAAATAAAATTTGAAATGTCCTATTTTATTACCTTTAGATATAGGTTCTTCTTGGGGGTTAAATCGAGGTGTGTTTTGGCTAAATATCAATCAATATAACATTCAGGCCAAGCACGTATCATGTATTCTTTCAGAAAACCAGCAAGTATCTTCCCAGCAAAGAATTTAAGAGGACAGAATCCTACACAGGAAGTGGCTTCTTCTTCCCAAACTTTGAAAATGAAGGTGTAGTTTTCTAATATTTATAGGGTTGCAGATGCAGGTAATTCCAGGATTCTAAATTAAAAGAGCATTTAAAAATTGGCAAAATGAAGGTCATGTGGAGGGAACAAGGATCTGACCACAACCAAACTACAAATTGTTTAAGGAGCCACAGTGAATTAATCCTTGGATCACTTAGTGGCTGAATTTCAAGATAGTCATTGTGGAAATGGCCATCAAGCTCTGCTTGAATCACACAGGTTGACACTAAGCAGGACAAAGTGAGGACAACCCTAGAGTGAAGGTGGGGTGGAAAAAACACACAAGTGTGATACACATACAATTAGAGTCTGAGTCACCGGGAGTGCAATACTGTATAATATGTCACAGTCGTGGCAAGAATGATCCCACTTGGTAACTGTGAAGAATCATCATTTGAAAAGCAATGTGTGCTAAACTCAAGCGCACCATACTCATTCAAGCGAGATGCTTCTAGATAGGGCCAAATAAAAAATATTAAACAGTGAATTTTACTCCACATCATAAATAATAATTCTACCATAAGGAAAAAAGTGATACATTTGTGGCCAAATAATCTCTACTTAGCAAGGAAAAAGTTAGGTTCTTTGGAAATAAAAATGCTCTTGGTAACAAGAAGGTTTAATTACATTAATTAGTCTATACTTTCATCCATTTGCTTCATTTTGCTAACAGTTTGACAAAAATAGAGAAAATTAAGAAACAAAAGACATAGGAAATTCTTCGTATGGTCTCACTTGTTTCAATTTTTATCTTGGCTACAGAAGATTCTGGAGGGATTATACAAAATTTGAGGATGCTGTGTCTGTTATGTGTCCACTGATTTGACAGCATGCCTTTCAAGGAGCAGTTTTCTTTCTGTCATCTTGAGAGCGAGATGGATTTAGGGACCAACAGTGTGTAGCAGAAGTGAAGGGCTGTGGCCTACAAGATTGGGATATAAACAACATTAGGCTTTCTCTTTGTTCCCTGCTCTTAGGTCCCTCCCCCAAAGAAGAAGCTGCTTTGTTATAAGGACACTAAAGGAGCTCCAGGAGGTGTCCACAGGAGGGACGGAGGCCTGCTGCTAAGTCATAGGTGGGAGCTACCCTGAGAGCTGAATCTCCAAACCCAGTCAGACCTCCAATGACTGTGACACCAGCCGACATCTTAAATGTAACCTCTAGAGACTCTTAGAACCACAGCGACCATGCTTGACCATTTCCAGAATCCTATCTTTCAGAAACCATGGGAGTTAATAAATGCGTTTTGATTTTTTAAGCTGCTAAATTGTGAGATAATTTATTACTCAGTAACAGGCAATGAGTACAGAGGAACTCAACTGTTAGTATCATTAATCTC
Source organism: Ctenodactylus gundi (assembly GCA_004027205.1). NCBI lineage: Eukaryota > Metazoa > Chordata > Mammalia > Rodentia > Ctenodactylidae > Ctenodactylus > Ctenodactylus gundi. The sequence continues at coordinate 420,457 of PVKB01000896.1, read as the reverse complement.
AGCTGTACAAAATGGAAGATTTCTGAAAGTACTCAAAAACTACTTCAATAATAACAGGCTATTCCCAATGTTTGCCAATATCTTCCCCAAAACACTGTTTTTACCCTATGTTGGTTGTAAACCAAGCTTTTAACTCACTGGAATTCAGAGAACAAAAAATGCAATTTTAGATTATGGACAAAGAAAGTAACGCCTCTCTTCACTCCTTCTCCCCCGTTTTATGTCTTAAGGAAGAGCACACATTAAACACTGCATTTCTGGGAGGGAAATGTTTGCTAACAAGTCTGTCCTAAAGAGATCTGGCCCTGTTCAGACAATGCCCAGGACGCCTTTTGGCAACAAATCGACTGCCAGACCAGATCCACCTCATCTTCACCCTTTTTTCTATTCTTTTAACTTTTTTATGCCTTACAGTATTCACTCAGTACTGGGATATTAGATACAAATAAAAGTATTGAGGGACGGTGGCTGCCATATAAAGGGAAAGAGCTTTTCCTTGAAGCCCATTTCATCTATTAAAACTCCCCGTTGAGTTTCAGAGCAAAACCCAAAGCAAGAATAAGACACCACCTTGCCATCCCGGTGCTTTCGTGCCTTTGACTGTGTGCACACTTGAATATGTGCACAAGTCATTCCTCGCTAGCTGCAGAAAACTGAGGAACAGGTCCCAAGACCCCCCGAGAATACCGAAATTTGAAGATGGTCAGATCCCTTATTCAAAATGACATAGTGTTTACATATCGTCTATACACACTCTCTTGGGTATTTTATATGATCTCTCCATTACTTATAATGCCTAATACAAGGAAAACGCTATATGAATAGTAGTTATATTGTACAACTAAGAAATAATGACAGCAACAACTCTGCATATGTTCAGTAAAACATATTTTCAATGTGTGTTTTGTTGAATCTACTGACACAAAAACTTCAGATAAGGAAGACTGTATGCACACACGAACACGTACATGTACACACACACAAACATCTCTGGAGCTTTGAAAAAAGAAGTGGCTGAGCTACCGCATGATCCAGCATGATCCAGATCTTGGCCGGTTCCATGTACGCTGGTTTTTGTTGTTACCTTTACTATATAATTATAAAATTCAATGCAGAAATTATTTGCTTGGATTCACTGTAGATACAGCTGAGAAATGGATACAATGCTATCATCTGGGACTGTCTGATTGCCAAATTGTTAGTCAAGCTCATACTCTAAAACGTGAAGAAGTGTAGAATTATTCCAAGCAAGTGTCAGATACTGTGGCAGCAGGCAAACACTGCAGCACCAAGTTCAAAGTAGGCACACTGCAAATAACAATTTTACATCCTTTGTCCTGGCTTCATAGTTTCTGTATGAAACTTCCACTATTTGAGGAGGCAGTTTTGTCTGAGTATGAACTGTGGAATTGGATCACAGCTGATAAGCTGTGAAATAATTTAACTACTTGGAAAAGGAAGAATAAAAAAAAAGAGCCTCCAGAGTTATCATTGTCATAACAGCTTTAAAAAGTCTACTGTTTGGTATGAGAATTACTTTCAAAAGCAAAATTCTATTCAGTCTAAAGAAGTGAACATTATATATTAAAAACATGTAACGGGTGTCTGGCATATGCCAAAATCATTGTACGGCTATCTCATTTAATTTTTATTAAAAATGCCCATGAAGGCAGTGCTATTATCATCCCTATTTTACAGATAAGGAAACTGAGACTTCAAGAATGTAAATGTGCTGATCCTGTTCACACAGTTAGGAGGAAATCTCAGTAGGCTGTCCACAGGGTTTCCATTCCTAAACCCTTCACAATTGTGTCTCCAATAAGAAACAATCTCACAAATACTGAATAATTGTTAAATACCACTCTCAAACTCTGATGAAGGGCTATGAGATTTTACATATAGAGATAACATAAGCTCTAGTAATTTCAAAGGGAGAAATAATGGATATTTATTTTGTTATTTTTCTGTTCCTACAACCTGCCTCTCTCTCTCTCTCTCTCTCTCTCTCTCTCTCTCTCTCTCTCTCAAATCAGAATATGAAGGAGACAGTCTTCATCACCATAACTCAAAACTGCTACCTTTTTCTCCATTCAAAACAGACCAATCAATCCCAGGTCACTGTGGTCGTTGCTCCTGACAAACAGTTCTCAGCATCCTATAATGTGCCCATCACCATTCCCAGCAAAGCCATGCTCTCCCCGTATCTCTGAACAGATAGAAGGTTTTACTGTCCATCTCAACTGTTCTGGTGCTGAATCCACAAAGATAGCTTGGCTCTGATCCCTCAGCTTTCCACAGGAACATCAGCGACATCTGCTCTCGGACTCTGTCACCTCCCCCCTTCTCTGAACCTCACGCTGAGCCTGAGGGAACTGTGCCACACGATGAGAGCAGCACTTCGCCTTGACAAAATGGAAGCGCACTCTTCTCTTGAAATGAATAAAATGTCATAAGGACATTCTTCCCTCGAGCCTTGTGATTATCAAGGAGTGCTGAGCAGAGCTGGCTGCAGCCCCAGAAAAGAATCTACTTTTCTCACTCCCAGGCTCCAGAGGTCTTCATGAAAACAGCCGCTGTCAGGTCCACTAACCACCAGAACTCGTGCCCAGAGAAATCTGACTCCCCAAATACAGATCCTCAGCATTATGGCTACATTACCAAAAAACTATCACCAGTTAGCCCTAGGATAGCCAGCATACTCAATTCATTCTCAGAAGTGTTTTCTTTCATAATATATGTTTTTGCTGGCAATCAAATTGTGATATGATTGTTAACAATTTTTGATTAAAATATAAACCCAATAATTATTTAAAACTTACAGTCTTCAGAATCAGAAAATCTTCTCATTTCAATCCAATGGAATATAAAAGTTATAACATCATTATGGTTGTGTGTCAATTATGACAGAAATACCACAGTAGTTGCACATCTAACAGAGGCTGCGTTGATAAGATCCTGGTTCAGAAGAACCACCAGAATAAACATTCGCTACAGCAATCAAGATTCTAATTATGCATTTTACATATAATATAAATACTATGTATTTTTATACTTATATATAATTGTATATTTTCAGAGTAAGTTTGTATGAGAGGGTGCACAATAAGCATAAGAAACCTAAAACCTTTTAGGAAACAAAAAAAAAACCCACCCAAAAAACCCTCAAACAAACCTTGAAAACTCTAACTGTGCTCTCCTAGACTCTAAGAAAACAAAGCATAACACCGTTCCCTCTGCAAGACCTCCTGGCAGAAAGGTATGCCAAGATTTAAACCATGATCTCTTGATCCCAAGGTTATGCCTTGGTAAACCCAGGTTTGGTCATAGGTATGGCGAGCTGGCCCATGTTCAATAAGAGGTGGTGACAGAAGTTTGCTTCACATAGACCCATTCATGGAAAGCCCACTCTGTTACACAGCACACCTGCTCTGCAGTTGATCACAGCGACCCTGGGATGGGGGACAGTGGACATCTACATTGTCCAAATGACTTTGTAGATTATACTTCACTACATTGCTGCCATTGGGAAACCAAGATCTATTTTGTTTTACAAATTTAAATCTGTAAGTATGAGGTTGAATGAAAAATAACATAAATTTCCATGACAGGCTTGGAAAGTAATTTTTGTATATTTTACGTTAAACTCAGTTTGACAGGATTAGCTATTGCTTTCCCCCAGATCCATCTTTTCTGTTCACCATTAGCGACAGAAGCCAGTTTTAGTCAGGTGAAAGATATTAGCTAATAGCTTCTCCACCTTTTCTTGTGAAGAGGTGTAGCTCCAGCCAAGGGGATGTAAGCGGACGAGTGCTGGTGTGACCAGAACACCAAAGGCTGCCTGTCTCTGTCCTGTCTGTGACTGAGGAAAGACTCTCTTAGTTCATTAATCTGTTCATTTGGTAGTTGTTTTTCACTTCATGCCACCAAATTTGCTCCCAACTGATATAGGACTAATTACAGTGAATAATCATTGCCTTAGGATGGCAATGCTAGGTAATCATAAATTAAAATTGAATTAAACATTATTAAATAGATAATTTAAGTAATTTAAAATTTATATGTGGAGTTGTATAATAATTATTTGAAATTTGATCGAGGAAGAAGGAATCAGAACTAAGGAATAATAGATTAAAATTAACTTGAATGTCTCCACATCTCCAGGATTTAATACACAGAGCGTAAGAAGACAACAGAGTGCCTGGGCTATTTCTGTACTTGACTAATGTTCCATGATAAAAATGAAATGCTCAAATGCAGCAGAAAGGCAGGAATTCATTTTAATCTCCCATTTTCACTGAAGTACACATACTTTTCCATTAAATAACCTTCTTAAGGAAAATGTACTATTTCTAAAGGCAATATTTCTCTCAAATATAAATTTGTGATTGCTTATATATAAAACTAGTAATAAAAATAAGTAATGGATATATTATATATATATATATGCACACACATACATGTGTATACACATGCACGCACACATGCACACGCACATACATGCTTGCTAGAAACCACTTCTAAAATTCTGCTATAAGTTGGCTTCCTCGTTTGCCTGAGTAACTCCTGAATAAAAGAAGCCTGAAGTCTTTTTGTCAATTGAGAAAATCTCCTAATAATTAACTTGTAATAAAATGTAGACAAGTCTAATTTCTGACAAGGAATGGAGACAGAAACTCCAAACAGAAGCTTTACTAACTTCACACAGGAACAAATTTATTTAAATTGCCACACTAATCCGAAAATGTCACTTGTACTCATTTTATCTTGTATTATAGAAGTTTATCTAATCCTACAAACTCAAGCCTCACTTACTTACAAATTAATGTCAAACGTCCATCTCCTGACCTCACTTCCTCCCTGAATTCCAGACTGGAATGCTGTTGTCTGTACGTGGTTGTCAGATTAGGCATCAGTTAAACATGAACCATGACGAAGATACTAAAAATGAAAAACAAATGTCCCCAGCATCATCCCAACTCAGATGCTCATTTGTTCTGTGCCCTTACTATCACCTTGACTACCACATTTGAGTGACATCCTCTCTCTCCTCCCATCCCTATCTCGCATGTCTCTGTCACTTCTGCGAGATTCTGCAGGATACATAAAAATGTCTCTCCTTGTTTCCATCGTCTCGGCCAGTCCTCTCAGCCACACCATCCGCCACTCTCACCCAACCACTGGGCTTCCGTTTGATTGGCTGTCATACTATCTCTTCGTCTTTTCAGAGGACAAGAATTTATTTTCGAAAGCCAAAATCTAACCGTGTTTAACCTCTGCCTTCCTGAAAGCCATTGATAACAATCTGTCCTCAGGTGCCTTTATATTTTCACCTTCTGTATTTCTCTGGACTTTTCCTCTCTGACAACAAGAAGCAATTCACATTTCTTCAAACAGGATGGATGCGCACTTGAGATTCCGCGACCTGCTTTTTGCGTCACATGAGAACTCTTCCCGTAGCCGCTGACCATCCGAATTACCTACACGTGCATGTGTACCTCTGCGGCAGCCTTCGTGCCCCGTTCTGTCTTGATCAATTGTTCTTTCCTTTTTGTATTCTTAAAGCATTTGTTATTTACCTCTATTAAAAACTTTATCTCTTTGTGGCAGTTAATTTTTTTTTCTCATTGTACTACAAATAGTCTGTGAGTTAGTTGAGTGATCATGTTTTACCTAGTTTCAAATCGTCCATGCTTTGGACGTAGTAGTTGTTCAGTTTTTCAGAATTGACATAAAATGTACCAATGTGTTACCCAGACAAAAATTATCTATTTTACATTTTTTTATTTCTCTTGCAAACGTTATCCACTAGCTTTAGTTGTAGCCACAGAGGCAATGAGTTGACAAAAGTAGGGAATCAAACCTGGACGATACTAACTAGTACTCCCCTTTCAACTACACACCACGTGTTAAGAGTACTATAGCCTTTAATAATCATTCTATTTATTCTAAAACATATAACCTTTCTTCAGTTAATTAAGCCTGTTTTTGGTAAAGCAACCCTTTTTGGCAGATGACCTTTGCTGTTAAAGGCTGGTTGGGTACCATTTTTATAATAATAGTTTTCAAATTTTTCCCTTATTTAAATACGTGGCAACATTGCTTCAATAATTTGAGGAGGCTCTTCCAGAGAAAGAGAAAGAGAGAATCTTAAGTATTGTTATTAAAGTGGCAAATCTTAAATAATTTAGAGAGTCATTATTTTGTCCATCATATAAACACGTGTTTATGGATCACAGGTATCCTGTTATTTAAAAAGGAAAAAATTTAATATTAAGAAAGTCTACTGTAAAAGTTTTGATCTCCCCAAATGGTTTATCCTACTATGAGTGAATAGTATCAGATTTATGGCAGAACAACTCTAAAAATACAGAGCCTTTATTAGTTTAGACATTGCCACCTCAGAAATGTACCAGTCCCAGAAGACATTTGCTCTCCTCTTGGCTGTTTAGGGCTGCAGGAGCAGAGGCAGTCACAGGTGCAAACGTGGAATCTCTGGGACCACTGATGTGATTCTGGAGGACCGATCACAAAACATCACACTCCCCTAGGAGTTAACTTGCGGACGCACCACTCTGTGAGAAGCTTCCTTTGGATGTCACATCGGAATGGCATTGGAACGTGATTACATTTTTAAGGGGAGCCAAAATATTGCTTTTTAAAACTTTTTAACTATATTTCAAATTGTCTAAATAAATACAGACAACAGCAGACTTCCATAAATCCATCAACTTGATTTAACATGGGCTAATAACTCATCATAATTTAATTCAGAGTTCAAGAAATAACTGCAGCTTGAGCCCAGCCTGGGCAAATTAAAGACCCAGTGAGACCCTGTTTCAAAATCAAAAATGAAAAATGGACTGGGATGGAGCTCAAGGTGAAGGTCCTGAGCTCAATATCCAACGCCACACACACAGACACAGACACACACACAGTTATATACACACACACACACACACACAGCTGTATTGCCATGTCTTAAATCTTACTTTTCATCTTCCATTCTCTCACTGAAGTAGTAATACACAAAATCGTAGAATGCCTGATTGATGGGTACATCTTAACTAAAAAATGTATAAAGAACTTCTTTTAAGTAGGAATTATATAATTAGCAAAAGAACAGAATAAGCAAAATTTGAAAAAGTATTCTCTATCATCCAGAACAGGGTTTGGCAAGCGTTTTTTTTTTTTTTTTTTTTTTTTTTTTTTTTTTTTCTGCAAAAGGTGAGAGAGCAAAAATTGAGTTTCCTGTTACACTTACTCAACTCTGCCTTTGTGGGGATAAAACACAAATGAGTGGGTAAGGCCATGTCCTTATTTAGCCTTGATTAAGGAAGCTGAGGCCATATAGATTTGGCCCATAGGCTTTAGTCTGCTGACCCCTGCACCAGACCGTTTAGAGTGAAATATTGAATTTCACTAAACGGGTACCTGAAATACAGATGCATACAGAATATGCTACAAATAATATTCATTGTGGTTCTTATTGTAACTTTCTTAAGGGAGATCAAAATTGGCTCCAATATCCATTGCTTCTGTCCTTTATAATGCTGTAGTTTCTGCATATGTTGGTCTGGAATCGAGATCAATTTCCCCAATTCTCCTTTGCTGATAAGTTTTCTCCAGTAAAACGTAAATAGATCCGAAGGCAGCACCTGGGAGCCTCCCTGAAATCAAAGATGGCGCTCCCCTTCAGTGCTCTTTCCTTTGCTTCCCACAACCTACGGTTGAAACGTGGTTTCAGTCACTAGAAGTCCATTACAGCTCTTAAGGACACAGGCCTCGCCCTAGGAATGGAGAAGCAGTCAACTAGAAGGAAGCCCAGGACTTTGGGAATCTAGTATACACAGACCCCATCAGCTACAGGGTCCCGTCAATGCTCATCTTCATGAAGATTTGGAGAGAAAAATCAACTCTAATTTTATTAACCCATAATTACTTGGGGTTCTTCTGTCACTTACTGTCAGGCTTCATTCCTATTGACATTCCTTCTGGTCTCACTCAGTAGACAAAGGTCAAAAAAAAAAAAAATCAAAAACCTCAATCTCACCTAACATCAAAATTCTGGCCCACAGAGTTTCCTATCTCCTAGTGCAGATGACCTTTCTGGAATATTAAGCTGCATGTGCTTCAATTAGGATATGAACGTGCAATGGAAAGAAGTGTCCATCTCCCATCTGCAGCTGTTCAAAGCTGGGCCGACAATGCTTTATGGAGATTCTGTGCCTTGTGGTTGCCTAACTCTGATTAGGACTGACAGCTACAAGCAGATTCGTGCAGATGCTGGCAATCTCCATGTCTTCTCTTCTAGTGCTGGTGGTTCTCGCCCTGGAGAATAGACTCTCTTTAGCTGCACTGCCAAATATTGTCTCTGCACAGGTGCTACTACGGTGCTGGCTGAAGTTATTCATGCTGCGGTGGTTGCAGCTGGAAGAAGAAATTGCACAGTGGACAAAATCTGAAAAGAGTTACCCTAATGCACAGAAATCATGTATTTCATACTTCCCTGTGCTTCGTACCATATACATCCTTAGATACAGCACTGTGGGCTTGGAGTGATTCATTTTGCATCTGTTTGTGTGGAGAGTGCTTTATTCATCAGGCCCTTACGATTACTGAGAGGTTACGGTGAAAAGAGAACTGAAATCTCAATTTCAATGTAATTTTAAAAAGAGAAAGAGAAGCAGAAACAATTAATATTTCCAACATGGATAAAGTACCAGGGACATAAAGAGCCAGAAGGGTAATGTTGCTTATCTCTCTCTCACTGTTATAGGTGATTCATGATAGCCTTATTATTTTCTAAATACTTTACAATGAAGATTTTACTTCCTTTAAAGACAGGGGAAAGAAATGTGTAAGTAGTTCCTGAAGCACTTGGTTAAATAAAGAAAACACGCACGAAAATAACAAATAGAAGGGAAATCAACATGGCATAGAAATTAGCAGCAAATAACAAACTAACAATTCCCATTTATCTGCATTATAAGAAGGCCAAAAAAAAAAAAAAAACATGCGCGTGCGCGCGCGCGCACACACACACACACACACACACACAGCTAACGCAAAGAGAAATGAGCCAGCGGTCTGTTTTACTTCTGTAAAATATCTGTACATTTTGCCTCGCAGTCACTTCCTCTCCAAGCCTTTGAACCTTAGTCTCCTTCTCTGGGAAATTGTACCTAGCACTCAGAGCCACTGAGGAGACTGAAAATTGACAGAAAACACCTGGACTTCAATTTCTAGCAGATGAATAATTGGTCCATATCATTGTGACAGCAGATGTTCAGTCAACTCGTAAAATGCATGTGAGTGCGCATCGTGAGCATCGACGTTGTGTGAGCAACAAAGAGGAATAAATGAGCCACGCTGCATCCCAGGATGTCACGATTGGGATGGAAAGATCACACACACACACACACACACACACACACACACACACACACACACACACTCACACTTATAATACAAGGTTCTCAGGCAGATTAAGAAAAGTATTACATGGCAGAGCATTTCCATGAAGAGACGTAATGAATTATTCTGGCAAAGGAAGCGAAGATTCTAAATTCTACAGGTGGCTCTTCCACCAAATATGTGACCAAGAACAATATTATAAATGATCTTTGAATATCAAATTTGTCTTTTTTTCTAATTCAGATTTCCCCCCAATGTCTAAGATATCCCTTGCTTTTTTAACAAACCCTAATGTAATATTTGCTCATGAACTGATCTAACCTCTTCATAACTGTAAATTAAATTAAAAAATTGTGTGTCGAGGCGTCAGGTTCAAGTGCACGCACGTCTACTAACATGCACGTGGCATATAGGATAGCAGCTATGCATATTCAATCCTTGTATCCATCCTATGATACAAATAAAATCATTATCGCTCCCATTTTTCAGCTAAGGAAATGATGACGCACAGAAAGATAAAAGACGTTCCCTAAAGTCACACAATAAGGACTCAAACCCCGGAAGTCAGCAATGTTTCAGTGAAGCTTGGAGCAGCTTTCAAGACTTTCACATAAAGCAATGAAGGCTGCAGAGTTTTTCAGAATGGACGCTCACCACAGTAAAGACAAAGATGTAGCTAGGAGGGACTCAGAGAAGCAGCAGAGGAATCTGGAAGGCTCATACTCTAAATATGTGAGTTAGAGACTTTCCTCATTTGTGATCAACCTCTGGAAGTACTCTAATTACCTACAAAGTAAGACAACATGATCTATGAAGGATTGGCACGAAGATCAAATAAAATAATGCATAGAAATGCCCATCTGGCACATGGTGAGTACCAAGTAAGTCAAAGTTATTACTACCAACTTGTGAATAGCCTACATTGTCCAAGTCACAAGGTGACAACTAGACAATAACTGGCTAAAGAGATCTAGGATACAATTTGGAAAGATTTTTAATGCCTGGCCAGGAAACTTGGAATTTTTTTTTTCAAAGGCATAGGAAGGTTTCAATCCCTTGCTTACTTGGTAGCCAGGAGGAGGATGGCACTGGAGGAGGATCGTGGGCTACAGTGATGAAAAAATAGGAAAGCCAATCCACATTTACTTACAAAATCACTGCCTCTGACAACCCAATTTAATGAATTGCTGAAGTTTCTTGATGGAACAGCACATTATTAAATTCTAGAAGTGTCAATTTCAAAAGGTTGAAATAATATGAAGAAACTTTTAGGCAGAAATGATCGAATTGCCTTTATTCATGTATCATCCAAAGGTCAAAGCCAAATCTATGACTTCTCATTCTGAGCAAATAATCACAGACCTGAAAAGGAAAAGCATATGAAATAAAATTTTCAAGAGTCTAAACTTAATCTAGTTGGATCCTTTCAAGTCAAAAGTGAATATGAAATCAGCCAACCAATAAAGAATCAGCATGTGTTTGATATGGGGTATGCGCATTCCACCTTGCTACCTCACTTCCTCTCTACATCTTATGCATAGCTAAATATTGTTTTTATCACATTTTAGATGAGAAAACTAAGACTCAGAGACATCAAGCAGTTTTTCCAACACATAGCTATGGTAAATGGCTTGAACCAGGATTGAAAAACTAATCCTTGCAAACCAATGACACCATTACCGGTACCTCAACTACCACCTTAACCATCTGTTGGGAACTACCACCATCAAAATCTACAGTACTATTGCCATGGCATTGTGACCAGCACAACCACAGCCCCAACACTGTTGTCATTCTAATATTGCACAATAATTGTCCCCACCATATAATTCCACAACCCCAACACTACCATCACCACCTCTAACACTACCATCATGCCATCTCTGGTTCAATCCCCTTGGCTTCTCAAAAAAAAAAAAAACTTGTTTAAATCAGATGTCACCTAGACACTAAAAAGGAATCACTGAACCTCCTAGAAGACAAATGAGGCAAATATCTAAAAGACACAGGGGTAGGCAAAGACTTCCTTGACAGGACACCAAGAGCAAAAGAAATTATCCCCATTAAAAAAATCAAATGTCTTTCCTGGAAAAATAATTATGCTTGTAAAAAAATCTCCAAGCATAAATTTCTTTCCTACTTTCTTCCAACAGAACGGTCCTTTCCACCTCAACAGCGCCACCTGTCCCAGAGAAATCACACATAATTTCCATCTATTTGCTAAGATGGAACTTGCTACTTGGAAGTTGCTAAGATGTTTTTTGTTTAGGTCAAGAAATATAGAATTTGTTCCATTTTATCACAGTCAGACAGGATGACACTTTTTAGATGAGAGATTAGTTCCAAATTTTAAAAGAATAAAATTTGTAAGAGGAGGGGCTTCTTTGAAGGAAATGAGCAAAAGGCTTGTTACTTGAAAAATGCTCTACCACCAGCAATGTCAACATGCAAAGTTGTTAAAAAAAAAAAAAATACCGAGGCTTGGGCTCACTCAGATGTAGCAAACCAGAATCTGCTTTTCTACAAGTTTCCCAGGTTGTTCGCAGCACCTTAAGCATTGAGAAGCAGTACCCTAAGTCCCTTAATGGACTTCACCCTTCTGCTTACAACAGTGGGGGACTTTTCTGGGGCCATTTTTATGAAGACCTCAACTCAGACTTATTTTTTAAAAACCTAAAACCATTTCTTTTAAATAATATTTAAGATTAGAAATGCTTCCAAGAAGCTGAGTCCATAGGATTCATCACTAAGTGATGAAAACACTCTTTCAAAAAGGGAAGGCAGACAGCATCAAGTGAAAATCTCTGAGTTTACAATAAAGACTACCAGAAAGGGTTAAACAACAAGGTAAAATATGGAGCGATATTTGAAGAAAGCAATAATGGAGAGAAAACATGGCTTAAATGGAGCAGGAATGAAGAGGACAAGGGAAAATGCTGCCCCCTTTGAAGTGGAGAAGGGAGAGCTGGGAGAGGCTGCGTGAGCAGCAGAGGCCATTAACGAGGTTCTTAGGTGGGGCTTTGCTCCCCCTCCCATGACATGCAGTGGTCTGTAATCGCTTTATACTTGGAAATCCCCGGGAACCCGTGTGTTTTAAGAATCACCCCGGGGATTAGGTACCTGCTCTTTCCAGGTGCCTGATTCCCTGTCCATCCCTCCCTCGTCCCCAGTCCTGCGTTTTCTCTTTATGCCTTTCGCTGTTCAGTTTCCGCCCTTAACACATTTGTGTAGCCTTGTCATCTTCCTCTGTGAGTAACATATGTAATTAAAATCAATTTCTGAAGGATTTAAAGAGGCCCACCCACCCTGGGGCGATGCTTCTCTCAGTTGGAATCACAGGATTATAAAATGTTAGGGAAATCCACAAGTGAGGCCACTCAGCTGACCCTAGGCTCCTTGCAACCTGTCCCTCTCTTCTCCGTCTGGCCAGAATTAGTACCGAGGTGGGGGACAGATTCCAAATTCCATGGAAAGATTTTCATACACACATTCCATGTCTCGATTTTAGCAATGGCTTGTTTCCTTCCCTGTTTTTATTTGACGTCTCTAGTATCTTTGTTTTCATGCAGATATTTTCTCTTAAAATGTTCGAGCCATGCAAATTAAATAAGATCGCTCTTTATTTATAGGGACTAGAAAAAACTGGAATAAATGTTAAAATACAATATCCAAAGACAAGTTGTATGGACAATATATTCTGTTACGCAATTTCATTCATATCTATTACAATGGAATTTGAAGTGGTACCTCTTAGTTTATAGAGAAAAAGAAAAATTCTATTTGTGGGATATGCAGCAGCTCTGTGTCCTAACACTCGCCCACCCACACCAGAGTCTGCTGGTGCCAGCGTATTAGATTTCAGAGAGACGGTAACTAGTAAAAACAAATCTCTTCCCCGGCAGAACTAATCCCCTTTCTGAGATCCCAGGGCACTGAAATATCCTTCTGCTGCAGGTGTTTGAATTATCGTTACTAATTGTTTAAATAGTTTGCCTTCTCCATTAACCTATTCCGCTGGAAAGGCAAAACCTTCCATTTATTCATATGGTGAGGCGTCTAATTTGTGAATGGCTGAAATGCAAACAACTCTTTGGAATAATTTTTATCTGGTTTGCATTTAAAATGTATGAATATATAGAGAATTGTGTACAAATATAATTGTATGCCTTCCTGTTTTTAAATCTGTGAGTGGGCTTTTATATATGTGCACTGTTGTTACTGAACAAGGGGTAGTCACATTTGGACTAGCACACAGTCACATGTCACTTAATGACAAGGATACATTCTGAGAAACATGTCCCGCGCTGCCTTCCTTGCTGTGTGAACATTGTAGAGTATCTTTATTCAAACTAAGACGGATGTTACCACATCAATATGTAATATAATCTTACGTGATCATCAGCAGAGATATCTGGTCCATTCTTACTAAAACACTGTCATATGGCATATAACTGCACCTGTTGGACTACCTGGGTTAGAATGTTGGCGACCGTGTCAGACATTTAACCCATTAAACATCTGCACAGTGGAAACAACAAGACCTACTTTATAGAGCTAAAATGCATTACAGTGCTTAATAAAATTCCCAGCACCTAGTTGGTGTTCAACAAGGCAAAGCCAATAAAATTATTACTTTTTCATCTGCAAATAGAAAACTAAGCATTGTAAATATTAACAGAAAGTTGCATTAGTTTTGGGACAAGTTGTGTTTTCCCTCGCATTTTAACACTCTGTCTATACATCCTCACACAACGAAAGCTGAAAGCCTAGAGCTGTGTGAGTCTATCCTCTCCTAACTTGATATGAACCAGCCCGAAAGTGCAGAAAATTACAGTTATTTATCCCTATCTCCTATCTCTTCCTGAGCACAGACTAAATACACCTAAATTACAGAGCAACTTTTAGAAAAACACACATGCACAATCACAAAATGAGCAGATTCCTCACACAAATGGTATTTATTTTTTAATGGTGGTAAGGCACCACTTCATTAAAATTTTCCTCAAGAGCCTGGAGTGGCTACCTTCCTTTCCTGGAGAGCCTGGAATAGCCGGCTTCCCTGTCGTCTCTGCATCTCAGCTCAAGGAGACCCCTTCCAGCCACCCTCGGCTAGCTCTACTCTGGCCTGCCGCACAGCTCTCTTTTAATGATTTTTACAGTACTGTTAGCATCTGAAATTAACTCTTTCTTATCCCATTTCTTGTCATCACCCTTGTCTCGCTAGCACATAAGCTCTCTGTGCTCCATTGTTTAATATTTAGTGAATGAATTAAGGAATAAATGCATACATCCATCTGTTTCTGCGTTTTTCTCTTGGTTTCTGGATTCCTTTCTAGAATTCTCTTTGAAAGATAGGAAATACCTGGATATTTCCCAACTTCATCAGACACGAAATAATTAGTTTCCATTGCTACTTAGCGGTGACTTTCCCCACCATCCCTTCCTACTTGGAGTTATTTATTCATTAAGTTAACAGTTAACCCAAGTAAAGTTTATGTAAGTACAGTCTGGAAAGACACTTCCTAGTTCAAGTGGAATTTGTTTTTTCCATGCCAGGAGACACATTCTCTAGAGAAAGGCGATTGTGTTGCACCCTGTGAAGGATGAATTAAGAAGACTTACAAATGCACTCACTTTTTTTTTCAAAAAGATGCTGAAAATTGAAGCAGAAGACTTTTCTCAGAAAAAGAAAAAAAAGAAGGACATCATCTATCAGGTCCAAGTTCAAATTACCTCAAAAGGAAAGGAAAACATTTATTTTTCACCAAGATGAATTATTATTCTGCCTGTCTTGGTGAGGTCTGTGAATATAGGAAGGCTAATTACATGAAGGATAATCACCAGCTGCTGTCTATTTGGAAAGAGGCTCCAAAAGAAAAAAAGGCCATTGTCCTCAGACTGTGGGCTTCTTGAGGGTAGGAGCTGTGTGATTTGTCCCTTTGGTCCCCAGAGGCAGGTAACCCAAAGTGTTGCAACCTAGGTACCATTAAACATGCACTAAATTGCAAGCACATGAGCATGAGGCATTATGCCAGACCTGAACGTAAGAAAAGCTTTGCTGATTAGGAATTGCTTTGGCCAGCAACTGGGTTTCAAAAGAGGCAGACAGTTTTTCTCGGCATTTCTTTAGAAAAGAGAAGAAATTCACACCATTTAACTGGTAAACTTTTTGTTTCCCATATAGAACTAAATGACTTTTTTATTTCAGTCTCTACTGTGCCGCCTTTCCTAACATGAGCATATCTACCCCCCCCCCCCCGGTCACCTTGACAAGATACGTATGTGCACGAAATGCTCAACTCCATTGTAAACCTTGAATTTTGCACATATGCCTATCAATAAAATGTGGGGGAAAAAAAGAATAGGTTGTAGCAGACAACCTATGGGCAATCTTTCTTCTACACACTGCAATTTAAAAACTCCGGTGATTTTTTATCTAAAAAAAAACCTAGATTCTAGAACCATAAGTGATATTAAAGTAACACGGTCATCACCTGGATTTTCAGGTAAATAAGCCTTGTTCTAAAGAGCCGGAGTAAAGGGGTCACAAGACCTTGCAGGCGGAGGCAGCAACACCTCACGGCCAAACCACAGATAACAGCTGGTTTGGCGATGGAAGTGGGATTTGCACGCAAAGTCATTCTTCAGCATACAAATACAGAAGACAGGAATAACAGAATTCTCCTTAAACTAGTAGCTGCATGAAGAAGAAATTTTTTTAAAGAGGCAGAAAAAAATTAACAGCAAAGTCTCATAAAGAGCATTTTAAAGTCACAAATAATCAGTGAAAATTCCGAAGTGTATGATTACCAAATTTTAGGATACTTACTTTCTGAGATGCCCTTTGATGAACTGATTTCATTTAAAGGCTTATTAGCAAATATAAAGGTTTTTAAGTCACTTATTCTAACCAAGTGTTTTAGAATACACTTGGTTATGACCCACATGAAGAAATATATTTTACTTTGCAACTACATACATGCTCACATATAGAAACGACACACACTTTTCAGAAACCCCACTACTGCTTGTCAAATACAAGGAACTTTGCTATTTTCTATGTTGCTCCACGTAAGCCACTGAATTGAAGCCAGGGCCCAGAAATGGGTGTCACTACATTTCCAGAAAGAATGCCAGTTCCTCTTAGCAGACTGTCTTCCCTCCAAGGACCTCCCGGCGCACACAGAAAATAGTTTGAAATTATTAAGACAATAGTGGAGTTACAGCTCTATAATTTCAAGTCCTTTCAAAAGGTGTGCAACCACTTTGATATGCAATATGTTTCTATTGCTGACAAAGTCGATTTAACCCTCTGGAGGGAGCAGAGAGCCTCATTCCTTCCTCGCTGGGCAGCACACTCACCCAAATTTGCGTTGTCACCTTCCCCAAAAATCTCCTCACTACAGAGGATTCTACTTGTTCTCTGCAAGATTATTCCTAGCACAATTGGCACTTTAATTAGCCCTGGTTGTTTCTACTTAGACAACACACACACTGCAGTTTTATCTACTACTACTATTAACTACTTGTTAATTTTTAGATTTCATTTTGTCTGAGTTATGGTCATGGGCCGTGATCCACATCCCTACGGTGGCTTTACAGAACCAAGTCCATACTGCTCTTACAATTTAAGTTGTCTTCCTCAGAGAGTAGGACGCTTAAAGATCCAGCAGAAAAATCCCCCACTGGTTGTTCTATCCCTGAATGCGGCACCTTAACTGTTAAAGTCAGTGATTGGGGCTTTGCAAAAGAGTGAAATGTTCAACCCTCAGCCCTTGATGGTTGGATTGTTAAACACCTTTAATGATTCCCTCTTATTTGTCCCCTAGTGATGGTAATTAATGGTCCAAAAGAGAATTGTTAAAAGAGGACAGGGCCAAATGTCGGCCTGGGTCCTGGGTAGCAGCAGCTGAGAGACAGGGAGCTTACTGAACCCGGGACAGAAGGTAAAGCGTAGGGAAGACCCATATCTGAATCCCGAATGTGGAGTGCCCCTTGTACAGGCTTTGTTTACATTATTGCCTCTGTGTAAAGAGTGTGTATGCAAGTGTGTGCATGTGTGTGTGTGTGTGCGTGCGCGTCTTTACAAGCCTTCTCTCCCAAATGCCCGGGCTCCTTTCTTGCCACATCTCTTACTACCAACAACATCATTCCCGCTTAGATCCAAAGAACCAGGGGACTGTCTTCCCTGCCGAGGGGTGGTGCTTTAGGGTTTGAGCTCATTGTGAGTCACATACAGTACTATGGGTCATCAGACCTCTGGTGGCAGGGAACTGGGGGGACACAGAGGAGAGAGGGGCTGAAAAGACAGAAGCCCTGAAATGTCTGATGCGTGAGCTGCTCTGTCCCTGGATTCTGTCCCCTGTTGGTACCAAAAAGTCTTCAAGCGCACAAACTAGGGGCCTGCAAGTCCCTTCGGGTTTGGAGTGTGGGCTCAAATTGGTGCGGGGTACACACCTTTCACCTAGAGTAGATTTTCCCGGGGAAGTTCTCCAAGGAGGGTTGAGAGGCCGCAGTCCGTTCGCAGGACGTCTCCCTCACTCTGTGGGGCTGCCTCCACTGCGGAAAACCCCTCACCCTGCCCGAGCAAGCACAGCCTCGAGGGCTGGCTTTCTGTCCCCTGCTTACTTTGTCACTTCTTTTGCCGAGAAAACGGCGTTAGACACTCGACGGTGCGCAGCCACCTGGGCGGCCCGGGACGGACCGCGCGCTGCTCTCCTGGCCCAGCGCGCCGCGGCCAGAGCGGGACAGTGCGGCTGCCGCCGGCGGCGCCCAGCTGCGGGCTCCGGAGGCTGAGGGCAGCCCGTCCTTGGGGCGACTCGCCGCCTCCCGGGGCGCGCCCACAGGCGTCCGATGGTCCCCGGCTCCCGGGGGCCTCGAGGGATTCGAGGGCGAGAGCGGAGGCGTCGCGGACCTCAACCCCAGTCCCCAGTCCCCGGTCCTGGTCTCCCCTGGCCGTCCCCGCAGCCCCGCGCCTCGGCATCCTCCTACCTGGAGGGCGGCTCCCGGCCCAACCTGCCGCCCGGCGTGTCCCCGCGCCCTGCCGGCCCGCCTTCGCCGCCCGTCCCACGCCGGACCCTCGGTGGCCGCGGTGGGAGCCCTGGTCGCACTGTCCCTGGGGCGGGGTCCGCACCCCCGGGAGGGGGGTGGGCTCCCGGCGAGCCGTCTCCGGGGACACCCCCCCCCGCCGCCCCAGCCCCGCCCCGCGAGGTCGAGCCGGGTCCCCGGGCTCGCGGGCCGGGGTCCCGCGGGGCGGGGCCCCACCGGAAGCGCACGGGGCGCCCGGCTCCCCCGCCCTCCGGACGGGAGGGGCGACGCGGGGGCGGCCGGGAGGGCGGCGCGCGGCGATTGGGGCGCTGGCGGGGCGGGGCGCGCGCGGAGAGGACTTAAGTCGCGGGAAGTTTGCGGCCCGCCTCGCAGCGGGCGAGGGAGGCCGGCGCCGCCGAGGTGAGCCGGGACCGCCGGGCAGCGGCGCCCAGCGGGGCCCGGGCCAGGCATCCCGAGGCGGGCGGGGAGCTCCAGGGGGCTGGCTAACGCGTCTTGCTCTCCTGTCCCACCAGGAAGCCCCCGGCTCCGGGCGGGCTGCACCCCTCGGCTGCGCGACCCTCCTCGGGTGGAGACGGGCGGCGGGCGCACCTCACCCCGCGGCCGGCACCTCCCGCCGGGGATGAGCGCTAGAGCCTGAGCCACCTGCGAGCGAGCGCCCTGCCCTTCTCCGGGCCGTGCCGGACCACCGCCACACACTGACGGATCTCCCGGTAAGGAGCGTCTGGGATGAAGTGGGACTCAAAGCTCTAGGGTCGCGGGGTGGCTAACCGGGAAGGTGGGGAAGGCGCCCGGTCTTTCTGCTGCGAAATTGCTGTTCGTTTGTGATGTTTGGAGGTCTCCTTGGGGGCTGCCAGGTCCCAGCCCCTTCCCTTCGCGCGTCCTGGGAAGGTGCTTCATCCTAAAGTTGTGTCTCAGAGCCCTCCGATTTCTTGCGACTTTCTTGTACAGTGTTGTTAATACGATGTTCCCTTCAAAGTTTTGTTGTCCGGTTTACTGAGCATAACGACATGGCTTAAAGTTGTGGGTTTTCCCCGAGATGTGTTCAGTGGCTGAGGAATCGGTAACCACAGCATCTATAGGTTGGGTCGCGTTGCTCCGGATGTTGGAAATGCGTTCAGTAGTGAACGGGATTGCTTGTTTAGTCATGTTTTGCCGAGAATTATTTTCCAACAATCATTTATGCATAGCAGCCATTCTTCACACCTATTAGGAAAAATATGTCGTGTGCATAGTTTCCAAGAGTCCTCCTTTTTTCACGATGCTCACTCCAAGCCTGGGTGAAAGACATCAAGGAAGACTTCAATAAATTAATTCCTCTTCCCAAAACATTTCCCCCGTGGCACAAAGGGTATCCAGTCAAAATCAAAAGCCAGCAATCCAATTAGATTTTTAACCTCTCGTGCCAACTTTATTTTACAGAGCTACCGTACAAAAAGTTTTATCTGAAAGCTTTAATCTAATATTACACAGCACACACAAGACTTGATGGCATGTTCTTCAGGAGACCCTAATTTGTGGCTATACTTAACCTGAGCTAAGTCGTCTGTTGGAGGCTATGTGTTGGAATTACTGGGTAATTAAAAGTGTAGTGTTTAAGATATAACAGTTTGACCACATAGATCCGAAGCTGATCTTTACGTAGCAGAGTGTCCAAGTTTGAGTGTGTCTTTAATAGTCATAGAAAATAAATATTTCCTTCGTTTGGACTGGTGGCTTGTCACTAAGGACAAAATAAAAGTGGTTTATAAATTTATAAAGCATCATTTGTGGTAACATGTTGTTAGCCTACTACATGTTCAGTAAACACCTCAGATTTTAAAAGTTGAGATCCTTGGCTTTATACACTGGTATGACAAAAGGAATTAAGATGATTAGATTTCCAAAGCCTTTGCAATTTGCAGTGATCTCAATAGACACTCATTGCTACTTAATATTTTAATAGCCCAAAACATCCCTCAGCCAGGATTTGTTTTGGTTCAACAATGCCTCCAACCTACAGTTAATTTTAGGAACTAAAGCCACAAGAATAATACCCAGCAATGTTGTAAAATGTTCTGAGAGTATTTATTGACCACACTGACACATTGTATACAGTAAACATGAAATCCTTGTTATGACCAGTACACAAAATCTTATAAACAGTCTCAGAGTTGTATCGTTCCATGACGCTGAGAGTTGAAAAATCAGCCTGTAAGATGTCTGTTTTCCATGTTCTTGGTTGAAACTCCAGATAATAAGAAGTGATAGATGAAGATAGTCTTTGCTTTCGTCGGTTGAAGAAAGGGGGCTGAATATTATGTCAATTTGCTAAATATCGAGTAAAATTGAACGTTCATATGGAGGCAGTCCTCTTCTTTGTGAACCTCTCAGAGGCTTTCAATATTAACGTGAATGAAAATAATTGTCTACTGTTGTTTTATTAAAACAAAAATGGAATGGAGATAAAAGGCCGGCGGTGTTTTCCATAATAACCTAAATTGGTGTTTTCAACTTGGGCTGCAAATTAGAATCAATTGGAATGTTCAAAAAATGATGGATGCTGGACCCTACCCTATACCATTTAAATCAAAATGTATGAGGAAGGGGTTAGCGTTCCGATGTACTCATTTAGATGTCTTTAGTATGCAACCAAGACCGACAGCCACTGACCCAAATAGCTTCCATCAGATTCCATAGAGCCAGTAATGTTGGAGGGTGCCTCCCTCATTTTCTAGCTGTGTGATTTGTGCAAGTAATTGAACATTTTCTTCCTGAATTTTCTTTGAAAAATAAATATTTTAGTGATGATTAAATAAATTAATATTTATAAAGAATTTGGATAGATGCCTGGTTTATAGTAGGTTCTATGTAAGTGTTCTATGCTTTAAAATATCATTTATTCATAAAACATTTGAGTATTACATGCCGAGAATTGTACCAACCCTGATGGTACGTAAACAAGCAAGTCTTATCTCTGTCTTCAAGAGTTTGGTTTTGGTCCTGTCGTAAGGTCACTTGTTTTATTGTAAGCCTAATCTTTCGATCTGATAAAACCCATTGATTTGGGAAGATATTGGTTAAAAAAAAGTCATGTGTTGTAGTGCCAGTTTAATCTTTTCATATATATACATGTATGTAGGAAATGTGATTTCCTAATTAGTAGAAGGATTTCATTATTTTTTGCCAACATCATTTTATTATTATATATTTACAATATCTTATTAAATTTATAATACACAGTAATAACATTCAGCTTGAGAAATTGGTGCATATAGATTTTATTCTTTAATGTTAGACATTTGAACCTTAACAATTTCCAGGAGGGAAATGTTAATATAATATAATGTTTTTCCAGAAAACAAGCTGTTGAGTTTGAAGCTTACCTGGACATCCAGAAACTGCTTTAGTAAATTAACTCCAGCTTTAAGAGATGTTTAAAATAATACTTTGTGAAGCATAGAATTTAATATCTTTTTGCTAAGACCTCCCTGACTTACAATGGGCAATATGTACCTTTTCGAAAGGGGAGTAGAAGGAAAATAGTATCATTCTCTTTAGCACATTGACTAACGGGTTCTGAGTTTCAACTCGTAGTATTTTCACAGAAATATATTTTTAAGAATTCATGTTATTCTTTCGAGGTGTAAGCTGCTATTCTGATTTTACTCATGAAGAAGTTAAGGACCTGTTTGGGTTAATGAACTTGTTCGAAGCCACAAATCAAATAAGCCACACATGTAATTAAACCTAGTCCTTCTTAGTCTGAACTCAAAAAAAGTAATAAAATATACCTGTTTATGCTTATTTATGTTTTTAATGTAAAGGCAGCATTTCTGTAAAAGCTGGACTAGTTAAGAGCTTGGGTTCTGTGATGGCTGGGCTGGGATTTAGTCCTGTCTCATCATTGTCTAGCTTGTGATTTGGGCAAGTAATTTAACCTTTTCTTCCTTTTTCTTTTTTTTGCAAAACAAAGATTTTCTTTTAGGAGTAAATGAGTTAATATAAAAAAATTGGATAGATACCTGGTTCGTAGTAGGTTCTATGTAAGTGTTTTATGCTCTAAAATATCATTTATTCATAAAACATTTGATTATTACATGCCGAGAATTGTACCAACCCTGATGGTACGTAAACAAGTCTTATCTCTGTCTCCAAGAATTTGTTTGTTGTCCAGTCAAAAAGGACCTTACCCATAAGTAGAATGATTACTCCATTCAAATATGAAATATTCTTTCATTTTAATTATAATTAAAAGCATTATTTTATATGACAGCAATGAATTTCCCAGCTTTTGCATTTCATACAGTGAATCATGAGAATGGAATATCAGGGGAGAATCAGTAGGAAATATCACAGGGATCTCTTCCTCAATGCTTCTAAGTGCAATTTCCTTGAGTTACTCTTCCAAAAACAATATTGTCTGATTGGAATGTAGTTTTGTTTTAATTTTCGAAGAAAGATAATTCGAAGGAAGAGGGGATGAGGGAGTGCAGGTGAACATCTCAGCTCTGGGGCTGCCTCAGCAAGACCGACCTCAGGGGAGCTGTCCAGGCTTCCCAGACTGTGCCCAGCGCCACCCAGTTGCCTGATGCCTGCAGGGTACATGAAGATATCTGAGGTAAAAAACTGTCTTGTTCAAATGAAAGTCTTTCTTGATTAAAAATGGCAAATTAATTATCAGTTTTGGAGAATGATGATCAGAGACTAACCCTAGGAGTTCTTTCTCAAAGTACCTGGTTCAGTAAAATGCTGTTTTAATCATCAATATAAAACCATCCCATTGCACTGAAATTTCTGTTTACAAATGTATGCCTCTTCTTGCTCAAGGCTGCTTTTAATTTTTCCCAAAGATACTAAACTTTTCATTCTCAAAATTTTACTTGCTTACGTATTTATTAACATTATCAAATACTTAACCATCTTACTGACTGTCAATCACACTCAGGTCTGGATTCGCTGCTGCGTGTAGTGATTAGTTTTGTTTTCTAAGTGCTGATGTTGACATCTTCTACCTCATAATTATTGATAGATTTTCTGGGCACGTAGGGCCCCTCTTCATCCTAGTACTGAAGAACTCTTACAACGTGATCACGTTTGATTCTTCCCAATCGTGACAGGTAGAAAAATCCCAACGACTCCCTAATTCCAGTGCTGAAGCTGCACTGAGGAGGGAAAAATCAACTCTGGATTTTTGAGTCTGGTCTTCACCTTCAAACCTGTGCTCTTGTCTGTCAGTCTCAGTTTGCATTTTTTGCCTCACAATTGGGTGGAGTGTGCATGTGGCCCTTCACATCAACAGTTTCAGCGGCTGAGCTGATTCATTTTGGTTAATTTGGCTCTAGTCCCGGTCTCTACCCATTTCAAATCTTACATACCTCTATCCTGCAAAATGTATTAACCAACAAATTTCCATTTTTTTAAGACTCAATAAGTATTTACTAAATTTCTATTATATTCTAATCAAAATACATCATGAAAAATTACAGCTCCTGGCTTCATGAGAATGGAAGACATTGAAAAATTAATAATTATACAACCAACGAGTCCCGTGTGCCGTAGAGAACTGCCGAGGGCACTCTGGAAGCCAGGAGGAAGGACATCTGATGGGCCTCAGGAAAGTTTTCTCAGGTGCCGACCCTAACCGGGACAGGATTTGGCATTGAAATAGTCCGACATAATAAGCTAAACAGGTCGGATGCAGATTGCAAAAAGCCCCAAATGCTCATAACAGCAGGAGAATTTGGGAAACCACAGAATCTTGGTTTCCCGCCGAGGTGTGCAGGCACAGATCATGCACAAAGAAGGGTGCGAGCCAGCCGCACTAACGGGATTGCGTTTTATCTTGAAGACAGTGGAGGTCCCCAAAGCAACTAATGTAGGGGCTGAAATAATCAGACTTGCCATTCTGGTAAATCACACTTGTGGAAAACTAAAAGTATTAAACTAGAAAAGGGATAGATAGAAATTAACCAGCAGCCTAAAGCCTTAGATCTCCAAGAAAAACAATGAGGACCACAACGTCCCGAATAAAGAAGAGAACTGTCAGAAGACTATTTTAAATATAACGTTCATAGGATTTGGTGAAGAATAGAAATTAGAGGTGGGATAAATGAGATAAATTAAATAGCTGGCTGTATGGAAATTTCCAGGTTTCTTTCACAGATAACCGGAGAGATTGGATGCCATTCACCAAGACTGTGCAAGGAATATTTTAGAGAGGGTAGGAAGATAAAGACTTTAGGAGAAGAGGGAAATGACACATTTAGCTTATCTATGTAGTGACGATCAGTAGAAGGAGATACAGAAGTTCTTACCTCAAGAAAGGATTTGATACTATCGGCGTGCATTTGAGTAACACGGGTATTTATGGCAGTCAACGGTATAGGAATGCAGTTTTTCCCTATGAAAAAATGAACAGAAGGGAGAAAGAAAAGAAGGAAAGAGAAAGAAAGGAAGAAAGAAAGAAGGAAGAAGAAAGAAAGAGAATCTGAGGCAGATAGTTTTTAAAAAGAGGAAAACATCTAAGACAGTGCCATACAGAACATCATTTTTTAAAAGGCACAAATGAAAAGGACAAATAAGGCAGAGCCCCGCCCCTTACTTTATCTGTGTTTGACACTGTGCCATGCCCTACAGTTTAGCTTAGGCGCTGCTTCTTCCTTTTAGTTATTCCTGTCTGGATGGCCAATGACCCCTCAAGGGAGAGTATCACATATTGATAGCTAACACCTTCCTTAGAATTTACAAAGGTCCCATGCAAGCAAGCCTGTGTGGAGGGGAATCTATCTGCCCTTATATAATATGTCTTTCCTCTTGTCCTTCATTCACTGAAATAAACTTTCCTAATCTCTTTATTATATTGTAGTAGTACAATGGGATGAAAAATGCACATCTTCCAGGATAATGATGTAAAAATCCCAGTACTTCAGCTTATATAAAATAGTTCCCAGAATGTTTGTGTACTCAAAAGTTGCCAAAGTAAGTTTTTCAGGACAAAACAATGCTGGTTTTTGGATCCCAAATGATAACATTTTGTGACTGTCCCACAGTCCGAGTCTTATTTTCCCTTTGTGTTATTGATATCTCTTAATTTTTTCTTGTTTCTGTACTAGGTTATAAAGAGCAGTCATTGGTTATCCAATCAACCAGTATGCTCCAAAGACTTTCTCTTCTTTTATGAAATATAAATTAAATTTTACTTAAATTTGACCATAACGACAGCTTCCTCTTTTCCCCTGAAGTTACATTTGTCACACTGAACCTTAATTTTTCTTCTTTTAAGATTATGTGCTGCAAAGATATTATGAGCTTTCAAAGCTTTTTCACTTGTACATCCTCCAGATTGATAACCAGTTCATACTTGGAGCCTCGTTGCGCCCATCGTCCTGCTTTGCGCCTGATGGGTGTTCCCGTTCGAAGCCGCCCGCCATCAGAAGGGCAAATCTAAGGACACCTGCAGCGTCCCCAGGGCTCCTTTCACCCCTCCTAATTCACAAAGTGCGTACAATTGGCCCTCCATTCTGTGGGTTCATTATCCATGAATTCCACCAGTCACGGGTTTAAAATGTTTTTTAAAAATAATATCCGTGCATACTTTTTTACATGTCATTATTCCCTAAACAATCCAGCGAGGCAACTGCTGGTATGTACATAATATTTACATTTTGTCAGGCATTGTAAGTAATCTGAGGTGATCTAAAGAATACAAGGGAATGCATGCATGTTACATGCAGATAGTATGCCATTTCCTGTGAGATTTGAGGAATGAGATTTTTGAATCTATAGGGGATTCTGAAGCCAATTCCCCTGGATAACGGGGGACAATTATACTTCCACTTCTCATCTGTCTGTTGTACTAGGGCTTAAGCTACTTGGGTAGTATTTATATCTTTGTATTCGGAAAAGAAAAAAAATTCTTCTTAATTTCCCCATATGCAGCAGAGCCCCAGAAGCTGTGAATTTCTAAGTTGTTGGAAAAATCAACCTTTTGTAAGCTAAGACCTCTTAGACCTCAGAGGCGTAACGGAAGAATAACAGGCATGACTCCAAATCCTTGAGCTCCTACTGTGTGCTGGACACAATGATAATCACTTCTTGTGACAATTTTAAGGATATTATCAAGCCTGTTCCACAGATAAAAAAACAGAATCAGAATCTTCTGGAGCTCACCGCAATTTTACGCCTCCCAGGTGAAACTCAAATCCGGATTTCACTAACACCAGGAATGATGCTCACTTTGCTACCGTGGTTAAATGCCATTTGACGGGCAACTTGGAAATCTTTATTCGCTATAATTGAAGTATCAATTGTTATGGATGATCAGAGTCTGTAAGTAATAGATAGGACTAGGAGCTCCTGCATTTCAAGCAGTCTCTCTGGAGGCTTGAGGTTCAGCTTTCCAATACAATTGGTCTGTAGGAGCTTGACTTACTACCAAATTCTAGTCTTTTAAACCTTTGCGGCATAGTTTGGGTTTGTACTTATACTAAGCAGACATTCTAGGTGGTAAAGTACATAGACAGAACATTCTACATATCAAAAAAAAAATCTGAAATGCAGTACATCTCTAGAATTTTAGGTTTGTAATGTCTGACCAAATCTGTATCTACTAAGCAGTCATCAGATGAGTTTATTACTTAAGAAACAGATAAAAATTTGGTGACATCCAGAATGAAAACACTATGTAACCTTATCTGGAGCACCAAAGTAAAAACACTTATCCCATGATGATATGATGATAATAGAAAAATATATCTCAGGGAAAAGGGAAAAAGAAAAGGCAAATTGTACTGTTTCCAAATTTGAATTTTTAACTGATTTGACTCATGCATTAATTAGCCCAACTTTCAGTATAATTATGTTTCAACCTTCACCCTAAGGTGTGGAATTCTGGCAAGTATGAAGATGTATTATAGAACATATCAGTGTTTATGGACATTGGGAAGCTATCTCTTTAGCCCAACAATCAAAAAAAGTTTATGCCGTAGAGTATAATGCAAATTGCTTTAGCACCTCTTTTACCTTCACCTACTACAGGGCCAAAAGGTCAGGACAATATTAGAACACTTTTTCATTCTTACCATCAGGTAGATTACAAAGACAGCATTAAGGCAAAACCCTAGCAACGTAAATGATTGTTGTTGCTTGGGGGCCAATTGAGAAAAAATTAAAATTTATTGGGTTGCTTCTTTTCCCATTCAAAATGAAAGTAATTTTAATGCATCCCATGAGGAAAATATATATTCTTGCAAATTAGATATATTATTTTAGTGACTAGAAGGTCAATGAGAAACTTGGCTTTTCTTCTTCTTAGCTGCTAAAATATTAATACCTGGACATATTTAAGGAGGATCAACTTCATGTCAACAAATATCAAAATTGGAATTATGGTCTCATCGAGCTGTATTTTTATTTTTAAAGGAGTATTTCTGCCTTTCAGAGGCTGCCATTTACTTTCTTGGCAACTAATATTTTACTAACATTTAGAACAGGAGTCTGATGTCTTCAATACAGACAACACTAAAGCAGAGGTGACATAATTCCTCACCAACAGGTGACATTTTGCCACGAGATCTCTATCCTTTTAACTCATGTTCACTGCTCCACCTGAAGACCTGCAAATTTGCAGCGTCAAGATCATTTGCCAAAAAATACCTGCCTCACTGCGCTTATAAGTAAAGGAAGGGAGGGGGAGCACATGTCAAGGAGGGGTCCCAAACTACACTGTGTAAGAGTCGACCTGGCTCTTAGCTTTCCTTCCTTCTCCTAGTTAGTCCCAAATCTACAACTAATGTAGTATTCTCATTTATTCCTGAGACCTACCTTCCTAAACAAAAACCCCATTGTTTGAGTCTTCACAATCCCTTTCAGCCCCTTTGTGCAACCCTTCTATCCCCAAAACAATTACTTTTCTTTTACTCTATTCCCACAAATCCTCCTTCCTAAAGCTAACATCGCAACAAAATAAGCTCTGCATCCCTTTAAGAAAAAGCAAAATAAACACACTTTACCAAGTCCTTCAGCACAGGTCTTTGCCAGCACTTGCAGAGGCTGAGGCAGGAGGATTACAAATTCAAGCCCAGCCTGGACAACTTAGTGACCACATGGAATACTGTCTCAAAATCTCCAAATCAAAAAATAAAGAAAGAAATAACTAAGAAACGGGCTGGGATACAGCTCAATGTGAAGGCCCTGGATCCCCAATGCAACACACACACACACACACACACACACACACACACACACACACGCACGCACGCACACACACACGCACTACAGATTGCTTCATCAGTGATGAAGACATGCTTTCTTTGATCAAATGAACTTGTGTCTTTATTCCCAAACTTAAAGCCTTACATTACCCTGCAGCATATTAAAAATTTAGTGTGCAATTCCTGTGAGGTGGCATTTCTCCTTTCTTTCTGAAAAACTAGGTGAAAGAAAAGGTACCCTGTTATTATTATAACCAAAATGCATCTGGTAGATTCTCAGAAGCTTGGTGTTAGTATTGGGACTAGCTGGGCTATAGCCTAAGCAGAGCCAAGTGAAACTTTAATCAATATCTGATTCCCAGCAAAGTGTCTTCAAATATTTGTTGTCAGCCTTTTAAGAAACTCTATACAAAGCAGATCTACTGAAATTTTCCAGCATAATGCTAATTGTGATAATGATAACAATGGCTAACACTTACATAGCACTTACTATGAGCAAAATGTTCCTTGAAGTATATATTTAATGCATTTAAAATCCACAGCAATTCTCTGAGGTAAGTAGTCTTCCTTCCTTCTTATGAGCAAGAAAAACCAGAAGCACAGAGAGGTAAGTAGCCTGTGGAAGAATACATAGCTTAAGCTCAAAGGACTTGGAAATGAATCCAAGGAGGCATGACTCCAGAGTGTAAGTAAATCAGAAAGGATAAGTGTGCTTATTATAAATTTATGACAGTCACCTTTTGTTATCAAAATATAAAATGTCTCTCATTTTTGCATTTGGTTGTCTTTGAGCAGCAAGTCCATGATCTTATTTTTTCTTCCTTAGAATATTAAAGGAGCTACGCGCTGCTTTTCTTTATTTACTCTGATTACTAATGCCTGCAGCTATGATGGGATGTTCCCATGCTTATAGTATTCCACTCACACTGTGGTTTACTTACCCGAAGGTGAAATCATGCTTTGCCAGTTTGATAGCCTCATTCATCCAAACAGGTTCAGGTGCAAAACTGAATCTTTATTACTTCAGAGATACAACTTCTGCTGAAAAAAAGCAGCAAACAATTCTTCATCCAATATGGTTTCAAGTAGAGTTTTAGAACTATATTTTTATTACTTACATAAAAATTAGTCAGAAACCCGTGGCATATGTGGTTTGCATGATGTGGAGGAAAAAGCAGGACCCCAAAAATGGCAAGTAAACATACACTGAGTGTTAATTAGACTAAAAATGGCCAGTTTCCTATTCACTCACTTGGAGATGATCAACTTTCCAGGATCTATTTTGGAGCGTGGCTACTCTTTTCCGCGAGCCCACCCCCCGGCCCCCGACGGTCTCACTTCCCCTTGTGGTGACTGTGCTGGCCCTGTGTACCAAGCCCGGGGAAGGTCTGTTCTCACACCAGAAGGAAACTATGATCCCTTCAGGAATCGGCAGGCTATGCTGCCCATCATGGGTGATTGTGATTTACCATCTCTACTTTTAAATTTGTTTACCATATCAGAAATTAATTATGTTTCTCTCTAACACCAATTCTAGCTCTCTATTGATTGTTGTTCAATGTTTCCTATGTTCTATTGTATAACATGTTTGAGTTCAAAAGCATTTTTCCTGTACGGCTACCAGTTTAAGAACAGTGAAAAAAAAGAGAGAGAAAGAAAGAAGAAACTACTTCATCTAGAACCTACCTACAGTAAAATATCCAATTTTCTTAGACATTGGAAAATTTTTATTGGGAAGCTAAGATTTTAATTACAAAAGCCAGATTTTACCACTGAGTGTTATTCCGTCACTGCCCAGAACCGTCCAGCTGACTGTGCATCACTCCATATTAAGAAAAGAAGGGACTGAATTCAGACGTAATCATAATGATGACTAGAGGGCAGGGGTGGGAGAGACGGCAGCACCTAGGTGAGCTCCTGGTTGTACAAGACTGATGGGCGTCAGAAAATGTAAACTGAGGCAGGAGACTAAACATATGTACCTGATCATCCTGTTTCCCATTGTCTCTGCACTGGAGTTTTAAAAAATATCATAATATCTCCATTATATTCTCTTTCTTCTTCACAATATTGTAAAGCAGAACTTCACAATGAATAATGTGTTATTACTGTGCTTCAGATATACACCAAATAATGTACAAGCATGCACTGTCTTGTTTAGGTTTCACAAAACCTTGAAAGCTGGGAATATTTATCTTCATTTCACATATAAAGACTAAAACTCAAAATATCTGAGAAAAACATTACGAAGAGGAAATCAGAATTTAAAAGCCAGGCTTGGTGATGAATGCTTATAATCTCCACATCATGAGAGGCTGAGGCAACAGGACTGCACGTTTGACCCCTGAGTTGGGACCTTAGTGATCTAGAAAGGCCTTATCTCAAAATAATCAAACAAACAAATAAACTGGAGATGTACCTCGGTGCAAAGACCTAGGGTTTAATTCCCTATTCACAAAAAGTAATTAGAACAAAAACAATTCCTATAATTAATAATACTATGTTCTAATTTAACTTTTAAACTTACATTTTTTAAAGATTTGCTATGAAAGTTTTTGGGCTAAATCTTCCATTTAGCTTTTATAATAATCATAGGCAATATTGTTATATCCCTTTTACCTGCATGGCCAGGGTTAGAGACACAAAGATCATGTAAGTAGAAGCAATACAATATTTAATACTAAAAGCCACACTACAGAGCTCACGGCCTAAATTACTGTTGTCTGCACTTCTAGAAGCAGAGCTGATGCTGTCACCAGGTCTGCCCACTGCTCAGGCTGTGATACTCCCGGTTCTGGGGGCTTTTAATCAGCCTTTCTCGAATGTGGTCTGAGGACCTGTGCTGATCGTGACAAAGTTCCACTGTCTGGCCTCCAAAATGAAAAGATCAAAGACAAGGTCACGGGTTTCTTTTACCGTAAACTATGTCCTATTAAAAAAAAATAAACCTTCACTTTGTTCTGAGAATATAATCTTCTTTTTCTGGTACTAAAATAAAAATCTCTTTATCCACTGATGATAGTAGGTGTTAGTTATTTTTTAAAACACTTTTCATTAAATTATAAATTTGTCAACTATATGCCCTCTCCTTCCCATCGAAGACAGTGGGAAAAGAATTGCATTTAGTCATAAAAATTTAAAAACTGAGCTCTTCAGAACAGGAAGGGAAGAAAGAAACAGAAAGAAAGAATGAAAGAAAGTCGGCAATGTAGGATGATGGGATAGAAATCCTAACAAGTTTGCCCAGAATTAAGACTTACACCGATGTGTACCAACCACTCTAATTCTTAAAGAATTTTTAAAGAAGCAATTTGTACTTGACAGAGAATGGCATTATCAGTACGTGAATACACTTTTATAGAATAACATGCTTGTATGCAAAACACCTGAGCCTTGGTCAGTCACATGCATGCTCCCGTGAAGGGTTTTGGGCTTTCTCCCTCGCTCCCTCCACGCCCACCCATCCCGAGCAGCGATGCTGTTCTGTGAATGAGCTACCCTTAGAACACAATGGGGTGCACTGTTTATTAGTGTTAGTTTCTCTTAACCTCAATTTCCTTTAAGGTAAATAATTTTATCCAAGGATTATTTAACACGTATTTAAATATTATAGGGAAAGTGTTGACTACAGGGTACAATGAATACAACAGTGGATGGTGATGTCTATTTTTGTTTTGTTTGATTGTTTATGGAGTTCCGAGGATCAAACCTGCGGCCCCGTGCAAGTTAGGCGAGTGCTTAGCACTGAGCCACACTGTACAGCATTCACATCTACTTTTGGTATTACTATTATAAAATACCATTCGCAATGGGTGGATTAAGTACACTCATATTTAAACATAACTAAAGTGGCTAATATAGTTAAGTGATGGAGTTAGGGCTTGAAACAAGCTCTCCCTCTCCCCCGGGAATTCTGGCTGTTCCCACCCACAACTCTACATGCGTCCAAACGCTCCTTTGCACTGTGCCCTGTCACTGCCCTAGTCACAGTGAACACTGAGGATTCCCTCTGATGTGAATGTGCCTCCATCGTCTGGGCTGGGGTCTCCATGTGCGCACAGCACTTCCACGCTGCCGTAGGAGAATCAAATGAAATGCAGCATGATTTATTGTACGTATCAAAGCAACAAAAAATTACATTGAGACAAATACAGATTGGAATTGGAAATTACAAAATAATCTCCAGATGATCTAAAAAGTCAGATCCTGTAGTATATAAAGAAAGCACTCACTAGAAGTCATTAGTTTAATGGGAAGATGAAATTTGAAGGTGAACTAGTAATTTTGGGGGGAAAATAAAAGAAAAAAAGAGCTTCATGGTGTGCCAGGTGCCTATCCGCAGACAGATTTTCCTAAACAGCAGGCACTGATAGGATGGCACTTTGGATTTTTCCTTTTGTTGTTGTTGTTTTGTTTGGTTTTAGTTACCTGCAGGAGTAGCTGCGCCTCTCCCAGATTTGGACCTCAGTTGTCAATGGAAGATTAGGAAAAGTGCCTAATCACTGACTCCTGAGTCAAAGCCTTTTTCATTATAATCTTCAGGAAAAAAAAAAGGCTCGCGTCTTTTTAAATAGAAAGCAGAAGTATGCCATAGTTCGTGCCTCAGAAGGGGCGAATGAGGAAGGAAGGCCAATCCTTTTCCTTTCTTTCCAAAGGCTTGTTTTTCTCTCACCGTAACACACTCTGGAATCCCACCCTTGTTCAGAGTTCATTGGAGACCCAGATGTAAAATAGCCACTTCTAATATGTCCAGAGACAACGGATGCTGAATACACACTGTGTTATGAGAGTTTCTTGAGTTTAAAAAGCTCAACAGTTATTAATGAAATGCCCTATCTTCCTGTGATTGAGGGTGCACGTTTGTGGCTGAGAGATTGTCACACCTTCTGTCAGCCCCCGTAGAGAGAACCTGACAAGTCTGTATCTCCAAGGGAAGTTCAGAGTTATACAAGGGAGGACACCAGTGGGAAGTGAGTGAGAGAGTTACCTAATTTTGAGAATCTCATTTGCTGCACCAATTCATGAAAATGGCTTTAAAATATTTATATTCAAAGATCAAAATACTTTTCCAAAGATTAACTTTTCTCCATTAAAGGTAATGAGTAGAAATATTCAAAATGTGTGATTTCTTTCTCTTTTATTTCCCAAGTACCTGAGTAGCTTGTTAGCACCTTACCACCACCACTAAAATTGAGACACGGAGACACTAACAGCATTTATCTTGGGCCAATTTGGGATATTTCAAGTAATGGAAGAATTTTGGATGAAATAATAGATTTAACATATAAATAAATCATTTTGCTAAGCCGCAAAGGGCAAGGCTTTCTTCCATCACCCATGAGCACATAGGAGGCACGGCTTATTTAGCAAGCTACAGACAACTGTGTCAGCCAGTTATGCTGGAAAGAAACTATAGTAGTTGATGTCGTGTGTCCTCCAGACAGAGGAGAAGACATAGAAAAGTTTTGGTTCATCGATATCAAATTAAGAAAGTTTGTCCTTAGGATAGTCTGGTGTGTGTATGTGGGAATCTTTGCTAGAAAGAGGTGCTGTAGACACTTGTCTGACTTGCCTACCAATTTTGAAATTTACAATTTTCTGCCAGTCTTAGGAAATTTTCTCTACTTCTTTTGATTTTCATAACATGAAGGCTAATCATGAAAGCAAAGATTTTAGTCCTTGTCAGGTACTTGCACCTTCCAGTGCACCCCAACACACCCCTTTTCTTCCTGCACTGGAGTGGCAGTCCTCAAACTTCAGACTGCCACACAGCCAACCTGGAGGGCTGACTGGTCCACTCTCTCTGATGAAGCCCACCATTTGCAGTTCCAGAAACTGCAGGTTCCCACTGGCCGTGGCGCTGTCGCTCACCCATGCCTCCTAGGACCACCTTCAACACACTCCCCCCACCATATCCTTTCAATATGGCTCCAGGGCTTTCAGTTTTACCGCCCTGGACCCACTGCTCTGTGGTCCTGTAGCCCCACCACCAGCCCAGTATTTATCCAGACCCTCCGATTGTCAGCAAAGCGTGAGTAACGAACGATGTGCTGATATTTTGATGAAGCATTCTAGGTGGTTGGCTTCATGATTGACCACATTTCCAGTATTTTCCTTCCAGTATTTTTAATAATTTTTTCCGATATTTTCAAATTTATAACAGAAAGTTCTGAGCGAATAATGAAGTTTTTTCCTTATTTGTCTGCATTCCAATTAGCTGTTGATTAATGAAATTTTAAAAAATTATTTTTACTTAAAAGATTATCAAGAACAACAAAATATCTGGAACTTTTCCTCCTCAACATCTACTGAGTTTTTCAGAGATACAGAGGAAAGATGAAGCTCTATTTATTTCCAATGGTATTCTCCTACCTAGCTCATTAAAGATGAAATTTCCAGAAAATCACTCCTTTTTCTTCCTAAAACAAATGGCAGAATACATAACGTCCTCTTAAATAATGCAAGTAAATAAGCATTGTTAAATCATGGCATACAAAGAATAAAGATCCTAACAGTATGACTTCTTTTAAAATTACTGCTGCTAGCAAAATAATTATAAAAAGGGCAAGAATTGCTTTATTTCTTATTACAAATTAGACACAGGGCAGTAGTTGTAAGAGTATATTTTGGTTTTATATTATTTTTAATTGTGATCAATTTTAACTACTAAACATTCTGAAGAAAAGCAGAAAAGTAAAGGTATAAAGGACTGTGAGATTTGTTAATTCAAATAATATATACATATACATGTGTGTGTATATATATTTAAATATATATGCATATATGTATATAGTTTGTGTGTGTGTGTGTGTGTGTGTGTGTGTGTGTGTGTGTGTGTGTTCCCTAAATAGATAATATAGACTAGGAATTGTTTAAGTCAATGGGATACAGCAATAAAAACAAAGTAAGGTCACACTTCCCTAGAAGTATTTGAACATCAAAGATAAGCAATAGGTAAATAAACAAAACAATACATAGATAAGTAAAGGCATAAAAATGTAATAAAAGATTTTTAAAAGTCAAGTTTTGCTTTATTGAGGGTCAAAACATACCATGAAGTTAAAGTTAAAATACCATGGTAATAATGCAGAAAAGGATAAATGAATGAGAGAATATATTTGTACTAATCTAGGATTTATAATTATAAGTATAATACAAAAAGAAAGACTTGACTATATCCTAATGTAAAATTTCTATATTGTGATAATTTCCAAAAAATATGTACATCACCAGCCAAGAATAGTGTGGAATAGTATTTGCAGCATATATAACGAATAGCATTTATTTAGCTCTATGCTGGTCTAAATATCACTCTTCCAGGCTGGTCCTGAACTCACTATGTACCCCAGACTGGCTTCACACTAATGGCAATCCTCCTGCTTCAGACTCCAGAATACTGGCATTATAAGAGTGTGTCTCCATGCTTACACAATCTTTATATGGTGCTGAGGAATCAAATCTAGAGCCCTGTGCTTGCTAGGCTAGCACTGTAACCACTGAGCTGTGCCCCGAGCCCTCATTGTATTATTTTTAAGGCTCAATAAAACTACCATTTTTCTTATATATTCTAGTTAATTTGATTTAACATTTCTACAATGTTTATGTGACTCAAAACATCACATTTTAAACCACAAATACATACACACATATAGTCAATTTTCTTAAAAGTGTTGAAGTAAAAACTATCAAATGCATTTTTTTATCCTTACTGTGTACATAAACAGTCTGAAGATTAAAAACTTCTGCTGAAGCACCAAAATTATTTATCAAGGAGATGCAAAACCAGAATTTCAGTTCAAATCTTCCTGGCTTTAGAGCTTAAATTATACCCTGAGATATAAAACATTTCTGTAAATGCAGAAGAAAAAGAAAGGATTTTTATATGGGAAAAAGTTATAAAACAGAAATTTATGGCAAATGAATCAAATGGCCAAGGTCATTATGAAAAAGTATTCAAGCTTCCTTGGTAATTAGGAAAAGCAGAAAATTTAGTAGTATTTTCAAAATTACAAATCTCAAAAGCCTCTAGCTCAACTTTTCTGCTTACTCTTTACTCAACAGAAGTGTCCATCTACCTGTTCTTACCTCTAGGCCCACGTAGAGTACTCTTGCAAGATTATCTTACTATGTTAAAGACAGATACTGCCTAAACTCTAATAAATAGGGATGACTAAATAAAATATAGCACACCCGCACTGTGCAATACATACTACAGAGCTATAGAAAAAGAAGGAGGCCAGTCTATATGCATTGACATACAAAAATATTCATCATGGAGTAAGAAAAAGGGGAGTCTCAGGATAACACATCTTAATGGGTAAAAACATCTTGTGTCATAAAAATATACATTCTATAAAAAATCTGTGAGCACAAAAAATAGCTAGACTGGTAACCTCCAAATTACTAACCTTTTCTACTTTTAAAGAGGTATAGTGGGGAAGTGGGGTAAGTCTGAGAACTTTATGCAAAATAAAATATAAAATAAAAATTTCCCCTAAATTTTGTCATTTAATGTGAAATTTTCAATTTTTGTTAATGTGATATGAAAAACAATGGAAAATATTTTTTAAAAAATTTACTTAAAACTAGAGAACATAAAATTTCTCTGAGTGCAAATAAAAAGCTTCCTGCGTACATCTGATTGGGGGGGTATCCGTGCTCTGGAGTTTCAGAAACTGCTTTCCTTTTGATAATCAAGACACTAATAATAATAATATCCACGAAATTTCCCCACCTGTTTTTTCCTCCATCCCTACTTCATTATTTCAAAGCCAAAGTTTGTCTTGGAGAAAGAAATTCAAGTATCCTGATGACATAAGGATAGCATCAATGATTTCAGTAAGAATTCCAAGGCCAAGTTTATCTTTTTTCTTTTTGCAGGACAGGGAATTTGGTTGAGATAAGTCATGTAGCGTGAAGTATGCAGTCAGAGCATTCAGGTCTCTGAATTACCTCTGTTTTACACGTGAATTTTTCACCTTTTCATTATTGTTGAAAAAGACACCAGTGGATGTTGAATTAAAATTATCAAAATTAAAATGGAGCCTAAATGTGACCTGTCTATAACTGTCATGAAGTGCCTCTGTCCACCAACCAGCTGTTTACCTTTCTTGTTACTGGTTCTTGGATATCAAGACCTATTTTTAAAGATATGATCTCAGATTGTATATTAACTTGATGTTTCTGCCTGTTGTCGTAAATCTGTGAATAACTCAGTGCTGTACTTAATCAATGCCTCGTTGATATAGCTACTTTCCTGCATCAATACACTATTAACCAAATTTGGAATTCAATTTCTCCCTTTTTGCTAAATATTTGAAAGGATAAATCCACTCAAAACAACTTGAAGGCAGACATCATTTAAAATGGTTGCTTTGAGTCTGCTGTCTAAGTCACTTTTTGCAGTTTAAACCATAATCAAATTTGTCTTGGGCTGTCAGCTCTCAGTCTCTCTCTGCTATTCCAAATGACCCCATGAGTATGAAGGCCTGTTATTTCTCTCTCACAGCCAGCTTGAGGGTAATTAACCAGTATTGCTCTCGCCCACCCACAATTCCTTGGGGGCCTCAGTTAACTGTGCCAACACTGTTTTGAAGCACAGAGATGATAGGGCATTGTAGGAGACAGTACCTACCAAAATCCCCTTTTACTATCGAGTTCCTGACCATGTATTGTCCATCTGAGGATTCCCCAGCCCTGTGCAGAGCGCTGACACAGGAGCCTAGTTGGTCTTGACATCCTTTCTCATCTAGCTGGGACTTGCCTATATTGAAATCCCTATTACCCTCAAGTCCCAAAAAGATGGGGCCTTGAAGTTTCCAATAGCTTTTGATGTAATAGTTATGAGATACGACCAAATATACAGGGAAAATTTACATTTTAACAATAAGTTTCCTTGCATTCAAAAATACAATGATTACCACTGCTTTCATCCAATGAAATGGCAGAATAATAAAGACATCATGGTGTATCTCATCTACACTATTCATCAGATGGGGAACCACGTGACTTCTGGTTTCTTCCCCAAATCAAAATGACAATGAAAAGTAACTGTTCTGAATTGATCCAGTACATCAAGGCATCCGTGACAGCAGGACTAAAGGTATTCACAACTAGGACTTTGAGAACTGCTTCAGAAAGAGACAAGAACAATGGATAAGTGTGTTCAAAGTAAAGCACAGTACATTGAGAAGGATTAATGATAACATATATTTTACTGTAATGCTTTTTAATCTAGCATTCACCATTATTTCTGATTACATCTCATAAGTGTAGGCACACCAGAAACAGATTCCAAGGTCAAGCCCGGTGTAGTTGGTTCCTTTCCACATCACCTGAGGCAAGTAACTTAACCTTTGTATAAATGTATTTCCTCACCCATCTTACCCACTCAAGGGGGATATTAACTACTGCTTCTCAGAGTTACTGTATCAATAAAATTGAGTGTATAATGTGTAACGAAGTACATAGAATAAGGCTCAACCAGCAAGTTTTGTGAGTTACAATATTACTTCTCAAAAGTAGAAATGATATGTAGATGTGCTACATATGTGGGCCCAGCAAATAGAACATCCACCATCTGCACTTGTCCTAATCCTGAAAAGGGGACTTTTCCTTTGGAATATAGTGCTTAGCTCAAAATAGAAATGAGCCTGCTACTTGATCTTAGCTTCTGCTCTTCCTAAAGAACTGTTGTCACACTGTGTGCCACTATAGTTTGCCTACATCCTTCCCTCTGTCCCCTATTCTAACTACCATGTTCTGACAGAAATAAAAGATGATAAATATCAATCTATTGTTGGGAATCAAAGCCAAGTCATCACCAATCATTTGGATCACTTAAACCATTTAACTTCTATCACTCTTAATCTCTTGTCCAAATGGATTTCCTTCCTTTAAGAAAAGTTTGCATTTGTGAAATGATTTCCATACCTACAAAAAAACTCTAAGAAATAGGAGTTCTTGAAAAATGCATTGTTAAATGAATGTTCTCTGATAGTAACGATTTACCTATTAAAGTACATTTCATGAACCAATTTTCATGATAGTTTATTAAAAATGTGTCACCTATGTCAAAAAGGAAGATATATAAAAGCAAAGTGTCTTAGTTACTTTTTCATTGCTGTGACTCAATACCTGACACCCACAAATTTAGGAAAGGAAAGGTTTATTTTAGCTCACAGTCTCGAAGGTCACAGTCCATTCAGGGGTGGCCGGCAACAATCGAAGTACATGGCAGAGAGAGAGGTGGAGGCCGCTTCCCCAGACAAACAGGAAGACAAGCTGAGGCTAGTTGAGACTAGTCCCCTTCCTCCAGGAAGGCAGGTGCAGCTTATGTATCCTTTCAGGTCTCCACCCAGTAACCAGTCCCTCCTGCATCCAGGTGTGGCCACTACACATCGCTAATCCTAACTTAACTGCAACCATGAGATTCTCTTTTGTGTCTCACCACAGAAACGCATCTTCTACTCACCTCATCCAATAAGGAAGAATGTCTTTGGTGTTTCCCAAGAGCTTTCAGACATACTGTATTAAACATGGTCTGCCATGTTCATCTAGGTGAAAGAAATCCCTTTGGGATGGGAAAAGCAGGGAGCTGTACATGGGGAGGAGGAAGAGAGCTCTCACTGAGCATTTCTTCTCTCATCTTTCTCAGTTACTTATTATCTGAGATTCACAGAGTAGTAATCCATTAGTTTACTATACATCACATATGAAGATAATCTTAGTGGTTAAACTAGTCTTTCATTTATGTCCCTCAGAGAAGGTTTTTTTAAAAGCCAAAGAGAAGTAATTGTAGAAGTGTGCTTTAATGTACACGTTTTTAACCAAATCTGACTGAATCACACCCCCAAGCCATGAAAGTGGCTTTCTAAAGATCAGGCTGAATGAAATCTAGCCAATCAGTTGATTCATAGAGGTCTGTCTTTGACCTTGGTTTAGTTCAGGTCATATGCATATGCAGGCCCATTCATATGCATACCAATGGTGCCGAGCCTTTGTTTTAATTGACTTAAATATCAGCCCTGAAACAGTATGACCTTGGGAAAGATACCATCATCAATAGTTGGAACACCTGGATTCCAATTCTAGCTGTAGATGTTTTGTGGCTTTAGTGTGTTCATAATATATGTTGAGTCTCTATTACAACTTTGAGGATTGAGTATTTTTTTATATCTTCTAGCCACTTGGTGACTTACATAACATATTCATCTAATAAAAATGAGGAAATGAAGACTCTGAAAGGCTCAGGAGCAATAACCAAGATCACTCAGTTTACATCTTTGTCAAAATGAGAGCTACGTACTTTCTGCATCCTTTATAACTGACATATTTTTATTCCAGTGGAAATCTTTAGGTAATTGTTTTTTATTACCATTAGTTATTGTTTCACTGGCTGCTAGCAGACTTTTGTTCTCATTTATGCTATCTATATTGAACATTTATTTCAGTCTTGTTTGCCAGATTATGAAATCCCTTCCTGGTTTGATTTAACACATTAAAAATTCATGAAAATATTATAAAAATTTACTTTTCTGGCACTTGTAAAATAAAGTGAAATGGTAAATAATTTGAGTCCTGCCTTCCAAAACCACAGTGTGGTAGAGGTAGAATGGATGGCTCGTGGTGTGCCTCTGTCAGGAAATGAAAACTCCTAAGGTTGAACCTAGTTTTGTTACCCAAAGGGTCAGGGGATGATAATAAGGATGCTTCTGCAACATTTTGCCAAAATCCTCTACTGTTGACCTGCTGCCTACAAGTAGAGATATCATTGACATAAGCAATAATAAAGTCAAATCAGCTAGCACTAAAACACCCACATGAGGAAGTTGTGTTCTGATTGAACATTTGAATTAATTTTTGAGTATTTGAACCATGTTAGCAATAAACTTTAAATAATAAACAGAGACATGGCTTGTTGTCAACAAGTTGGAAAAGTTTGTATGCATATATTCAGAGCCCAAAGCTCTTAGAAGCTTCACTGCTAAACTACACATTTCAAGGTCCTGAGAACATTTTAAAGGAGTTGACAGGTTGTCCAGTAGGTGGCACAGTGTTAACACTGTCAGTAGCTTTTTTTTTTTGTTGAATTTTCTTAAACTTGGTTGAAAATATCAGGATGAAATTGCTATACACAAACAGTGTTTAAACAGACAGACGCTCAGTATATCAATTTTATTTTGGAAATATAGATTGGAATTAAATAATTTTTAACTCTTCCTTGGAATTTATTATTTTATGCTCTTTTTCCTTCAAATATGCATATTAAACACTTATCAATTTTTCTTTCTGAAAAATAAGTAAAAGCAGAGATAAATTGGAAACCGATCTTTTTATAAATATTTTTCTGGAAACTTGTTTGAGATGAAGATTTGCAGAATTAATATTATAGGTTTTAAATTGCTGGAATTTGAAATGCATCCACTAATTTGTCTTTACTGGGAAAATAAAACTATGGAGTAGACTAGTAAAGATTTTCCAAACAAGCCATTATTTTTTGTTTCAGTGAAAAAAAAAAAATGATTAAATGGTCTGTCCCGGGGTGGGGGGAGTATTTTATCTCCTATTTTCACACACTTTTGTATGTAGCAAAGGTGGGGTGAACGATGAACACCACAGCTGTGCTCTGAAGTGAATTGCTGCATTTCATTATGTCTCCTGTCTAATTTTTCTGGAAAAGACTAAAGATTAAAGTAGGATTGACTATTTGCATTGTTTAAAATTCTACCCTATCTGCAGCACGGCTGGAGGAGTTAGCTCATGGAAAATCCCCCTTGGATGTGGTAATAATATCTACACTGGTCCATGGCCTTCACTTCTCAGTTGAGTTGCAAAGATACAGAAGGGCCCTGGCTTCACATCTTCCATGAGCCCTACTGACTAAGGCGTTCGTCAAGCTCTTAACCTACACAGGGTTTGTGTAGTTGGATGAGCTGGATGAATTGTGTTATTGAAGGCCTTTAACTAGTAGTTAACCATCTTTTGGTGTCTAAGATTCCATCTCATGAAGAATTCAACAGCTAAAAAAATAAATAACTTTTTGGTCCATCTCCTCTTCTGTGATCATGGGAAAATAAAGGCACAAGAAGATTAATGACTCACCTGACATTCTTTGAGCAATACGCATAAATTTAACAATTAGAAGTTCTACATGTTCTTTGTCATGTGCTTCAACTCACATTCCCATTTCTCTTCTTCAAAGTAAGGAAATTAGTTAAGCCCAATATGGTATATTCTCTACCTGAAAATAATTTCACTTGATTTTTTAAATCAAGGAAAAAAAGAAATAGAAACAGTGCACAGTTTAAATCATAATAAATTTCAGGATTTAAAAATTATGTTCACAAACACAAATACTGCCTTCTGGGCTAAATTATTATAATTATCATTAACTCACAGTTGGTCAAGACAACAAAAATAAATAGATCATGAATTTTAATAATTACTAAAAATCTAAAAAAAGGCTTTGTTGTATATGCTTCTCTCAGTGAGATGAATGAGGTGCTTTGTAGTTTGTTTTGGTTTTCTTATATTTTCTATG
The DNA here is from genome assembly GCA_004027205.1 of Ctenodactylus gundi. Classification (NCBI taxonomy): domain Eukaryota; kingdom Metazoa; phylum Chordata; class Mammalia; order Rodentia; family Ctenodactylidae; genus Ctenodactylus; species Ctenodactylus gundi. The sequence goes on along the minus strand of PVKB01000896.1, from coordinate 377,263 downwards.
GTCTGCCTTAGCTATTAAGCACATACGGAGATTGAGAGTCACTGTTGAGAAGTTGAGACTGAAATATTGTTCATGTGCTGTTCACTTTAGACAGAATCGATATCATTTGAAGTCTACTAGGCCAGAAATACTCAGGAAAGCAACAATCTGGAGCCTGAGCGAGTGGCCTTGAAATAGCCAAGGAGTTCTTATGCCTACCCTTCAGGGAGTTCACATTCTTTCAAAGGGAATAACTTTCTCCAGTGCAGTGTTCTGAGGGCTTTGCAGAGACAGCATGTCTGAGAACCCTAGATATGCCATGATGCAAATATGCTCTGATGCATCCAGGCTGCCTCTGTCGCTATTAAGTCACTGGGACCAATTATTTGCTTGGGATACTCAGATGTAACCTTCCAAACAATGACTAAATATAATTGCATGAGACTGGCTATTAGTAGAATCACCCCATTCTCAGTTCACACTATCCTTGGTTCTCCTATGCAACTTTTAGGACATCTTTATACTTCTCTGTTTCCCTGTTAATTAATTTTGCCACACTTCAAAGTCTTTGTGGGGAGATTATTACAAATGTGGTTGTTGTGGGAAAAACCACAGACCAAAAACTTTTTTTCAAATAAAATGTTATGCTCTTCATTTTTCAGTCTCTGAAGATTCTAAGAATCAAAAAAGTAAGCATATTAGCATGATAATAACTGGTTTTCTAAAAATTCAATTTACTAACCACCCTGTTTACTCCTCTACATACTCAAAAGAGTTTTTCTCATTCAAGAGTCGAAGATCAATAAAATGCAGTGCTATATATAACAGTGTGTGTAATGCAAATGCCAAAAAAAGAGTGTGTTCTATAAATTAGCACATAATTGTCTTCTAGCTGGACGTTCCAACTAGCAGCTATCAATGGAATATGAATTATCACACATTGTCATGCTACCTCAATGCTTCCTCAGCTAAAGTAGGCAAACTCCAGCCTTTCATCCAGGTCTGCCTACTAATGCCTCAGAGTAGGGTTTTCATAAGCCCCGGTACGGTTCCTGAGAACCTCCCCATGCTTTGCAGTACCATGGCTCTCCATCCTTGCTCTTTTGGAAGTTGCTAGGGTCAAGGATAGGATATGAGCAGATGTTTTTTCTGAGATTGTATTTTCACATATCTACCTATGTCCTTTACTTCTTTATTAATATACACAAAATAGTTTTATTCTGATGAAGATAGCTCAAGTCTGAATTCAGATTTTTACTCCAGTCTAAGCACAGATTACAAATTAGAAGTCACTTGGGGACACAACCTGGGAATGAAATCTTGGGATCTGCCATTTCAGGCTTCAAGGCAACACTGTCTGGGTTTACGTTCCAGCCATGGCACTTAAAAATGTGTGACTTTAGATAATATACTTAACATTTCAGTTCTTCATATGCAAACTGTGTGCAATAATAATAGTATCTTTCTCACAGCTCTTAAGATAAAAAGCATAACTCATATATATATATATATATATATATATATATATATATATAACATATATATGATTACTGGTACATTTTGTACAATTTTGTGAGCAAATAGGGCTGTCACCATTAATCACATGAAGATAGACAGAGTCCAGAGTGATCAGCACTTTCCTGGAAGTCCAGGATGTATAGAATTGCCCTATCATATAATATAATGTATTGATAATATAATATTAATATTTCCAAAGGAAATATGACTAAACGCTTCTGATAATATAGCATTCTCTTTTATTTTTCTATTTTCTAAGTTTACTAATTTTAGTAGTCCTTTTGTCCTTAATTTTTAAATTCTTTTCCTTTAATAAGAGGAGACACATTCAAACGTGTACGCTCAGATTGGTTCCCTGTCATTGTCACGTTTGTGTAGCTCCTGCTCTAATCTTTCACCAGGCTTAGTGGGCAACAGCTCACTTTGCCAAGAGAAACTGAAGCAGGCTGTGTGGCAAGGATGCTTCTTGCTTTTGCTCCAGTCCTCACCCTTGTCAAGTAACGAGAGAAGGGTGATCTGAGGTCAGTCCCATCATAGCAGCAAAACGACACTTGAACTTCAGGAAACTGACAGTTATTTTTGTTTAGACTTTTAATTTTTAAAAAACGCTGTTTTAAAAATCCAGCAAAAATAATTGGTAATAGAAGCAAAGAAATTCCAGACTCAGAAGCCCCATGAAGTCATCTCTATACCTCCTGCCAGCACAGGGTCTTTTTGAAGCATGTTCTCGGGAGCCCAGCCAGCCCAGCTTCAGCTGCGCCTACGATGAGACTTCTTCCATCATTTCCTTGGCAAAACATCCTGGAAGTCTAGCAGGCAAGGTTTTTTGACCTGCATTTTGCAATGGGTATAATCCCATTACAAAGAGACCCCCTATTAAATTTCTGTTAAATGCAGTTGCTCAAAAAAAAATTACCTTGTTTGATTTTATGCACCAGGAGGCAGAATTTACATTATATACTTCGAATTTTTCTAATATGTACCATCAAAATTATCTTGCCTTTTAAGTCCAATGTTAACAAAACCACTTTGCAAGAGGACAGGATTTTAACTGATGTGTGTTGAAAGGCAATAACATATGAAATTTCTATTTTATTAAAGAGCCAGAAAGATTCTTGCGTTCCTGATAATATCAACAGGAAAGCATTTGTCCAGGATTTCTAGGTTTCCAAAGTAGACCAACATTCCTAATGTCAAGGATGTCTTGCTTTTTCCATCCTACCAAACTAACGTGCAAAAGATCCAACTTTGTCCGTGAGGCGGCCGGAGAGGAAAGGTCCAGGCGCTGGTACCCCACAACAGTTGTGTGTCCTCCTCGCAGCCGGGGCAAAGTGTGGGACAGCTCGAGAAGAGATGAGTTCCCTTTCAGCCTGGGAAAGCTTCAGAGTGGCCTTTCCTGCTGCCGGCATGAAATGAGCCATGAGTACCATGAAATTACTGACCACAGGTGTAGAGACTTGCAGTGACATAAATATCTTTGCTGCTCAGCAGATGGAGGGTGGCTGTGGGAAGATCTGTGCAAGCTCCTCCTGGCCAAGTCTGCCTTTCTAAAGCAGCCGTCACTTAGGCCACACTCTGGCCATAGGTCTTCGAGAGTTTCATCCCAACTAATATGACAAAGCACTAAGTATACAATTATATAATGTATTTTTAAATTCGTTCAAAAATCCCTAAACTAATGTGAGAACGTGCAAAAAGGGGGAAGCAGCTTACCAAAGGGGAGGAAGAATCTACACAAAATAAATAATATTCAGATTTGTTCATAGTGAATGAGAATGTCAGTTTACGTGACAAATACACATCATAGTTTCACATCACTGTGGAGACCTTTTGTTTCAGTTTTTTTAGTTGTAAATCTAAAGCATTTATTTTTTTCTATTCTGCATCCTTTTCCAGTTTCATGTCAACGTAAGCAAGATAAAGTTTATTTCTTTAAAAAATTAAAAGTAACCACTGTGCCTGTGTCTTAATGGGAGAGAATATTCCAAGTATTCTCAACTGGCAAAATCAGTCCCATGTTTTGCTCAAATTTTCCAATTTCTATTCACTCTACCATTTCTGTTTGTTTGTTATGTAATACATGTAATACATGTTTTGTTTAATTTGATTTCTATTGAAATTTCAAAGGTAGAAATCCCGTACCAATTACTACCATACTACACTTTATTAATGGTAATAACCATAGACTAATAATAGACAGAAAATATAAATAACCATTAAGGAAAATATTAAATAGCTTTAACAACTTGGTAGACTACTGTGTAGTTATTAAAATTTTTATTTAAAAATGGGGCGTGGAAAAAATTTACAATGTAAGAAATCCTAGCAAAAATTAGTCTTATTATGATCCCAATCATTTTAAACTCTGTGTCTATATTTGTTTTCCTAGAAAAAAAAGATCAAGAGGTAAATATATCAAAATATCAATGACGAGCCCTTAACTTTTCAGTTGCTGCAGACTTTTTCTGATTTATTTTTGCTAGCTTTTAAAATTATGTGTAATGAGCACACACTCTTCTGTCAACTAAAAAGTCACTATAGTAAATTTTAGCCTGATGTTTATCAGTGAACTTCTCAAAACTAAGAAAAAAAAGTCAGTCACTCCTTTAGTGCTTTGAAGCAGGCCACGGGGATTACTTAGAAGAGCAGAAGGCCAGTTTACTGTGAATGCCACAAGCCTAACTCTTTATGAATAGTGACTAGTTCCTAGAGGAAGAGCACAGGCGTTAAAGCTCTAGTAAGCTCAAGGCCCTGAGTTCAACTTCGCAGCACCACATAAGCCAGGTGTGGCGGTACAGGCTCCATAGTGGGTTCAAGATCAGTCTAGACTATAGAGTGAGTCTGTCTTAGTTACTTGTTCATTGCTGTGGCTCAATACCCAACACCCACAAATTTAGGAAAGGAAAGGTTTATTTTAGCTCACAGTTTCAGAAGGTCACAGCCCACTCAGGGATGGCTGGCAGCAATCAAAGTACATGGCAGTGGCAGAGGTGGAGGCAGCTTCTCACGACATCACAACAGGAAGGCAAGTTGAGCTAGTTGAGACTAGTCCTAGTCCTCATCCTAGTCCTCCAGGAAGGCAGGAAGCAGCTTATACATCCTTTCAGGTCTCCACCCAGCGATTAGCCCCTCCTGCATCCAGGTGTGGAAGGTGTGGCTACTACACACCTTTAATCCTAACTCACATGCCTTTAATCCTAACTCACCTTTAATCCTAACTCACATGCCTTTAATCCTAACTTAACTGTAATCCACCCCTCCAGACTAGACCCCAGTCCACCAACAGCACATGGTTCCATAGACAATCCACAACACTAAAATACATGAGACTTTTGGGGGACATTCCAGAGCCAAACCACAATAGAATCCCTGTCTTCAAAAATAAATAAATAAAATAAAAATAAAAATTGGTGACTACCACAAAATACATTCTTAAAATTCATGAACGGACAGGTGCATAGGGTGCAGGCTGAATGGCACTGTGTGGAACTGTTTTCAAGTTATTGAAGTCACCACCCTGTGGTGTCCTCTTGCTGGCCCACAGATGGCATAAACCCTCAAACACTTGTGTTTTACCAACGTATATTTACTAGGCTGTTCTGAGGTCAATGTGTAATATGTAATGTGTCCTCTTCTACTTTCTAGCACTCCATATCAAGTCTGTGCTTCTTTGATCTTAAAAAAAAATAGTTTTCAGTTTTATGAAACCAGGACTTGATTTTGGACTTTCCAATCTAATTTGTATCTATTACAGTCCAGTGGAGTGAATTTGCATGGTAATCATGTGTTACAAAGCTGAAAACACATCTGAACTTTTAAAAAGCTCTTTATAAGTCTATGATAGTGCTCATTGTCAAGACAATTGTCATTTTTTTAATGAACTTTGATTTTGCTACTAATATTGATGCATTTTCTATTGAATCCTTCCTGAATGTTTATAAATAAGGAAAAAAGTTGTTGAATTAAAATGATTCATAAAGAAATTGTAGGGCTTATGTATTCTGATTCTCTACTGAATCACTTAAATATAATCAAGATATATGTCTATTCTTTAAACCTGTCATAAAGTTTGAGTGCATTTTTTAAAAGGGGCAGCTAGGCACAAATAAGTATAAATTGTTTCAAAAGAACAAAGATAGTTTAGTAAGCATTTAAAATAAATTGGTTAGCATTGGGTTCCAAATTTGCTTCCAGTTTTGCTCTGAATAAATGTAAGCATGTTGAATTACATAAATATCAAAATACAATGTATATCAACAGAGATAATTTGTATCTCAATTGGATTTAATTAAAACAAAATTTTGCTACATGGTACCACCCTCTATTAATAAATTTTGAGCATCAACACAAAAATGTTATTATTTTATTAAAGGGAAAGCGACTGTCTTCAAGCCAGAGCAATGGATGTACATATATCCATACCGGAGGGCACTAGCCTAGCCATTGAGTCTTACCTTTGTACTGGATGTACTCAAGCATCTGGATCACAGGCACTGAAAACTGACCAAGTCCAAAATTCAACCAACCACCCCTCAATTTCTGATAAATTAATTATTGAGTAAAAACCAAGGTGAGTTGCCTTGGCAATGAGGGTTTTGTTGGAATGACCCTAGGGCAGCTTACAGAAGCTGAAGGCAATTACATTCTAGCCCTTCTAAGCAATTTTTAGTTAAATAGACACAATACTAGGTCCTTATCCTAAAAAAAAAAAGTCATCAAAGTGATATAAGTAAGAGAATCATGTTCCTACCTTAGAAAACAAGCAGGATCTCAAATATGTAAAAAAAAAAAAAAAAAAAAAAAGATAATGGCCAATTTGTAGTATAATCAATAAATGTTGACCATCACTGACTAAAAAAATCCCATAGAAAGCTTCAAAGAGGAGATAAGACTTTGATAAATGACTGGGATTTAAGTGCTGAGGATTTTAATAAATTTGGGAGCTATTTTAACAAAGTAACATTTTATATTCAAAATACCAAATTCTCCTAGAAGCTAAGAAACAGAAACCTTGAAGAGCATATACAGTGGGAACTTATCACCTGAGGTTCTTAGGCCCTAGAAGTTTCTTTCTTAAAATGTAGGCATGTCCTCAAACACCAGTGTCACTGAGAATTTCCTAAAATACAAATTCTAGAATTTCTCAGTTATATTCAACTAATAGCCCAAGAAGTGAGTCCCAGGGACTTACTATTTAAATAACTAACTTTGTCTTCACAACCTGTGTCCTAGAGGATGCTCTACAAGGTAGACCACACCCAAAACTGCAGAGTCTGGAGCAGATGCCCCTGGCTGCCAGGAAAAAAGATGCCACAGTAGATTCACTATTGGGTCTAAAATCCAAAAACAGAAAAGTTGAAGATTCACTGTTATACGATAAAGAAGGCTAAAATGTTTTAGTGTCTGAGGAACAGAACATTTGAAAAGTCAGGGGACCAGAACTACCTACTCCTGGATAAAAACGCTAACTTTGTTTTCATAAAATTTAGTTTACAGAAAAGTTACAAGGGATAACACAAGAAATTTCTATGTGTCTTTCACCTAGATTTACTCATTTTCTTTCTTTATAATGCTTTACTTAGGGTTTTCTAATTGATTTAAAAATGAATAAAAATTATGGAACTTATCCTGAAATATTTGTGGATGTTCTCAAAGAATAAATATATCCTTTTATGTGGTCATACATGATTCTCAAACAGGAAATGTAACAATGATGCAGTATTACTTAATTCACAAGCCATACTTGAACTCTACCATTAATTTCTTATAGCAAGAATGACTCAAGAAACTTCTTTTAAACATAGAATAAAAATAAATTACTCGGTCTACAAAAGAAATAAAACATTTTCCTCTTGGGAAACAATAAGAGAAAGATAAGTTTGTCTACTACTCTCTATGATTTTTAGAAATTTTATCTTTTACCTCATGCCAGGGGAGTTCAGAATTTCCTTCAAGGTCTCTCTCTTTCTTTTTCTTTTTTTCCAAAAATCAGTTAACAGGAAACAGTAACATTTTTTAAACAGAAGTGCATGGCACTCAAAGACAGGTGTCTTTAAGCTAATCAGTGGACCATGAACAAAATTAATGCCCAGGCCTGGTGACAAACTGTGCCAGTCTCCTCCGTGAAATAGCATCTGTCTGCCTGTAGGCAAAAAGCATTTAGCACAGAAAAAGCTATAGGGATTTATTTGGCACTTTTTAAACGCTCTTGTACTTCCTGCGTGCACTCACAACTTCAAGTCAATGACTAGAAGACAGGAAAAAAAAAGTCTGGACAGCCTCACCAGCTAAGGTATTCCTTCTCAGACAGATTAGCAAAACACTAACCTGAATACTTTATCTGCCTCAGTACATGCATACACACATTTTATGATTTTAAGTACGCCAGTAAAATTGTACAATGTGATGCAGGTTTAGAAGGATGAGACTGGATGGGGTACAAAAAGCTACTTCAAAGGTTAAAAATAAAAGTTAAAAATCCTATTTGTAAACACCTGAGAAGTTTTTCATCTCACAGCATTAGTGGGAAGAAGAGTAAAGTCCGGTTTGATGGTTCCAGAAGCCTCGTGCTGTGGCTTTGTTGGTTCCTGACTTTGCAACAAGGTCACAGGCATCATCCTGCTGCCTCTAAGGCCAGAGTCAAGTTCTTAAAGAGTTGTCTATCTCTATATATATAAAACACTATATATATATATATATATATATATATATATATATATATATATATATATAAAACACTAAGCTACTAAGCTAATATTCCTGTGTTAGCCAAGGGTTTATTTAATAAAAGCCAGTGGTACCAGGATTTTAATGAAAAATAAGGGAGGAAAGAAAAAAAATAAGTAAACTATTATTTGTTCTCTCTCCCATTTTTATTAGTATGTACGTGCAGTAAGTACACAGTGGTTACACTGAGCTTACGGACTTACCGCACATCTACATTGCGTCGCCGCCACATTCCCTTCCCCTCCCCGACTCTCCCCCGCCTCCGTCTCTTCCCTGACTCCAAACATCTGTCCTTTACTTCTTTACTTCTACAACTACTTAGCACATGTGAGTTTAATAACCCTTCATTACTACTGTGAGAAATGGAGAGCTTTATGATAATGCGGGATCTTTTGATACTGTGATTACTGAAGCTGGAATTTTATTGGAACGGTAAGACTAGAACCGATGCACATGGAGATGAAGTCCACCTGCAATGATGTACGTAGCCAAAGGAATAAAACTTATATTTGAAGGAGTCAGATTTCCAACTTTGAGCAAAATCTGTCTAGAGGGACACACGTGTGAAGAGGCTGGTGGCTGCAGAGAGAGGTGACTGAGCCTGGGCGTGTCTCTCCTGCTCCACCCTCCATCCACTTCTTCCATCCTAGGCAGTTGGTGCTAGGTTCTGAATCAGTATCAGCTTAATTTGTTACTCTCTAAACTGGAAATAATAGTATCTCCTTTCTAGGACTATGGAAACAGAATATGCAATCTATGTCCGACGCTCAATGGGTATGAGCAAGCCACTTGTCTTGCTTTATCTTTGACTATCTTGATACAGAGCTTTGTGAGATGGGCAAGTGTTTGTAGCTTTCTCCTTAGACTATTTTTTTAAAGCAACATCTTCTAGATCATCCTTCTGCTGGATGAAGAGATCCTTTATCAAACAATGTTGTTGGCTTCCCACTTTGAGATGTGGGATTGAGAGCTGGTCTCCAGTGTGGTAAGAGTATCTGAAAATAAACATAAAGCAAGTTGCCACCAAATTCTGAGCACTGACTTCCAATTTTATTTTCCAAAGAAACAGCAATCATGGCAGAAGAAAATTGAGAAATTCCTGAATTTTCTAAGAAAATGGGGACAAAGCCTATAAAACGTTAGTAAGTCATTTCTGTACTTTTCAGATCTACTTAACTAAATTTCAGACAAAGGAGTCTTCCTTCACTCCACTGTTCAATCTGAGTGAACACAGAATAAAATGAAACAACAAATAGCCTCTTAGGGAGCATCCCCATCCAACCCTCCCAGCTCGTGACCAAGCATTGGACAATGCCAAATCCATCATCTTTTCTTCACTATCTCTACCTATTGAAACTTTATCTCAGGTGTTTAATTAACAAGAAAAAGCCATAAAAATCAATACCGAGAGCAGTTTACTGTCTTGTCCTTCTCGTTGGTTATTGCATCTCAGTGGAGTTCAAAGGCCAACAAATAATTTGAAATGTAATTTATAAAACGGTGGGGATTTTAGAGAAAAGAGTGCCAGAACTTTCTGCAAAGATAAAGTCACATTGTACACTTGGTGCTGAGCCATCTCTTGATGATTTTAGTTAATATGGGAAAAATGAAAACATCTGTCAGACATGGCTTTGGCTTACTTTTCAGAGTGAAAACAATGTTAACTGAGACCCACGGAAAATGACGGCCTCTCCTTAGATTACCTATTTATTTGACAAAGAAAAGTATAAAAGTTACAATATCAGCATCATTTTTATTCTCTGAATTATTATCCCCCAGGCTAGTTTTAGAGTAATATTACCCTTAATTCCTCCAGCATCAGAACAACTATTTCTAAGTATTATTTCAATTCATACTTGTTGCAGTCCTGAGAGAAAAGTAATATCATTATCCTTGTTTTAGGAAAGCTCATAAACAAAGCAGTTGAGGAGACATTCTCAGCAGAGCTGAGGCTGCAGTTAATAGTGCTGAGTGGGTTATTTACTTAGTACCAATTGTGAGTTAAGTCCTCCACGTCCAAATTTGGGGGACTTCCTCTTTATTATTGTAGAACATTGTCGTCTTGGCCATGGCAAAGCAGACCAAGTGGGGCTGTGCACACTTTCATTGCTCTGACGTCTTGAGTTAACCATAGCAGGGTGGGGACATTTGTCTTCTCCAACTTGCTTTGTGCTACACAGCCCAGATGCCCCATGCAAAGCTGTAGGTGAGTCCCATGACCAAGGTGACTGAAAAAGATGGCAAATGCCTAAGGGAGGTGGGGGATTCCATTTTAACCAGGATCCAAGAAAGTTTGATTCTTTGTTGCTTCTTTTAATATCAGAATCAAATAAAGGAAAATTAGGGCGCCATTTTCCCCAATGGTTTTTCAGTCCGTGGATTTTTCTACAGCACATTGGCCAGATAAATTGAGTCTGCATCTAATTTTCCAAACATTTCTGCATTAACTCGGTTATGGAAAAGTATGTGTCACACCAAGGACATGAATATTCATATATTTTAAGCACTTTCTTTTTATGACATGAGCTATCAAGGTTCTGTAATACAGATTTGTATTGAATGACTGCAGAAGTCCTCTTGGGCCTTCTGACAAAGACTCGTTCCTGACATTCATATTGTAAAGAATCGCATGCAAAGACTATCATCTGTCCACCCTTCCAAAACCTAACCAGATGGGCCGTTAGTGAGTCAGTTATAATTTTGGAAATTATTCTAGTGTCTGAAACAAAGTGCTTTAGTAAGTTTGTTCCCTGTACATCAGCCATTGACCAAGGCTTTGGCGACTGTAAAGTGCAATTAAGCAGCTTTCTCATTCCTACATGTACATCTATAAAGAGTCCGGCAGCAAGCTGCATTTCCCGCTTGTGGGAGTCTCTTTGAGCATCACCTCATGAGCATGTTTTACTGCACAATCAAAAGGATTGCAGGAAATCTCAGGGCAGGATAAATTGGTGATTTCTGGAGAGTGGAGGAGACCAAGACCAGCAAGGCCGACAAGCATTCCCTTCCTGTCTTCAGCACTGCTGGCCGCTTGGAGCCAAGCTTTCAGTTCTCAGTTTAATTCTTTGGGGTCTGTGGATATGGCTTCTGATTTTAGAGCTTTCATTTGTCTTTGTTTCTTTCCAAAATTGAGAGGGCAGGAATATGGGTCTGGTTATTCTACTGCTCCTTTCTTCTTATTCCTGACATATGATTATGACAATTATTTCCTCAAAGCTATCAGTGGGTAGCTTACAATATTTGATAATGTTTCTGCTATAAACATATATTGATAAATCATCATATAACTAAATATTACACATTTGTATCTATAAAATAAACTCATATTCTTCTTGCAATTTGTTTAGACAAGTTTTTTTAAACCTCAGTATTATTTTAGCTTGGATTGGATCATTAATCATATTTATGAGACTTACTTATTCATGTAGTATATCAAATATACTTCAGCAATAATTAGAACAATTTCTGTGATAATAGATTGAAGGTGATTTTATAACTATGAAAACTTTAGTTGCATGGTAAATTTTGATTAAAAACTCATTAACTTATTAAACTCTTTTTTCAAGTATAGTCTCACTCTGCAGTCCATGTTGGCTCTAACTCACTGTGAAGCCCAGACTGGCCTTCAACTCAAGGCAATCCTCCTGACTCAGCCTCCTGAGTGCTAGGATTAGAGGCGTGCTCCACCACGCCCAGCTTACATGGTACTGGGGAATTGAAGTCGGGTACTTTGCGCTTGCTAGGCAAGTGCTTTAATTGCTCAGCTATTATTCCTCCAGCCCCTTAATTTGTTAATCTTAACATATCTTCAACATTTCTAAATTACAAGATTCTTGGTTTTGTTTCTTTTTGCTTCTCTCATGAGGGACATTCACAGTATTGTTGATGGTGAAGTTGATTTTAAAAAACTGAACATAATCAAATAAGGCAAGGTTAAAAGAATATAAATATAATTGTCATGTATATTTATATTCCCATGGAATTCAGAAATTGTTCTGATGAACACATAAAAATTAATATGAGAGAGCATTTTATCATACTGTCTCCATAAAATGATAGTTTCTAATTTCTCCATCCTCCAAGGTGGTTTCTGATTTTCTGCACTGCTTTGTGCTATGTAAATGTAATGTGTGGTGTAGGGAAATGTTTCTGAAGTCGTAGAACTTGAAAGTTGGTGACAGGGAACCAAGATACTAGCTTAGCTTCGTGAGTCCCTGTCAATGTGCGAAGACTTGAACAGCAATTCTCTCCAGGTGCCCAGTCACCATAACTTGCATCCCTTAAAATTAATTCTTCACATGAAGTTGCTAATTTGATGAATCCTTCATTCAACTATATTAATTCTGGTGGATTCAAAATGTAAACAAATTGAAGATGCACTTTAAACGCCTTGCCTATGACCAGGTAATGTTTTATGATTTAAATATAATATAAACTGTAAAAAGAATTTAGCTTGTGCATTTCATGACATTCTCTGTGGAAGGCTTTTTCCCCAAGCATGTCCAAATTGCTAACAATAAAGTGCCTTAAGTGTTCCCTTAATGTCAGAATCTGGTGAGCTTAGAGCTGCAGAACACCCTAGTTTGTGGTTCAGTACATCTGGATGCAGACCAAAGAATGTTTATTGCTAACAAATTCCCAAGAGATGTAGATTCTGCCAGCTCAGAAGCTAAACCTGGGGAAACTCTGGCCTAGAGGTCCCTCTATCCCAACGGGATTGGGTTTTCCGTCTGTGTGCTAATTTGTACATTCAAAAGCCAGCAAAGAATTTATATAAGGTTCTAAGAAGGTTGTAATATTGGCGGGGGATGCTTAGAATAACCTCTAGCGCTACTGTTTGTTTTCATAGCTTTTGGGTTTGGTTTCCTTCTCCCTCTGTAGTCCCCCCAACAATGCTGCTTTCCTCAATCAAAAAAGTTAACCATCATCACCTGTGCGACTAATTGCAGTCTGTGCTCCCTGGAGCCTTCTTTATTTGAGGACGTGTTGAAGACCTCTAATAAATTTTAGAATGCACCATTTAGGTGATCTGGGGCACTTTTTATGTTAAGAAAATTATAGACCACATGTCTTATATACTATATTAATCCATGAAAATAAAATTGAGCCAACAGTTTTGTGTGATGTGCAATTAAATTAAAAAGGTGGGAAGTCACATCATGGAGGTAGCATGCAGAAAGGGAGGAAAAATTTGGCTGAGTGTCCAGTGTTGAGCAGTCAGAAAGGGACCAGGTGATCTGAATATTTTGATTTATATATTTCCAACCTCTGCCATCACACTCTGTGAGCACCTTTTAACCTCCCAGTCTCCTCATTTCCATAACATGATGATTATTGATGATAATGTCAACCTGCCCCATAATTGAGAACTGGACTGGTGAAAAAGAGCTTCTTTTCTGAGCTGAACACTTTTAAAATACAAATAATAGTCTTAAGTGCCTACATGTTTATCTTCTTTCAACATGGTTGACCAGTTTCCCTGAAAGCCCATCATATAAATCATGAATATTTAAGGGGATAAAATCTGTGAAAACAAGAACTGTGTTTACTATACAGAAATGGATTGGAGGAGCTTTTGCTAACACAAAGGAAGCACTTTTTATGTATTAGGAGCTTCTCAAGCATGTTGTTTGATTCCTTTCAAACACCAAACAATTGTAAATAGTAAGCATTTATATATTTATATGAGCTTTTACTTTGGAAGATGAAGAGGCCACCACTTGTGGATATGATATGACCTGCCCTGAATAATTCAATTTTGTAGGAGAAGCCAGCTGAGGCACAACATTTACTTTATTGCATACACTGTTGTAAGTTACTTTGCAGTGAGTTTTCTGGAAAAGGCTGTGGAATCATTATCTACATAGGGAGAAGACACCTGAGATACATATATTTGTAAAAATCATACACACATACATAATCGTCATCTTTATGATGTCAGAGACATGCCTGAGGTTTGTGTAGGAGGACAGCACAATCAGTGAATGTAGGGAGCAACTTGGAATTTCATTTGCTTCCTAAGTACTAGAAAACATTTTTCTCCTCAAGCAGAAAAAAATTAATAATATATGAGATGCAACGATGCAACTACAACTCAATTATAACTTAGAAGAAATTTTTTAAATATACTCATTAAAATTGGAAAAAATAGATAAAAATATTGGAACAGATTATATAGAGGTGGTAGAATCTGGACCAATTTTCTGCTACAGATATTTCTTTCTGTTTTATTTAATGAGTGGTTATTACCTCTCCAATGGGAAATACTTAAGTATGGAAATGGGAAATATAATTATCTAGTGCTGTAAGAGTCTTAGAATTGAAAACACATTATCTAAAATAAATTTCTATAAAATATGGGTATCCATTATAAAAACTTTTAGGCAGTAATATGCCCATTTGTTAGATTTTGGGTCTTGGAAGCTCAATACTTCAATGGAAACCTGCTTTGTTATCAACATATAAAAGGTCAGGATGAAATATTGGGTTAATAATACCTAATTTTTGAAAATTCTCTAAGCTTTTATTGCACTGTTATGGTTCAGACATAAAAATAGGAGCAATCTCTGAATTTTAAAAAGCATTCAATGACTAAGCAAGCAGTTGGCCTCCTGGGTAGAAGTTAAGCACAATTTGATAAGGACCTTAGTCTCAAAATATACCAAAAGTCAGACATCATGTACAAGATGAGCGTAAAGTTTCTTCAGTTGTTCCAAGAACTAGAAAATGTCCAGTTTCAAGGGAACTTAGATATCAATTAATAAAACCTTTCCATTTTATAAATGGAAATTAGAGAGGTGCATTCATTAGCTTAAGATGACATGCATATAGTTAGTGTTAAAACCAGAAAAAAAGGTGGGTCAGTAACATTTGAATTTGCAATTCCAGTAATTTAATACGAATGCTGCTCCATTGGAACTCAGGGCACTTCCTAAAATGCTCTCCCCATCTCCCAGTCATGGGTGATACACTTGAAGCTTTCCATAGAGGATAGCAGGGAGAAACCCGAACGCCACGATTCTATTTTTTAAAGATGCCATCTTCCATCTTTGAAAAGTTTTTGCTCATTTACATTTAGGATGTCTAAGGCAGCATGCCTTCTTCAATGCTTGCTTCTAGGATGTGGCATATCATTCCCTCCATTTTCTTGGTATATATAATAACAAAACAACACACCTATCTATTAGGGTGTGAAGGAAGTGGGATGGCGCATCTAAGGAACTTTAAACATTGTTGAAACACAATTGTTGCTAATGGCACTCAGGAACGTTATTGTCATTGTTATTATTACTACTTACTAAATCCTATTCTCAAACAGTGTCAGTGAAATACCAGCTTTTAAAGTAGTAAGGCTTATTCACAGACACATAAAAATATGCATAAATATTTCCAATACAATATACGAGATTATTCAAAAAATCTCAGCACCGAATAATCTTAAGACCTCATTGAAGGTCATTTCATATACTAAAAATACACAAGATAGAGGACAGTATATATAAAACCAAACATTTGTTAAATGAGTAGAATTTGAAAACTGGTTATAAAACAGAAATGTGCAAAATTAATCCCATAAATGTGTGACTCTCTTTGGATTATTATACAAGAAAACAAAGGTCATTAATGCTATAAGCATTTCAGAAATTTCAAAATTCTCTCTTTCTGGGTCATCTCCCAGACTGAGCAGGTTTTCTGGATACAACAATTAAATTATAGTTTACTCTCAGAGAGAAATGCACCAATCCCAGGACACAATAAAGACAAGTGTATGTCTGTTTAACACTCATTCCTTGTCCACAGCTTTATGGACTTGAACTCCTTGAGTTTCACATTCACACTGTAAGATAGGCATTATGATCCTCACCCCTCAAAGGAGAAAACAGACTTTAAAGAAGCAGACTCTTCCTTCCAAGACCACATATCTTGTCACTACTATAGCAGGAACTCAGGTCAGTCATTGCACAATGACATGTGTAAAGCTTTAGCGGCTCTAGTGAAAACCCACTATCCTAGAAAATATTGCTTTGTAAAATTATATCTGGCAATATTAAAACTAAAACCTAGGAGGACAATTGAAATGAATGGAATATGAAAATAGAAGAAATAGCTTTGGAAGCTACCTGTTTTGTGAGAAAACAGTGGTTCTACATTGTTTAAAAGTAAATGGAAGAAACTTGAGAACATCATGCTTAGTGAAGTGAGTCAGAAGCAGAAGGTGAAACATCAAATGGTCTCTCTGATATGAGAAACCCAGACCACAACTCTTATGGAACTTAAAACGAAAAATAAAATGAAACAGGGGGGTAGGGTGGAGAGGAAGGGAGGGGTGGAGAGGGGGAGGGACAAAAGGGGAGTGGGAACGTCCTTTTCAGTTTGACAAGATAAGTAGGTACACAAAATGCTCAACTTCATTGTAAACCTTAAATTTTGCACTTATATGTGTCAATAAAATGGGGAAAAAAGTATCCTAGTACATAAAAATATACTTGAACTTCCACTGTTAGCAACAGATGTTATTAGAAAGGTATTTTACACTTTAACATTTATTGACATGAATGATTAAGGTGATCTTTCTTGAATAAAGAACTTTTATTGCCATCTTCCTGAAACATTTGCACAGCTAATGGTCATTTAGAATTCTCCTTGAAATGAGTATGTGTTACTCTAAGATTGCCTTTAAAGATGTCTTACTTACTTTTTTCTGGCTTGGACACACAACTCCACAGCCACAGCCTAAGGGAGGAAAGGTTTATTTTAGCGCACAGTTTCAGGAAGTCTCAGTCCATTCTTGGGAGGTTGGCAGTAGCCAGAAGGGTCTGGCAGAGAACAGCTGTTCATGGCATCCCAAGAGAAAGGAATCAGCCCTCTGTAAAAAGCCAGGACAAGGGGTATATCCTTCTGTCTCCACCCTCTACTTCCCTGAGCAGGCCCCACCTCCTACCAGCACATGAAATCCATAGATAATCCACAACATCCAGTGCAAGAGGCTTTAGAGAGGTATTCCAGATCCAAACCATAACAGAACTACACTGAGGGGAGCTGGGATTAAGCTGGAAACCACCTGCAGGTGAAAGCCACTTCTCTTGGTTTTCTAGGGAGCACAGAACACCATGAAGGAGCAGAAGCCTCCTGAACAGCTGTGTCCAGACTGGGCAACAGAGATGTATAAGGAGAGTGTTCATAGTCGCTTCTGGCCTACATGGGTCACTAATTTGCCTCATTTTCTGTCATAATATACAAAGCTCTACCACCTTGCTAATTAGAAAACAGCTCTTACGTTCAGTAATCATTTGTTGGAAGAAAAATAATTGTCCTTCTAAGTTTTTTCTGTGTTGCCATTTACTGAGGAAAATAATTATGAGTGCTACTAAAAATCATACAATTTTCTTTAGAATCGTATGCTGCCCTTGTGTGTATAAAGGGCAGAGGTAGCCAACTGCGTGAGGCTCTTCAGGAACTGCTCAAGAGCACTGTCCTCTGTACAAGAGCAATCGCTTTTGTAAATAGGCTCTTCAGATTCTCTGTACAAGTCTTCGGAATTCATTCCATCAAAAATACAATTACCTTAAATATTTTAAGAACTCTAGCTGGATTTAAGTAAGCAAGAGAGTACCCCCATGTGTACACGCTCCAAACAGTTGCTCACGCCGTGCACATTTTACGAAGGCCTTGTGCCATGCGTGTATATTTCTAAGGCTAAGGATTACTTGTACTTGAGGTGCTAAAAGAAAGGCTTTTCTGGAAAGACAAAACCAATGCGAAGTACTGGGAAAGTAAAATAGGGAGCTGTGGAGTCAGGAAGATTTAAGGTTGCATTTAGAAGTTATAATCTTGGCCAAGTCAATTCCTAAAGCGAGTCCATATTGAAGACAAAGGAATATAGGCTCTTTCCTGCCAGTGAAGTAGTTTTCATATCACAATCAGCACATTCATGTGATGTGATGTACACTGGATCCATCATATGTGGAGAAGTCAGCCACAAAGCTTATTTATAGGACCTGATACATGATGGAAACTGTGTATACAAGATTTTTATGTAGATGGGATTAGACAGCACACTATCTAGAAGAAATCGCTGAAAGACCTAAGGCTGATGTTCTGATGCGTCTTTCCAACATCAGTTCCCTGAGTCTGTGGTCTGACCTCGTAGT
Organism: Ctenodactylus gundi; assembly: GCA_004027205.1. Taxonomy (NCBI): domain Eukaryota; kingdom Metazoa; phylum Chordata; class Mammalia; order Rodentia; family Ctenodactylidae; genus Ctenodactylus; species Ctenodactylus gundi. The sequence goes on along the minus strand of PVKB01000896.1, from coordinate 358,889 downwards.
CTGGCTTATTAATGCAGCATAAATATTTTTTGGTGGTAGTCAGGAGCCCGGAGAAAGCAGAAACCATTGTTTTCTTTATTATTTTTCCAAAGGGTTTAGAAAATGATTCAATCCTGTCATAAGGATCCCCAACAAGTCAGAGAAAGATTATAACGTATTGGAAACTGAGTAGAATAGGGTGCGAGATGTGCTCTTGGAATAATATAGAAGTTTCTGCTCCCAACCATCTAGTTTGCAGATTTCTGGATTTTTTCCCATATGTTTAAGTAGAGATCAGCTCTGAGGCAGGTCAATTTTGTCTCTCTCACTTGTATTTCTAATGCTAGCCTAGTTCCTGGCACAGTCTGCCATATGTCTCCCTCACTGACCGAACTATCTCCTTTCAGAAACACTGTGGGAGTGTGTGTGTGCATGTGCACATGTGTATAGGGAACAGGAAAATTCCAAAATGCTGTTTTATTGTCATTGTTACTTTGGTTCCTACTTTTTTGTCTTAGCAGCAAAGCAGCAACTTATTCACATTGTTTCCAATTCAGAGTCCAAGCCCATCAGAGATTTATTACAGATGCATGACAAAATCCCTCAGTATAGACTGTTACAGAACAAAATCCACAAGTAAATGTTAAGAGATAGGAATTACTAGCAAATTTAAACTCAGGGGCATCATAATTTTCTCTTGTAATTAATACAAAGTAATCAGAATAGTTAAAACATGTTCCCATCACTCAACTAATTTATTTTCATGATGAGAAGTTTTATTTTTATTTTTGAAATTTATCACATTGACATCTAATTTGGAAAGTAATCTTTTTCTCAGCCTTTCCTTCTCACATACAGGAACAAATAGAACATAATTTAGAACAGGTCAAAACTTTGTTTCATGTAGTTTCCAATTTGGCTGACACAGATGAGCCAGTGTTATATAGGAAGTATCTGTCATATTGCATACAATAAGCTAAATACATGCATAAAGATAACATCATAATACTATACATTCAACGGTAAGATAAAAAGAACCTTCCTAACCCTTTCCATCTGTAGTCAAGTTACTGCATAGCTTAGCAAGGAAGACCATCCTTATTCATCCTTTTCAACCCTTAAATGTGTACTTGGCCTAAGTCATTGTGCTCTGTAATTTCATAGTTTCATCAAGTTATTACACAATCATGCCAGTTACATATTACATTCTACAGGAATGCATAGCTTGCACTGTGTCATATGTGTCTTACTACATACTCATTAGAACATTTTTATTATTTTATATTGAATGTGTAAAGATTTATTTGGGAAAATATGTAGGCTTTTCAGCCTATAAATGAAGAGCTTTGCCACAATAATTTTTCCAAATTTCTCTTTTTAGGCAGAACTAATAACATATTTTTCTGTCAATTTTGAAAATGACACATATGTCAGAAGGTTACTTCTGTGTGTGCCACACAGAGCAGAAGGCGTTGATGAGTGGAACAGATGAATGTGACTTTTTGGCAATTCCAGTGATCCAGAAGGAAAAGTATGAAAACCACATATCTGCATAATACCTAGTCCCTAGGTTGCCTGAAGTGCTCACTTAATTAATAAATTATTTCAAACTCCTCTAGCACCTGTCCTGTGTAGTCTATTTGAAATTACTTCCCCGGTTTGGCTAATGAGCAGCTGAGCTAATGTTGTTAGAACTCTATCATGTCACATTCAGTAACTTCAATACACGCGCAGAGACAGTACTCAATGGTAAATCCTGGTTGGTGAGTTAGTGGCTCTGTTCTGTTAGACATGTTAATTATAATGTGGATAGTGACTAGTGGAAAACTTTAAGCTAGTTATTTCTGTGTGACCTACCTAGTTTATTTAATTTTTGTCAAGAGGATTAAAAAAAAATAAAGAAGAACCCGGGTGCCCAATTTTTGACCCAGCTATGTAACATTTCTCCTCTGAAATCAGGGGTAAGTTGCTGCTTGCCACTCGAACATGCACTTGTCATTTTAGAGACCTAGTTTTGAGTTCCAGCTCTTCCATCTCCCACCTGCACACTTTCACCCTTAAGCTTGTACAGACAGTTCATTTAGACAAAGAAAGCAAAGGCCTTAAGCATCACTGCAAGGTGCACAGTTATTGTCATAATCAATGCATCTTCACAAGGGCTACGTGGTCAGGAAATTTAGCTTTCAACTTGAAATCCTTTTGAGTAAGCATTGATTTCCAGCAGGGCTAATTAACACTATCTCCATGGCTCTTCCCACTAGACCTTTCAACTACTAGTTAGTCATGACTTTCAGATTGTTTATTGCTACATTAAAGTTCTATGTCAGGAGAGGCAGAATCAAGGTTTAAATTCAAATTTCACCGCAAAGTGATCCCATCGAATGCTTTAGTTAGAATGTATTTTAAAGAAGCTCACTGCCCTTCACATGCCCTGTGGTATCCAATTTTTACATTACGTTGCATTTTGACTAATTTTTTTCCTTCTTTTGACTTAGTTCACTGGCTCTAGACAGGCCTTTCATCCTCGCTCTTCCTCCTGGGAAGATTCCAGTATCATCCTTGTCACCCTCTGTAGAAATCTGTGTTGTGAAAAAGGCCCATGTGTATCCATGTTTATAGCAGCACAATTCGTAATAGCCAAATCCTGGCAACAACCCACCTGCCCATCCATACAAGCACAGTTAAAGAAGATGTGATACCTATACACAATAGAATACTATTTAGCCATAAAGAAAGACAGATACGAAGTGTTTGAACGAAAGTGGGGCCACCTAGAGGCAATAATGCTCTGTGAAATGGACCAAGCACAAAAAGACTGATTATAGATAGATTTCCCTCTAATGAAATGCACAAAAATAATGACATAAAAAGGTCCAAAAATGAATGACAAGGTAGAAAGAGAGGCAATGGTCAGAAAGGAAAGAAGTGAATGTCTGAAAAGGGGTTGGACATAGATGCTCTCTGCTTTCCCAAACCCCATGATTCTAATGCGTTACAGAATTTGGAATTCATGTATTTACAAAAAAAAGTCAAATTTTGTGTTATATGAATTTTTGCCATAATAAAAGTATGGTAAAAAAGAAAGAAAGAAATCTGTGTTGTGTTCCCTTCTGTCTCCTCCCCTCCTCTTCCGTACTCCCATCAATGCTTCACATTATTTACCTTTTTTTCCTCATAAAAAGCTGATTATGCCTGATTCCACAGAGTTCTTTGAAAGTGACACTGAAGTGTTCACAAAGAATTTCTCCAGTAAACTCGAAAGAAAATCTAAATAATTTCCATCTTTCTCTAAGTGATAATCGTTTCAAAGTATGATCATTTGTTGGCATACACGGTTCAGATGAAAGTCAATGGTCAATGCAGTTGATATCAGAAAATTACTTTTGCTCAATTTCGTAACAATGGGCAGACCTACATCTCATATTGCCTTTTAGATTTGACCCTCATCGGAGGTTTTTACTGCTCAAAGTAAGTTGCTAATAAGAATTAAGAGTATTTGTTGGTCCATCTATCTCCAAAAAGGAACGCTCACAAAGCCCAGTTGCTTATTTCCTACCTGTTCCGGTTCCGGAAAGTCCTGCTTCTTAGCAACAGCAAAGAAGCAGGGAACTTACGCTAAAGTCAACGTGCATTTGGAAAAACTGCTGTCAGGGATCTTTTAGGAAAAAGGGGTGATCTTAGGGCTTACTTTTGGCTGCCTCAGCTTACCCATTTCAGCTCACTGACTTTGAGACCAATTTGGTTCTTAGCTTACTTATTGGCTCTTGAGAGTGAGTGAATGCCACCCCTGGAGGGAGGCAAGGAGATGCCCAGGAATGTGGGTCAAAAACTGAGGAAATCTGAGTAGCAGTTTCCGGTCTAGGTTCCCTCCAGTCCTCCAGTCACACCCTGAAATAACTGAATGTGGACAGTAGGTGCACTTCAGGTCTTTTCCCAGCTACATTCACAAGTCAAATCACATTAATCGAGATTACTTTCTGGAATTTCTAATGAAGTTGCTGATTGGTTAAACCTTGCTTGACATGCTGTAATAACTTTACCTATTTTTTTAAAAAAATGAACCGACAAAATGAGTCATAGACAAGTTTCTAAGAAGTATCAACGTTTCTTCAATAAAAGAATATCTTCACTTCCCTTGAAAAATTGTTATCCTATGGAAACCGACTTGACACCACCAGCTTAGATCAAAATCCTTCAGAACACAGCTTTTTGAATATTAGCTGTGTTTGGGTCATAGTAGGAAACAACTGCTATGATGAAAACTATTTGTATCACCATGACTGACGTTAGAGATGTGACTTGGCTTGCCATTCCTGATATCATTAATCTCACTTAATCTCTCTCTCCCTCTCTTTTTTCAAGAAAGCCCAGCTCATTTCACAGCCCCTTTTGAACTGTTTATGCAGAGCCATGCAAAAATTATAATTTCCAAGTCACTCACACTTCTAGAAAATAAATCCTTAAATAATTTAATAAGAATAGAGGAAACATTTGTAGTGATTAAATTACATTTGACTATGCTTTTCTCTTTTAATAAATATAAACTCCTGGAATTGGAAATGCAGCGGCAAACTGGTCTCTTGTCAAGTTCTAAATGAAATATTTTTGCATGACATTCCACAGGCAGTGTGAGGAGTAGAAGGCATGTCGTGAGGAGAATGTGTATGATAAGGGTTAGTCACACTTGTGCATCCTCTGCAACACATAGTGACCCTGTAAGAACAGGTACCATATCTGACTCAATAAATATTTGATGGGTAGACTTATTAGCACAGCCTGGGTAAAGTATAATGAATTTTCAAACACTTCACCAACCCAGTATACATCACTGCTTTATTTTACATATTATAAATTGTTGTTGTTTTCCGGTAGCATGTCTATTTAAAATTACTCCAGGAAAGAGGCTTCAGGGTAGGAATGCTGACAGACTTAAGGCAATGAGGGCAGCAACTTTATTAACTTTGTCAAATAATTTATAGCATCTTGATCAGCATTAGTGAGCATCTTGGAGTGTTCTAATTTTTTCATTAATAGCTAAAAATGTGTCCATGCCAGATTGTTTGCACAAAAGATTCCAGACTATAGGTATTGATCTTCAGCATTTTATGTAATAGGAATAACTGTTTTTACTTTTGAAAGACAGTGAGAATAACTTACATTGAATTCATGAATAGATAGAGATCAAGAGTGGATGTAGACTCAGGTGGCTATGGAAACCTTGAAAAGATTTGAGTGATATGGATTATGGTTATTAGGTCTCTCTTTAATATACTAAATATACACTTATTAAATAGGTAAAATGAAAGACCTTCGGCCAATTCTAGTCAACATTCTTTTTTCTTTTCTTTTTTTTTTAATCTTTGTATTGGTTTTGATTGTTGGAGTGTTTTTGGTTTGTTTGGTTTTGATGGGTTGGTTGGTTGGGTCTCTTGACATAGTGCAGCCCATCCTTGAATTTACTAGGTAGCCAGGCTGACTTCAAACTTTCAGGGGTAATTCTGCCTCAGCTTCCTAAGTGCCACAATGCCCAGCTCAAGACTATTTTTAAGATCTAGTCCATGACCCCAAGGAGCAGTGTGGTAGCTGTAGTGACAAGGCTGGGATCTGGGAAGGGTTCTGGACCAGGAGTTATGGGAAGAGTTTGTCTGTGAGGTGCCTGCTAATAGCTTTGGGCTTCCTACCAAAACTACAGAATGGTTAGGACCTCAGAAATGCTTCTTTTGTTCCAGAAAGAAGAAGGTTTTTTTTAAGTAAAAGGGCAGTTCATTCTCATGACTTGCAGGCTTAATTGACTAAGATGAGTTAGAAGTTATATTAAGCTTTAACAGCATTTTCCAAAATGTATTGTATAGATGGGTATATTAATTGTTACCCTACAAACTAAAAATATTTCATGGTCCAACAAGTAGGGAATAAAAAGTTCAAGTCAGTTGGCTATTTTTAGAACAAGAAAATCAGATTCTTTATTCAAAGAGCTAATTCTATGATAAATCTCCAATAAGAGTAAGGAAAGGCTTAATTTCCTAAACTTACTTGGCCACAGAAACCTTATTTTATCTTGGTCCTCATAGGATTAGGTTCTTTTATGAACCGTATCTTTGGAAATGCTAACCCATGAGAGTCGACACATTATTTTCAGGCACTGACATTTCATATTCTTTCTACAATAAATAAATAAAAGAAAATAATGCAATTTCACTTTTCAAGGAACTTCATGTCCACTAAATATAGATGATTTTATGTAACTGTGTTCAGTCAGTGAGTTGGATTATTTATTTGCAGTAGAAATGGTCACCACTGGCCAGCCCACCTTTGTAACCACGAGATCCAATTTTCTATAGAGGGGATTAATGGCTGCCCATTGGTGGACACCGAGCAGTGCATATTCTGTTGTTGCACAAATAATTGCTTTTTTCTATGCTCTAAATTACCTTCCACAATCAGAGTTTTAGGCTTCATATTGATTGGGTTTATTTAAGAGCTCCACAGAGATTTTTTGAGAGAGAAAATGGTTAAAATATGGGTTTGAATATACAACCCACACTAGCTAGAATACTGGGCAAGATCTAACAGGATCAATATGCTTTTCAGACGTGAGTATGCTCTTTTATTCGAGTTGAATACAGCTCAGTAGCGAGTCATTGTACAGACAGAAAACTAACATACAAGTGGAGCTCTTCATCCCCAAACTAAAGAAGTAATCAAAGTAGAAGCAAATTTTAGAATTTCCTAGACCCATAGTTAGAACTCTTTGGGAAATGTACAACCCTTGCTTTTACTTATTTCTCAGATTGACCTTCCTGTTTGACGTTTGTTGACCTTCCTTGTTTGATGTGCTTCCTGCCTGGGTTCTGGTGTAGACTCTCTAAGCCTCGGGTCAAAATCTTCTCTTCAACATCAGTGAACACAGCAGTATAGTTCTGAATCTTGCCTGTGTGAAACCCAACCTTCATCTTTCGCTCCTCGTGGACGATTTGTCTGAGCTTTGTCCTACCTTCTAGACTTCTCCAGTGTTGTGGATAGGATCTGGAGTGTCCTCCAAAATGTTACGGATTGTCTGTGGAACCACGTGGTGTTGGTGGACTGGGGCCTCCCCTGGAGGGGTGGGTTACATTTAAGTTAGGATTAAAGGAGTGTGAGTTAAGACCAAAGGCCTGTAAATTGGGGTTAATGGTGTGTAGTGGCCACACCTTCCACACGTGGGTGCAGGAGGGGCTAATTACTGGGCGGAGACCTGAAAAGATACATAAGCTGCGTCCTGCCTTCCTCTGGGGACAAAGACTAAGATTAGGACTGTGACTAGGACTGGACTCCGCTAGTCTCACTTGCCTTCCTGTGTGTGATGTTGTGAGAAGCTGCCTCCACTTCTCTCTCTGCCATGTACTTTGATTGTTGCCAGCTGCCCCTGAATGGACTGTGACCTTCAGAAACAGTGAGCTAAAATAAACCTTTCCTTTCCTAAATTTGTGGGTGTCGGGTATTGAGTCACAGCAACGAAAAAGTAACTAAGACATCCAGTAAGCCCCGAGCCTCTGCTGCTCCCTCTAATTTCCTATGACCATCGGTCTCACTACCCTTTTTCCTCACTGTTTTCCTTCCTTTTATTGATCTTGTCTAGTAATGATACTTAGATTCTTGTAATCTCCACTCTGAATACTCTTCTTCTTTGCCTTACTGCTCTCAACAGAATTAATAAAGTCATTTCTTCCTTCACAGCTCTACCTACATTTTCTTTATTTCTTCCTTGGGAACCACCAAGATGTGCCATTTTGGTTTTGGTTTTGGTTTCCAGAGGCATATCTACATGGCACTGTTTAACCCAAGAAAGTTACAGTTTTGTTCATCTCTGTTATTTGTGGTAAAATTTTAAAAGTAATGAATTGGGGCTCCCAAGGGGATCCCCTTCCCTACCACAAGATGAATGATTGTGTCGTCTCACTCCCCTTAGGACACAGTTGCAAAAGGTCAGAGTTCTCCATTTCATTAATTTGTTATAACTCCCAAATCACCATCATCATCAATAACAGACGGACATAGGTCAGACTTAAGCAATCATATGAGGTGGTGGAGAACCGTACGTGTCTCCTGTTTGAATGGGGCTCAGCATCAGGTAAGACTGGTACAGAGATGAAAATACCCGGCACTGATAAATTTCCTACACATTCAAAACCTACATGTCCAACCTCATTTCCACTTCCCATGAGGTTCTATATACCAAATAAATTAATCTAGTGTATTTATTATTTTTACTTGATTTTCATATAATCATGTCTTATTTTTAACTACTTTCTCTGCCTAGTAGGTCTTTGCTTTTCAAAATTCTATTCAGTTTCCTCAATATATCTTAAAATAGCATCTCTTTCCTGGCCTTCTCAAGTAGAGGTGATCTGGCTCTATTTTGGGGTCCTGCATTTTCATAATTTTTAATCTGTATTAAGTTATTTTATTATATTCCTATTATTCGTACCCATTCCTTTCCCCACCCCAAGAGCTCAGTTTCTCATAATGAAACCGTTTCCCATCCAGCACCTAACATATACATGCCTAGTAGCACCATAGCCTATGGTACATATATGATATAAAACATGTATGTTTTGTTTGTAATTTACTCAATAGACTTAAAGTAATCAAAAGCAGAGAACAGTGATCGATATATAAGATGACATTTCAAAATTATGCTTTGCACTCTTTTTTCTTGTTATATCAACATGCAAATAAATGTGAATTTACTTGTTTGGAAAGTGAAACATTAGGTACACATTATAAATGCCCAGTAGAATGTGTAAAATCTATCTGTAAGTAGGCCCAAGTAGAAAGAACAGAAATGGTGAGCTATTATATAGAAGAAATTTATTTTTAATAACAACTGGTAACTTGAGAAATATTTATAAGAAAAAAGCACTCAATAACCCATATGAAGTACTTTCAGAATTGATTTCAGACTAGCTGTACTGCATAATTTTTAATCCTTCACAAACCACAGTGCTCATGTCTAGTAAGCCGATTTCTTTTTTTTTCCCCATTTTAGTAATATGTATATATGTGATGCATAATGTTTACATTGAACTTGAGTGTTTTGTGCATATCTAAATTGTGGCAGAAGATTTCTTTTTATTTATTTTTATTGAGGCATATTTGTGATGCATAGTAGTTATGTTTGTTTGGGGATATTATATATATATTTATGTTTCCTGATATCTTTCCTGTATTCTACTCTTTAATTTTTATTTTAGGTTCTGTGACATAAGGAAAACCATGTGATATTTAACTTTCTATGTCTAACTTATTTCATGTAATATTATAGTCTCAAAGTGCTTCCATTTTTTCAAACGATATGAATTCATTCTTGGTTATAGTTTAATAAAATTCCACTGTGTATATATACCGTATACATGCAGCTTTAAGCAGTTCTTTTGATGGCGCACTATTGAAGTTGATGGAGATTGCTATCAAGTTCTGCGAATTTCTTTCTCTCAGTTCTCATAAACAAAGGTAGTTCCAGAGTGTTGTGATGCTGGCTTAGGAACAGCAGTGTGGTTGCCTCCCAGATACACTGTTCTTACTTACAGTCCTTACTTTACCTTTTATTTAGCATGTCATGGGACATTGATCCTCTTCAAGTCAAAATGAAAAAAAAATGGAAAAGATAAGCTGATATGAGGGATATATTAATTTTAATATTGATTATTTTTATGTTTTCCTAGGACAAAGAAAGATCTTCAGAGAGCAAAAATGAAGCTCTCTCATTCGTTGCGGTGCTTGGCACTGTTTGTTCTTCTCTGTGTAAGTAAAGCAACTCTTTTCAGCCATGTTGGTGGGACAGTCAAGTAGGGAGCAATGACTCAGTGGGACCGAACCGGTGTCTGCAAGAGAAGGCACTGTTCTCCATAGGCCAGAGCTGAGTATCTTGCAAAACATTTTCTTCAGGTTTTGCTAACAGATGTCCTTTCTGAACTTTGACTAATTTCCATTGGTGTCATGATCTTCCTAGAAAAATTTGGCGGGGGGTGGGGGAGGTTGTTAATAAAAATTTAGTGTTAATTCAAAACTTTTCTGTGTTATTTCAGAAATTAGCAAAGAAGGTTGGCATGTCCACAAGTAAAACATTCTTGTGTTTCACGTGTAGCTTTGAATCACTTTTAGGATGTTTTAGTACTCTCAAAACAGGCAAATTCTGTCAGTTATTTGTTTCTAATATATTCCTTATCAGAAACTAAAATTATTCAAGTCTTTGTATACCACTGCCTTTTAAATTATGTTCCATTTATATAATTTCAAGTTGCTTTGTTCCTAAGGAATTTAGCTACTTAGGAGTTTAATCATCCATCTTCAAAGTCATACTAATGTCTACTTATTTTTGCCATAATTGCTAACCCCCTACCACATCCGCTCTAAAAGCATGAAAGGGGGTGATAGCACATCGCATTGATCATTTGGGGACTTGTCTTTACCGTTGTCTTCTTTCTACTGTCAGAATAACACTTACCAATGCATTCCCACTGCCAGTAAACACCACTCGGCACTTCCACTATGACATTGACCGTGGCCAAGCTTGCGCATGGGTCCTAGATTGTCACTATTAATTAATGTGTTGTTATGAGCTTCTAGGTCTCTTCAACTGTCTCTCATTATATTATTCAAGAAAAATGTCACCTGTGTTCCATAAATGTTAATTTATGAAGATATTTTTATTTTGAATTCTATATGTCAAATAAATGGTTTTTGGGAAAGGTTATTGATGCAACTCTTTCTCACCTCTTCAGAGAATGGGCATAACTTATTCTATCATGTCAGACTATCAAATTATTTTAAATTATTGAATGTTTTCTAAAAGTAATTCAATAAATGCAGGTTATTCTATGCCATTGTAAACCTAATAAAAATAAACTTAAGCAAGAACATTGTACCGACAAATAGGGTATTTTATCTTGTCTATAAATACCCAAGCCTTATGTGATAGACTACAAATGCAGAAATACTAATAAGTACCAGTCATAAATTTATATTGTAATTTTATAGGTTTGAATGAAATCCTGTGCAATAGAACATATGTGAATATTTCAAAATAATTTTGTTTCATGAAGCATATAATTAAAATGGACATGACAGAAGAAAAATAATTGCTAGTGACAATAGGAAATAATGGATACCTAGACAAACTATATTGTTCTGGGAAGCACTTGCTTTTTCCATGGTGTGTTGCCTTAGCTGTGCTCTTCCAGGAGGTGCAAAGGACACGAACAGGGCAGCTGGTCCTACATGGAAAAGCCAGGGTTAATACTGTGCAGCATGATATTTTTAACCTTTGTCATTTTGAACACTGTAACCAAAGACTGCAAATAATTCTAGTATATACATTATTAATATTAAGGATAATATACTAAGGAAATATTGATAATGTATCAATTGCTAGGTAATAATTATTAAAGACAATATTGATAATAGCAAAGGATAATGTTAACAATAGGACTTGGAAATCCTGTTAGTTACATCAATTTGAAGAGTCTGACTTCATGCGATTGGGCATAATGTAGTAATTTGGTACTTTTATATAATGATCAAGTTAGAATAGTCCACACTTTTATCTTCTTAAATATTTTTCTAACCATATTTTCTAACCATTTCTGATGAACACTAGCTAGCCTTTTAGAGCAGTCCTGCCCGCGGCAGTCAGCAGGAGGCTTTTCCTCCTACACAGCAGCATGGACCTGTGCTTCAGTAGGCTTAACCCGTGGCAGAGGTGGAACGTTTTTCAACGTTCCAGACAGACGAGCTCTGTAACTATCCTGGGTGATTCTTTAAAATGCCTGTAACTCAAGAACAGACACATCATCCCATATCAAAGTAGAAAGTTCCAAAGTGTGTGGCCATCTCAAGTCACGTTGCTTTGGCCCAGACCTCATGGTTAACGTGGATGAAACCTTCTAGAATGGAAGCTCCGTGAAGGCAGAGATCTTGCCCATCCTGCTCACTGCTGTGTTTCTGGAACCTTGAATAGTATGTGGGAGATAGAGTATTGACTAAAATGTCCCACTATCTTTTAGCTGCTGACCGCAGTGTTGGTATCGGCTTGCTGGCCATAGATGTCGCACCACTTACTTGGACCTATAGGGGTGCAATCACATTTACATCAGCTAAACTTCTGTTTGGGACAACTATTAGGTCATCTTTGTAAGAATCATAGAAGATGGTTAATGTACAAAACTTTGAGAACTGGTCTTATTCAAACAAGCAATATGAGCGTAGCATCATACATTTATTTAAATCTCTCAATTCATTCACAACAGTTACTATAAGAAGAATCGTTTTATATGATCATATTTCTATAATAATTTGCAATAATTCAATATATTTTTCTTTATAGAATAATTATAATTTTTAATTTTATATTGCTTGATCTTTTTCATCTAATTACTGCTGATTATTTTGCCTTCTTGTTGCTGAGAATAGTACTTCCCAACTTGCAATGATTATTTACATGAAATTTGGAAACAAAATTTAACATGTATGATCAAAGAACTTTATGAAATTTGTGCACTTGTTACTTTTTAAGTAGTAATTTTGTGGTTATAATTATACATATGTACATAGTATTTATATGCCAAATTTACACATCTCTATCAATCTATGTGGTCACCTATCTATGAGTAGAATGCTCCAATGTGTTTGCTATTTTAGAGAGAAAGTCATTGAGACATTCAACTGCCACTGGGAACAATTCGTCTTCAGTGCTCAAGCACGGACCAGACCAGGAGCAGAATCTGGTTATTATGACTCATCTAACAACAGAGACTGAGATTTTTTTCATTTTTTCAGTGTTGAAACATTCTCTACTGAACCCGGCTCCAAACCAAGTTCACTGGAGTTTGTTTCAATATTGCAAGAATGATAAGATTGAAGCTCCTATCAGCCGCATGAATTGACCCTACTCTGACTCCGATGTCATTCCACTGTTACTGATCTTAAAACTGCCTTAAACCAAATAAAGATGTACTTGAAAACCTCAGTGTAAAGTTTTTCACTTAATACATACTTTGTCCTCATGATTTCTAGGAACTTCCCTCTAATGCAGGAACATTTCTTAATTGGTTATCAGACACATAAAGACAGAATTCAGAAGGTTACTTCCGGGAATAAAAAATATAACCTTCAGAACAATAGTCCCTAATGTCTAAATATTTATAATTATATATATGGTGGCTATATATATATATATGTAATATTCAATCTTCTACCTTCTCATTTGACCTGAAAATAATGCGAAGATGGCCTGGAAATTAATGACGTATCAAATGACAATTATCAACTGAAAATTCTGAGAATAGAGCTCCAATAAAATTCTCTGAAATTAGTGCCTAAGATATAAATAATCTATTGTAAGGGCACTATGAATCTTCCTTTAATTGTTCCATGATATTTACTTGAATTTTTAAAACACACAAATGTAGCCTAATTAAGTAAAAAAGAATAACATAGAATCTCTTCAAAGTACTCTGTTTTTTTTTAAGTTTCACAAACCATGTTCCAGCTTCTAATGGAATATCCTAGAATGTTATGAACGCCGATTCGGTATTGTTCACATTTCTGAGGTCAGGAAAATGTTTGAGTACTGTTCTTTTTGTGCCAGACTGTAAGCTCCAAGTGAGCAGGATCCGCACTTGTTCCCTCAGCATCATGTCCTCGGCATCTAGCACAATGTCTGACTTACCAAGTTCAGTTAATATTTCCTGACTGGTCTGAAAAGGATAGAGAAATAGGTCATATGTGAACAGAACTGGATTCTGTTGCCTCAGTAAAGGGTTGCACATTTTAAATTATCATGGTGGTTTCTTTATCTTTCTTCTGTCCTAAATTCAAGATATACTAAAATTAGAAATAATTTAAATATTTTTTAATGTGTAATTTATAGCAGGTGCCCATTTAGAGTTACAACAATATGTTATAATAATGATTATCCTCTTCTCTTTGAAAACAATTTCTGTTCAGATAGCTTGTTGACACCCCTAAGTTTTTTTAAAAAGAACTTAATTTTTTTCCCCAATAAGGTTTTTCTTTCTTTACAACTCCTGTTTCCCAGGGATCTACCATTTTCCAGTTATATAGGATTAATGCCAGGGCTGTTTGACCATGACTGCTCACCGCTCCTTACATTCCACCACACCTTCACATTTTAGTGATTTAGGAAGGTTTTGAGGCAGTGGCACTTTTTTTTAAATCTTTCCACAATTTTATTTTTGTGTTTCACAATAATTATTATTATTATCAATGTATGTTTACGATATGTAATAATCACACTCAACTTGAAGAGTGATGCACACAAGAAGGCATTTCCATCATTTTATCACCCCTGCCCTTCCCCTCCCACTCTTCTGTCTCTCCCCAACCCCCACATCACCTTCCCATTTCCACGATGTCTTCTGGTTGAATGGTCTAGTCTAGCTCTTCAGTTCCCACCTGCCCTCACCAGCCTTAGGCTTTGGACATCTGATGCTGCCACATGAACTTTGCCAAAATTCTCCTCCCACTGCGTTCACTGATTAAACAAAAAATCTGCAAACTCTTTTCCTTCTAGAGTCATGTTTTAATAACATTAACTAAAATAGAGTGAGCCTTTCATGTCTTAAGCACTTTTACTTGTTTATTCTTCTAATACAGAAGAGAAATAACATAGTCCTTTCCTCACTTTATAAGCAAATGTGGGAACACAGACTACAGAAAGTAAATCATTTTAGTACTATTCTCATTTTATTTTTAAAAAATGTGAAAATACTGACTTGCTCAAAGTGACCACACAAGACTTGCCTATGTTTCTTGGCCTACAAAGCTTGGGCTCCTTGAATCCATGTCACACCTTCCCTCAGATGTCCTCCCCGTCAGACAGGTGATTCCACTGTGGTACCCCCCCGTGCCCTTCCCCGTCTCTGTGCATTCTGTTCCCTTCATCCCAAAGGGCTCCCCTCTCCTTTTTACCTAATGAGTTCCTCTACACCCTCAAGATCAATTCAAATTGTACCTTGTATTTGAGCCATTTCTTAATATTTTTGCACCATATTCTCTCCCTCCCCTGAGTTTTAACTGTATTTTGTGATTTTACTGTTGAACCTTTAGCCATAAAAGAGAGGTAGACAGTGGCATCCCTGGAAGACACTGAGACTCTAACAAGAATATTCTGGGATAAAAGGTCAACTTATTAGGATGAGTTTTGTTTAGAGACTCTGGAGAATATAGAGAACAGAAGACTACTTCTGCCATAATTTCTCAGATTCCTTCTGAGAAAACTTCAGTGTTAGAATAGTTTAGACAAAGTATGACCAAATAAGTACACATTTCAATGAGTATGAGAGAGAGAAAGCAATATTCCCACCATCAAAAAAGCAAGATAGTGCAAGATGGTTTGTATGTCTCCTAAAACACAGAACTTTTACGCAGAGCATGAACATTAAAAAAACAGAGTCATGCGCACTAAAACATCAGTCATAGTTATTAAAAATGAATTTGATGCAACAGAAGCACAAATTAGGAAAGGTAGTATGGAAGTCAGAGGGACATTTTTATACACACAGCAACTTTGGAAAGCAGCAGGCTGTAATAGTGAAAAGCGAAGGTGAAAAAAAATGTCACCTTGTGTCAAAATGTAAATGTGTCAATGTAAATATTTAAGAAATACATTAATTTTCATCAGTGAAAATAAACTACCCTATTGCTGCTCATGTGCTAATGAAACTAGTTTAAAGGGAGTAAACTCAATTATAAGAGGCAGTAAATGCATTATTTTGTCTGTTCGATGGAAGAAATAAATTTATAGCACTGTACACAATAAAGCACAAACAAAATTTATCTCACAGAAGTCAAAAAGAAGCACATGCCTTGCACTACGTCTATTTTTAAACAACATTATCCATGATTCTGAAGAGCTGGAAAGAAAACAAAATTGACTTATAGTGGGATTTTGGAGAGGGAGAGTCAGGTTGTTTGCGTCTAAATCCTACAACAGCAAGGAAAATGAACAATTCTAAATAACAAAAGGTATATGTGTGTGGTCGCTCTCTTAATAATTAGTGGATACTAATGCAAGTTTAAAATTTGCAGGAGGAGTGTTTATATGAGATGTAAATACACTCTTTAGTTTTAAAGGAAAATTATTCTATGTGAGATCATGAAAAAATATTGCATTTAGAAACAAACATTTAGATACTTTCAAGCTTTCTGATTATCTCATTTACATACCTTTCACCCATCTGTACTCTCTATAAGTAACTGGGATTTTTTCTTGATGCAGCACCCAACTCCGACTCTTCCTGTCTCCTCTAACCTCACCTACCCATCGATTGACCCTGAGCCCTATCTGTACGTCGTTGGACGAAAGAAACTGATGGATGCCCAGTACAGATGCTATGACCGAATGCGACAGATGCCTCCGTATGAAGGGGAAGGTAAAGACGGGGAATATGTGATCACAAGTTTGAGATATTGTTAAAGATTTGGATGTTTTTCTTTTTCTGGGTAAATATATGTTGACAAATTTCATGTAAGAACAGTTTCCATACCTGTCTTCACACTATGGTACGCTCGTGTGTTTCGTGTAATGGGTACACCGATGTTCCTCAAGTTCATCTGACTTCTTCGTGACTAGCATCTGCCCTCATGACTAAACTACCGCAACTACTCAGTAGTCAATAATGGCCGGTCAGCACAAGCTGATGGAAGGAGGGAAAGTGGAAAGTGGAGGGCAGAGAGCTCGCCTAAGGTGAATTTGTCAAAACCCGGACTTTTGTGTGTTAATTAGGCATTTATTTTTATTCTTTACCAATCAGTTGGCAGCCAGTGCTATCTCTTCAACCTTCCTAGAGAATTACAAAACAATTTCTCCCATCCTTTTAGATTCTGTTCCCTGTCCCCAAGAGGTTTAAAAAGATTCAAGAATATAATATATAACTTCATGCACTCTACAACAACCCTCCTTGGGAAAAGAGAAAACTGTTGAAATTACTCTGTTACTTCACGTAATTTTCTTTCAAATAGTTAAATATTTAATTTTTAGCTTTTAGTTTTAATATTTCCCTGAAAGAAGCAAGTCAGTGAGGCAGATATGCATTATTCTTCTATCTTCAGCAATTTCTTTCTTTATCAAGAATCGAAAAGATACTAGGTGCAGCTTTACCCAAAGGCAAAGCTATTTATTTTGTGTGTGCGTGTCTCAACTAAGACACAAGAAACAGCCGATCCAGATCTTTTATTGTTCTCTTAGTTACCTTGAAAGCAAATTTTTTATGTTATGATCATTATTTAGAAAATTTCCCAGAATTGCCTTCAAAGCCTATATCATAATTTTTACTACCTTTTAAAGAGATAAATCTTAATGTTTTAACATAGATTTAATTTTTAAAAATAAACTAAGCTACTTGAAGCCCATGCCAATATGTATATAAAGGGATGAGACGGAGCGTTATTTTAGTCAATAACAAAGTATAATTCTAAAGCAATAAGAATTTTTATATATGATTCCATAACTGGCTACACATGATATCCAATTAAAAATTTTGAGCAATTGCATCACCCTTGGAATAAGAATAGAATTTTTCAAGGAAATTCCTCAATGGTTAATGGTAAGAACCATGTGTTCTTAAATAAGATAGATCATTTTTTGTACTAGAAATTGAACACAAGGGATTATAGATATTAAGCAAGTGTCTACTGAGTCCTAGCTCTTTTTAATTTTTTTTTTGGGGGGTGGGGGGCCGGATAATGTCTCTTCAAGTTGCCTAGGCTGGCTTTGAACTTGTGCTCCTTCTGCCTCAGCCTCCCAAGTAGTTTGGATTATAAGTAACACACCTACCCTGCACCTACATGCCATATAAAATTTAAAAAAGAAAAAAGAAACCTTTATTCAGATGTAACATCACACACAATTTTACAATAAGTTCTTCATGACATTTCTGGAAATATTTGCAAGAAAAATCTTTTCAAGAAAAGACTTATTTGTATAACCTGTGTCATTTCAAAAACAAATGGAGGAAAAAACCATAGTGTAAGTTTCATCACTCATAGGCAAAGTTTATTTTGTGGTTGCTGCCACTGCTGTTATTGCTTTTAATATTTCCATATCTCCGTGGGAAGTCCCAAAAGAAGATATGCCCACTTGTCTGTGCACATTTAAATCCTACTGAAGAGTCAAAAATACATGTTTGACAACTTCAAAAGTGTCTAACTTAGACCTAACCTCCCAAATTCAACATTTGATGATGACACTATCAAGGACAAATTCTGTCTAGAAAACCCAGTTGCCTTTTGTCAATTTCTATTCTTCATTGGTTATAAATAAATCAATGATAACTTAAAAGCTGCATTGGATGCAATATGTTTGCAACCTTTGGAAAATCTATTCCTTAAGAATATCCCTATCCTTTACACTTGTTTCAGATTTTCAAAGAATTAATGATGTCATGAATTTTACAAAGTAATACTCACTGATTAAACTGGTCTTCAAATTCTTATGCCAGTGACATTGAGGAAACGTTACATGCCCTAGAGAACTACAGGATATGTTAATCTAAATCCGATTTCCTGATTGGATAGTTTAAGAAAGGATACAGCTTCATAAAATAAAAACTTGGACCACACCTCAAATTTTGTTTGATTAACATCTGGTTCGTGCCTCAAACTTGCCTCACATATGAGATTAAGAGGAGAGCAGAGTTCAGCACAGTCTTTGGGGCCACTCACCTGCGGATATGCTCAACCTTGAACCCTCTTACAAAGTGGAACCAGAACCCTGCCTGTCATCCCATGAGATAATTTGGTAACAGATATGCTAAAGCTGTTTAAAGCCTTATTTCCAAAATACGTGACTTTGGCTCATTTCAAACATGGACAATCATGACTGGAGTCCTGGGATCGACTCCATATGAGGACGTTTAGGGGGCAATCTTGTCTTTTAGTCAGAGCTACATGGCTTCAACAGTAATATTTTCTCCAATGACCAGGTCCATACTGCAACCGCACCTGGGATGGGTGGTTGTGCTGGGATGACACTCCGGCTGGAGTCCTGACCTTCCAGTTCTGCCCAGATTACTTCCCAGACTTTGATCCAACAGGTAGAGCATTTATTTTTATTGTATATTTTCATTATGAAGCTTTTGGAGTTTGCATGGATCTGAAAGTAAAGTCATATGTAAAATACACTCATGAAGTTTTGCAACCCATTTTAGCCCCTTCTGAAGAAGTTCCTAAGTTGAAATTCTATTCAGCTGTACAAGTACTGCTAAAATTTTTATGTCCTATTACTAGTTCATTGCACATATTGATTATTAAATTCTGGTATATAAAACATACCAGTTTTAAAAACTGCACGAGTAGTTTCAAATATTGGTTGTTTTTCAGTTGACATATCTTTGATGATGTGTAAATTCTTGATCTAGATTTTGTGTATGCCAAACTAGTATGGCGTGCACAATGGAAGTTTCAAAATCCTTACATATTATTTGAGATTGACATGTTTAAGGAAAAGTAAGTGAGAAGGCATTAACTTTAGACACCCTATTTCTATCCCAACAGCATATTATGAAAATAAACTCAGTAAGTAAGATGAATACCACAGTAATTCATCATACACCTGGCTCTGTCCAGGGGACAAGAAGGACAATTGACAAGTGTCTGTTAAGTAAATGAGTAATGTAATCATTGTTATGTTTCATTAACAGAAAAGGTTACCAAGTACTGTGATGAGAGGGGCGTTTGGTTTAAGCATCCTGAGAACAACCGAACCTGGTCCAACTACACCATGTGCAATGCTTTCACTCCTGAGAAGCTGCAGGTAGGCTCATTGCCAAGTTTCAGTATTAGATGAGAATATCATTTGTACATGGAAATGGGTGCATACCGTAAAATATCTGCTACCAAGAAGTCAACAGATTTTTATGTGAGATAACCCATAGGTTCTAGTGTCCCTATGAAGAGGCATGAAAGAAAATGCTGTTTCTCTTCATGGCTGGCACTCAGTGTCAGTAGAACATCTCTGAGCACATGGACTCAACCACTTAGGACAAAGGGAACAGGCTCCACAAAGCCATAACGAGACCCCCCTCTGATGCCAGAAATTAGGCACATTTCAAGGGAATCTCTAACATTCCTCTCCACCTAGAGGAGTGCCAGAGCTTCAGATGTTCCTGCAAGTCACAAGCTAAGAGTTATCCATCCTCCCCCTGTTAGATAGGATCTTAGTTTTACCATCAAGCACAGAATAAACTTGTATCATGGGGCCTAGAGCCCACCCCTTGATAGAAGGATGGTTGTTCACATTATTTCAGAGGAAGTCCATTCTGATTTGTTAGTGTTTGTGCCTTAACTACTAGTAAGTTTTTGAGTGTCATCCCTGTTTAAAAACAATTATGAAAGGGGTGGGGGAGGGCGGGGGGAGATAATTAAGATACTTTGTCTTCTTCAGATGCATCATAAATCTTAAAAAAAAAAGTCACTAACTCTGCCATCAACCGCTTCCAGCCTCCAAAGCAGTGAAAAACAGTGTCAGGGTTTAGCTCTGAGCAGCTGTACAGAGCAACTGCATTGGCTGCAACCAGAAATACTGCTTCCTTCAAAGATAGGCCTGCAAATTAAATAATTACTGAGGTCAAAGCTAGAGCACGTCATGCTTTTGTTTGCTGTGGAAAAGCTGTAGGAGACTAACAATTTTCCTTTCCTTAAAAACAAAACAATGACAAAATCAAGGTGAATGGATCGTTTGGAGACCAATTAACTAGTCACAAGCCGAGAGTGAAGTCACCAAAGCTGGTGATCCCTTAACAAATTTTTTAATCCCCCTGCACCTGGGTGCTTGTCTAGGTCCTACTGAACAGTTACTTATTTAATAAAGGCTAATGGAAATGACATTGCACTAGATAAGGAGTGAATGATCATTATGATTTTATGGAAAAAAACTATAGCCATGTCACAAAAATTGTTACAAATAATGTCAATTCAAATCAGTGTTGCCACATTTGATCTTCTCATACACCTGGCCACACCTGACAAAGAAATTATTTCAAGTAGAAGTGGCTCACTCTAGGTGGCCCACAATAATTAAAATTCTTCCCACAAATCCTTCATATAAATATTGTCATAAAAAGAATTGAAGAAGCCAACCTAGCAATTAATTTTAAAACAACAAAACTTCTGTCTTGAGAATGACTAAGGTTGGCACCTAAATTACCAGCTGCTGTTTTGATCGTGAGTATGTAGACAACTCTATTTCAAAAGAATATCTCTTAAAAGGAATAATCTGAAGGCAACTGAAAGAATGAGAATTAACTTATATGAAGTTTTCTTTTTTAAAAAATGAACAGAATTAAGTTACATGAAACGTTTTGAGAAAGATGTCCAAAAAAACTGAATTTCTAAAAGACAGGAGTTAAGTAATTATTTTCTTTAAAAATTTGCTAAGTCTCTCTTAAGAGAGTTATCTGAAGTTTTTATCAGCTCCAATTACAAACTAAGTATTCTAGTTTTACTATCATTACCTGTAAGGTAAGAAATGCTGTTAGGGAAATGACATCCGCAATGAAAATGTCAAATAATATGCGGATGCCTCGTCAAATGGTACAACAGAAACAAACCAAGACGGACTAGACAGTCCATTTTGAAATCTCTTGGCTTTAGAAAGGCGGTATTTGTGTTCAGAGTCACAGCCATGCACACAACCATGCAAAATCATCTGCATTCCTTGACAGAAAGTTAGCAGAATCATTGTTTCAATCTCAGACCCTTCCTAAGGCAATTGAATCAAAATGGTTAAGGTACATAAATGTTAACTTTATGCCAGGAAGTGAAAAAATCTCATAGTTACTGTTCAACTTATGTACAGATGCTTGCATTCATTCTGAGACTCAACAACTAGTGCTCAAAAGCCAAACACCACCACCTCAATAAATAAAAATACAAGTATGAAAAAAATTAGTTTAAATAAATTCAAGTCTACTTCAATTACAATTGACAAAACTTTCCTAATAATACTGGTTGCAAAATACTAGTTTCAAAATAATGTGTTTGTGTATTTGTGAGAGAGACAGAGGCAGACATGGAAGGCTGCGTCAGTCCTCTGTATGACAAAATTACATGAGAAAAATAAAAACTACAAATAAGCAAAAAGAAGATGCTACGAAATTATGCATTTTATGAAGAAAGATATTACCTTGAGTCTACAACATAACACTCTGAAAGAAGAAGTAAAATTAACCATGATGTGGAAGAATAGAATTAACCAATAACTGCCAAAGGAGAAAGATTTTGGCTTCTCCAGCCAACTAAATACTAACAACTGTTTTTTTCAAATTTATTCAGCTTATTAAATTGATATATAAACTTGTACATATATTAATCCTTGGTTAAAGATGCACATGCTTATCAGCACACTCTGCTTTCTGTATATATTCACGGTGCTAAGTGTCAGAATTTGGAAACATGATTACTAGTCTGCAGTTTTATCAGGGGAATACTGATGTATAATTAGGCTCTAGAAGTAAAATTGTGTTAATCACATACTGGGTGGTTGAATAATAATTTTAAAAATAAACCAGACATGGTAACACACCCCTATAATCCCAGAACTTGAGAGGCTGAAGCAAGAAGACTGTTATGAGTTCAATGCCAGCCTGGACTACAGAATAAAACCCTATCTCAAACAAAGTAAAACAAAACTGAACAATTTTTAATGTATTTAAAATAATTCTGAAATGTATCTTTTGAAAAGATTAAATTAATCTCAAAACATTTTGTTCTTTAAAAAGAGGTCAATTTATTTCTACAAAATAAAATAAATATTTTAAAGTTGCATTCTCTGAAATATTTGCTAAATTTTTAATAATTCTTTAAGAGCAACACTTACGACTTATATGTAGAAATAGGAACTATTTTCTCTCCAATCATTTATTCACCCCTCTCTTTACTTTTTTTTTCCAGAATGCATATGTTCTGTACTACTTGGCTATTGTGGGTCACTCTATGTCAATTATCACCTTGGTGATCTCACTGGGCATATTTATGTTTTTCAGGTGAGTAAATTTATGGCATCTGCTTTTTTTTGTAATTTACTGATATAAATGGTAAATTCACAAGAGTGGGCCTGGTAACTGTAAGAGACATGCACCATTAGGAGTGCTGGGATAGCAAAAAATGAAATTAATTAAAGTAGGCTTTGCAATTCTATCTTTAAAGAGAAAAAATGGGTTCACCATTAGTCCTGTGAGCACATAAGACAATGTGGTAATACAGATTCCACTTACCCCACTTCAGTTTCACGACATATTAAGCAGAAGATTCTTTGCCTTTCTCTACCCTCACTTTCTAGCACATTGGCCCTATGTTGAAATGCTCTCTGCCTGCTTAACGATGCTGTAAAACAAGTGGACTTAGATCAGATTAGATTAGAATAGAACTAAGATTAGATTAAATTAGAACTAAGGCTGGTGGTTAGCTGGGGGAAGGGAGGTTAAGTCCTGTGTCTTTCCTGTGACCTTAACTCAGATAACTAGGTTTAAAAAAAAAAAAGTTTTGGGGCAAATATGGCTCCTTCCCCAGGGCCAGATCTTTGCCCTTGCAAAGCTATCATTGCTAACAGCAATCATCTTTTAAGACAGGACATTCCAACCGGTTCTCTTCTGCCAAGGCCGTGCCATACACTTAACTGTATTATCTATGGCAAAGTGATTAAGCTAACCACAATAACAAAGAATTTTAAATGCTGAGTCTGTATTTTGGGTATTAATTTCATACTTTATGTGAGACAAAAACAAATGGTTCCACTGAGACTTTCCCTAAATTTGGTATCAGTTCTTTAAAGTCATGAGGCATTATATTACACTTCCATGAGAATTCTCACTTCTACACTAGTATGGCATCTCCTTCCTCTTGGAATTTAAGCTGTCCTCAGTGTTACTGGAAATGAGTTTGCCTAGCAAAAATCTTGGTGCTCTATTCTCCATTGTACGGGTGGGTGGAAGCTAAGTATTTCATATCTATCTAGCTAGATGTCAAATGCATGCATAAATCTCTGCCAGGGAAGCTCTGCAGGATTCCCAGTAGACGGGGAGGCTGCTTGCTTGTTCATGAACAAGACTGTTACCAAAGTGTCCTGTTGCCATTGCACTAACTTATCAGGTAGTCAGCAAGCTGTAGACTCAACAGAGGTGAAAAGACTTATGGAAATGGCCCAGTAATTGTCATCTGATGGGACTCGTCAGCCAAGGCTCTAGAAGACTAAAATATTGAGTTATATTAGTACACAGAAGAATAAGAAATGTAGCGCATCAGAGCATGCCTCTGTAAAACCTAATTCAGATAAGGTTTATTTTTTGAGGATTTATGTGTGAAAATTTATAATAGAAAGCAAACTGAAAAAAACAAGTAACAATTTTAGTAAGTATCTATTCAACAAATATCTTTGGTTGAGGATAAATGGAGCTTTTAAGAAAAACATTTTAAATCTGAAATTGCTAGATATGCTTTTATAACAACAAGCCTTAGTAAAGTAACATAGCACAGTCCTAAGCTGGTTTTCTGAAGTATAGCCACAAACATAGGTTCAGAGTAGGCCATGTGTATTTTTTTATAGATACACCACAGCTCAGTAACTATATTAAAAGCAAAAATGAATTATATAAGGCAGGGCCCAGGGCCGCAGGCCTGTGATCCCAGTGTTCTAGGAAGCTGAGGAAGGACTGCAAACTTGAACCCAGACTGGGCAACTTAGCAAGACCCGGCCTTAAAATTAAAACTAAAAAGTGGGTGGGGGGTGCAACTCAGTGCGAAGGCCCTTGACTTGATCCACAGTGTCCCAAGTAATTAGCTTATTATATAAGAACGATGCAGTGCCAGGTTAATACCTGACACATCATAAGTGAAGTGGACGTGTTGCACGTCATTGGTGTTTTCACGTCGTCATCATCACCACTGATTGAAGTAAAAGTTGCAGTGGTGAAATACAAATGATGAAGGAAAGCTCTTTCCCCCTCTCAGATTCCAAGTAACCCCCATGCTAGAAAGATGCATACTTACATACACAGTGGTTAATGCATTGAATAATGCAATCATAATCTGATGATTGTTAAAATAGCACCAGGATAAATAGTAGGGAAATTAAACCACGGTAAGCATATTCACCTATGCGGACATTGTTAGCACAACTATTATTGTTTCTTTGATCCTTTCTAACTCTCTGCCTATATCATAGTTGAGATTCTTATGGTGTCTAAACAATATAACTGAATAGCAATTTTTAAAGGAATACCCAATAATAATAATATAAGCAAGCAGAAAACGAGCTCCTTCCCTAAGGGCTTCCCAGGAGAAAGACTGAGAAGCAAGGTGACAAGACTCTAGATATTAATTACTAGATTAGAAGAGTATTTTCAATTATAATGATCAGGACACAACAGAGTCATCACCTAACATGATTAATTCTGGAACGTCTGCTCATTTTGTAACTGTTCTTTACCAGGGTGAATAAATGCATCATCATGACTCTCACAGAACTTTCATTAGAACAGTCTACAGCTAAACTCCTACTTTTTGTAAGGATTTTAAGTCAGATATGTAGCCATAATAAACCTGAAGGTACAGCTCCCGCCAATTTGTAACCACACGGGTTTCAAGGCAAATGCCAAGGGAGTTCCGCTCTTCTAGTTATTTAAACATAACATAACCAGCAACGAAAATAAGAATGTTCCCAATCATTTCTTTAAAATATCCAAACCAAAAACTTCAAGGACATCTTTAAAAAGCATACTCTTGACCCTTATTTTTTCTTATATTTGCATGTCAGAAATATTAAAAGTGATTGTAAAATTAGGAATCAAATCTTCTTGATCTTTGGAGTTGGTCTTTTAATTGGCAAATTTTTCTGAGGATTTTGTTCCAACAATTCCTGTTAAGATACTGTAGTTTACATAGAACCGCCTGTTATTTATACACTTAAATTGCATCATTTATGGGAAGATGGAGCAAAAACCAATTATCAATCTCTGGCTTAATTTTCTAATTTCACAGTTAGTTCAAAAACTTAAACAATAAATCTCTGAAACTTTCATAAAACCAAAGTGAGAGGTTATGCAGCTGTGCTTCTGAAAGCTGACGCCCCATTCATCATCAGCCCATTGAAATCTCCCTCTGAGGTCCTGAGCAAGGTCCATGTGCATTTTGAGGTCTTTAAAAGGAGTAACCGGGCAGGTGTCCTCCCACAGCAAGCTAAGCAGGATGCCAAGGAATTTAGAACTGCTCGATATGCTAGAGGCTACAGATGAGCTTATAATTCACCAAAAATCTTGGTATATTATTTGAAAAGAGACGCATAAATCATGCCCCTAGTCTTAAGGTAATTTTATTCTGAGCAGGCAGGGGAAGTAAAAGAGAGGGCAGGGAAACCCTGGGACATGTAGGATCGTGCTCTAAAACTAACATAGAAGTGTGCCAGGACCTTTGTTGTTATAAAAGAAAGAAATTGATCTTATATACCTTCTTTATCCTATGAGGAAGAAGTCTCAGTGATTTAAATAATAGAAAAGGCTACAGATCAGGATGGTGGGTGAATTATTTTTTAGCCTTCCCAGTTCAAGATAGAATATGGCCTCTCTAGCTTGGTGTTTGTTTAAGGGTCTTTGTAGAAAAACAAGGAGTAATATAGAAAAGGACTAAACACACACATTAAATTAATTCAGCAGAACCTGTGTCTTTACTGCATGCAAAAAAGTACGCGTCATTACGGGGCATAAAGGGAGCTTCCGCGGAGGCATCCCACAGGAATGTTCACTCCTCTTCCACCTACTTTGTGGCTTCTGTTATTTTATGTCACATTTATACATTGGATGAACAAATAAATCTTTATTTTGTGTCGTGCGTGCAGCATCCTACATCTCTGGCTGCTTTCCTGTTTCTCTAGAGACCATTCAGTGGTATCAAACATGGCCTCCTTTCTTTCAACCAGCACGGCCGTGACCGGAAACAAAAGGAAGTATTGATCATACGGTAGCATACTGTTTACCCACAGAACAGTCGTGATAGAGAGAGAAACAAGGAAACCTTGAGATTAGGATTTTGTGGTGAATACAAAGGCATAAAATCCTTTGTGAGTTAGGAAGGATGGACTGATGATAGACAGTCACCTAGCCAGCCTGCTAGGTTTTGAAATATTTTAAGAGTTTTAATGCAATTTATTTTACACCATTCATTCCTCAGTTCTCATGTGCACTGTAAAAACTGATTTAGTAACTAGGTACATCAAAATGTTGTTGTTTTGGAAATCGCTAGGAAATATGACTTGAACAAATACAAGAGCCATAGGAATGGTTGCTAATTCTTATTTTCTTGTGGACCAGAAAATTCAGAACAACTTTTACTTGTTTCTTTGTTTTCTTATTTGCAACTTTCCTTGCTTGCTTTGAATGGGAGTCTAATTACAATCTTATATTGGAATGAGTACTCCCGTTCCTTACCCTGTGACAATCATACTTTTCTATACAGTCTGCAAAACCCAAAGGCAAATAGTTAAGTGCCTTCTAATAAAAAAAAAATAATGAGCATGGGTTACTAATAAATTGAGACAAAATTTTTAATGTGAAAGATTTACACAATATAAAGTACAACCAGGAAAATGGCCTCTTCTGTAGCCTTAAAATATGACATTTGGAGATTCATCCTCAAGTATCCCTTTTTCTCTTCTTCATAATTGAATGACACCATGGTTGGGTCAAGACAGAAGTAATTATGACTTCTCTCTTCCCACTGTTGGAGAGCTAGGGTACTTAGAGTTGTCAGTCACTAACCTAAGAAGCAATGTCCATATTGCAAAGATGCTTTTTAGCTTTTACCAAGGGATTGTAGTCATAAGTAATGTCAGATTAGTCCTATTTCTACTTAAGGCATGTCAAATCTGACAAGACAATGCTGTTAGCCTCTCTAATGTCTATTCAAGCAACAGAATGCTTGTGATGATACGTGATGATAATTTTTATGTGAAATTTAGTTAACTCTCTGCAGCATCCATACTTTCAGAACAACTAATCATCATCACAGTAAGGGCAAACAAACAACAAACAGCTATGGAGTAGGTAAGATTTCTGAAGCTGAAAGCTTGTAATATCCCTAGCCTCCACCAAAAGATCTGGAGCAAAGTTAAGTGCAAAGTAATATGTGTTAGATTAGTAAATTATTTTCATAAATTTTAAGTGCCCTTAACTGCTTCAAAAAGATGAGCATAAATATCAAATAAGTGTAATACAATTTTTAAAACTTAATAAGCATTTGAATTTATAAAAAACAAAAACTCAGTTATATTCTTACTTTGAAAACTTAACAGTTCATCTAACTTTAAACCATCATTTTCTGTGCTTCTCGTGAGAAATACATATATGATTTATTTATCTATACTGCTATGTTATATATAAATATATATCACCGAGTGCTAAGCAATACTTTTCAATATTAGTTTGCTAATACCTAATTTAAAATATTGGTATATGTTCAATATCATATATAGTAAGAAATAAAAACTCATCTAGCATTTAATATAATTATTTCATGTACTGAAAATTTATTTAGTAAACGCAGCTCAAAGAATATTGTTGTTATATATTGTAATGTAAAATTAAGTATTAAACCTATGATACACCAAACAGTGTTCTGAGTGCATGAAATTCCTTTAGCTTTTCAAACTAGTGGGAAGAAAAGAGAAAATAATAGACAACAAGCAAAGAGAGAAGAAAAATATGGCGGAAGTGAAGGACAAGAGTGATGTGAGGAAGTACATTTCCTGAAGCGTGATTTTGCTTCACACAGGAGACACTAACGAGTGGTGTCCTGTACACTGATGTTGCGATTCAACAAGTCACTGACCTCCACCAAATCAAATGAAAACCAGGCATGAGGAGAGAAGCCAGGGTTCTGGGTACCTTGCTTCATGCTCTTTAGTTCTAGATAATGTCAACTGTCATTGGTCTAAACCAGGTTGACTCTCCTAATGACACATGGGACCACAAGTATTTACCCCTAATGAGAAGAGTTGTAAAATCCCATCGTGACTGTACGGAATGGGTCAGATCACAGCTTCCACAGTGCTAACTGCAGCAATTGCAAGATAGAAAGTTTAGGAATTATATATGAATGTGACATTTTGCATCTTTTTTTTTTTTTTTGCTTTTTAAAGCCTTAAATTTACAAAATGCATTTAGCAGTTAAAGTTTGGTTTAAGAGCTCTCTGTTGCTAAAAAAAAAAGAAGTCATGTTTGTGTGTGTGTGTGTGTGTGTGTGTGTGTGTGTGTGTGTGTGTGAAAATTCTTTGGTAAGCCCATATTAACCCTAACTATAACCTCCTGAATATAAATTTTTGCATTATTGGGCTGGAGGAATGGCTCAGTGGTTAAAGTGCTTGCCTAGCAAGTGCTATGGCAAGCGCTAAGTACCCATTCCCGAGTACCACATAAGCTGGGAGTGGTGGCACACTCCCATAATCCCAGCACTCGGGAGGCTGAGACAGGAGGATTGCTGTGAGTCCAGGGCCAGCCTGGGCTACAGAGTAAGACCTTGTCTCAAAATAAATAAATAAATAAATAAATAGAAAATCTAAAATGTTATTTGTTAATTACTGTTTGTGCTTCTTGAAAAATAGAGCTATGGTCATCCAAATGCATACTCAGGGAGGCTCTTATTACTTTAATTTACTTTCTTACTACATATGATTGACAACTTCATTTTCCTTTGAGAAATATAGCAAAGTTTGGTAAGCAAACCCAGACCACTTTCATGCATCATCTTTTCCCAGAATTTCCTTGTCAGAATTCCTGGATTCTAACTTTACACTTTGAAGTTGTTTAAGGAATACTTACTGTGATGGGCCACTACACGTTTTAAACTTCCACATGGTGAATACTTTGCACTAACATTTTTGGACCAGATCCACACATGGCAAATAAAGGCTATTTGCTTATGCATACTCAGCTGTCCAGGTTAGTTATAGCCACATTGTAGACTTTCTTCTTCACATCTAAAAATAAAAATTGCAGTCAAACAAACGTTTTTAATGTAAGTATTCACAATAGTGTATATGTACCAGTGTAAGAAGTGGAGAAGAAATGAATTCCAAAAAATCCAGCGGAGCGCTTATTACTCAAAAGGTGACAACTGACTATGCCAAGAAACACGAGCACTTGGATAGGTCTCATGGGATCCAAAGAACACCAGGCCTCATAATGCGATCAGCTTGAACCTGTTTAGAAGTCTCTGCCTCTGCCTGAGCTCCACCAGCAGGGACGTGTCGGGAGGAGAGCTACAGGGAAGACTCCATTTGGAATAGGGGCTCCAACACATCATGAAAAAGAATGGGAAAAGAAAGGATCATGGGAAATAGAAAACCTGTGTCCATAATGGCTGCAGGTCACAGACCTTATGCCTGGTCACAGGTGACTTCATGTTTTCTTACTCCATTTAGCATATATTTTCTGCCTGGTGACAGTAATAAGCACACTCCAACCTTAATGGTTCCTCGAACTCGGAGAACCTCCATCTTAAATAATTGTATAGTATTTTTTATAATTAACAGTGATTCAATTACTCACTTTTTCAGTTATTGCAGGAAGCCACCAGAGGACCAAAAGCTAGGAGTGCCATGACTGGGTAAAATATTAAAAGCTGCTTTTTAACATCAGGCCCAAGCAAAGCAAAACCCGCTTCATTTATTTCTATATGTGCTCTCTCATTGATAGCTAAAGAATAAACCAAAACTTTACCAACATTTTTTCTCAAGGTGCTGCCACATTTTGGCACCAGTTGACGTGTTGTGTTACTCCTTCTTCCAGGAGCCTGAGCTGCCAGCGGGTGACGCTGCACAAGAACATGTTTCTGACTTACATCCTGAACTCTATGATTATCATCGTCCACCTGGTTGAAGTTGTGCCCAACGGAGACCTGGTGCGGAGGGACCCGGTAAGCTCGCCTGGGTTTCGTTTCATTTTATTTTAAAGAGCACAGCCCTGCAAGCAGTGAGTGTAGGACTCAAGCAGGACTCTAGTGAAAGCTTACATGTGCGATCATAGCTGCGTCTACAGTCAAAGCACGTCACTCCTATGTAGTTCGAGGCAACAATTTTTACAGGCTATAGTAAAGCACCTGGAATAAGCAATTCACAAGCAAATAATGTAACAAAACATGAATTTTTAGTGAATAACTAATACTTTATTAACATCTCTGGGAAAGGTACTGAGCACTTTTTTGGAACAAGGTTATGAACTAAGGCCATGCTTCCCAGTGACCCCAGGTCGTGACTAATAACCACTGGCTCCTAGAAATTGACCCAGGATTCTAGCGCCACCTCGGGCCTGGCAGTCGTGTCAGTAAGGAGCAGCACTGTGTTTGCTTAAATGACCCACACACATGCTACCATGGTCTGTACATGGCAGCTTTGAAAGATATGTATATACTAATATAAGAGCATGTGAAGGAATTCAGGGGAAGCAGGACATACACCCGTGAAGCTCATGCCTGTGTGCACAGCCACAATGAGCAACTCTGGGGAGTGACCTACTATGGAGAGCAGGAGACCGGAAGGGCTGAGAAGGTGGGTAGGGAGAGAGGCCCAGGCTGTGCTGGCTCGCTGACCTCGGCCCCTGCTCTTACAGACTACCGAAAGCCAGAACTCGTCGGGTTTCAGGAGGTTGTATCATTCCCATTCTTTATTTTACTGATCAGAAGCACGAGGTGAGAAGACAAAGTGGTTTGCCCTGATGCCCTGAGTTGTGTAGGGCTGGGTGGAACATAAGAACTCAAAACGATGACGTTTACTTTGCAGTTTTGTGCTTACTTTGCCTTGATGTTGGATGGTTTGGCAGCACCCAGCTAGCTGATTTGATTTTTCAAATCTGTCAGACTGATTGTAAAGACATCAGATCACTTTGGCGCTGTCATACCAAGTAATCAGTTATCTTATACAAGTTTTTACTTACAACTTCAGTGTTTACGTATTGCATAATCACAATTTCTACTATTTAATAATGGTCTTGCCCTCAGTAAATATTTTCATCTCAAAATTTCCCAAGTGCTTCCCTAGGGTCAAGCTCTGTAGTCCAGACTGGTCCTGGACTCACTATGGAGTCCAGGCCGGCCTCAAACACATGACAATCTTCCTGCCTCAGCCTCTGAGGGCTGGGATTACAAGCATGCATGACCATGCCTAGGTTATGTGGTACTGGGTAATTGAACCCAGAGCCTGGAGATTGCTAGGCAAGTCCTCTAACTGCTCAGGACCCCTACCCCCACCCCCGGCCCTGCTTTCCTTAATTTAATGATGAATCTTTTCCTTATTTATTAATGGCCCACATTAGGTCCATTCAACACAGTTTAATGAATAACTGCTCATTACACTGCATATGAAATTGCCAATAGTTGATCAATTTTCTTCTGAGAAACTGACATATCTCTATACTTCATCCTCATACAATTTGTGTGGGTGATACACTGGGGATCATTTGCACCTCAGACTCAAGTAGACAAGTTGAAGGAAGGGTGAAGAAAGGGAAAGACAGAGAGTGGCATGGTGCCAGCTGCCGGGATTTATGCTTGTGTGGGGAGACATCTTGTGGCAGCACCACAAATGGGAGGGAGGCAGCGAGCATGCCTCATTCACCCATTCTCATCCCCCAGTCTCTGCTGAGGGTCGCGGTTGACTGAGCGCCACCAGAATACCAGGGCAAGATGGCCTCCTGGATACAGACAGATCTGAGTTTCCAGGCACAGGGCGGGGAGTCGGTGGCCAGGGCGCGACAAGCTCACTGTGAAGCTGTGTAGCACTCGGAGAGTGGCCAAGAGTTATTTTCATTTTGTTCCTCCGCTAACTGTGTGTGTTATGCAAGCATCTGTAGATAGCCTCATCTTTCAAAACTGGCATTTGACATTTCTGCCAACCCAATGACAAAAATGCGTGAAATCTGCCCGGAGCATGCATCCTGTGTGACAGCAGCATGGCATGGGAAAGCAGCTTCGTTTGGCTCCTGACAGTTCCACAGTGTTAATAATTTTTGCAGTAGGAATATACCCAGAAAGGCACTCTGATCATCCTTAGGAACCACAGCACCTGTGATTGAAGGCCAACTCCTGTCCTACTTGATAAATAATGTAACCAAGTTGCAGTAGGCTTCCTCTGATGAATTTTCTCCTTTAATGTCAACTGATTTAAGTAAGATCCGTCTCATTCAATTTAATCCTCACATAACCCCTCAGAGAAGCCAATATTAGTTCCATTTTTAAAGCTGGGAAACTGAACAGTGAAAGCAAGTGTCCTTCGTATGGCAAATAAAGTTGGAATTCAAACAAAGACCCGCCACACAGCCGTCTCTCCCTTCTGTATCACGTGGTGCTCTGGTTTCTTCATGTATTCCTAAGACAATGTGTTCTTAAAGGAGCAGCCTCACTCATTCCAAAGTAATGACTCTCCACAACTGGACACACACATTGCAGTTAATTAGGGAAGCTGACCCACTGAGTTTGAAACAGATGTGAGAGCAATTCACCAAGCATCTCTCAGCAGAACTTTGTTTTTTTTTTTTTTTTCCCCACTAAGGAATGAAACCCTGAGAACATTACTGTCTTTAGGAAGAAGGACAGTCACTGTCCCTTCAGTCACTGAGTAGCCAAATACTGACCTAGAAGCTATGCACAAATGATAAACATGGTGGATTCGCGAGCAGACAGCCTCCAGCCTTTCTTCTGGGTGTGTTTTACACTTGCAGCCCTTGCTTCGCCCTGTTTACTAGC
This sequence comes from Ctenodactylus gundi, assembly GCA_004027205.1. Classification (NCBI taxonomy): domain Eukaryota; kingdom Metazoa; phylum Chordata; class Mammalia; order Rodentia; family Ctenodactylidae; genus Ctenodactylus; species Ctenodactylus gundi. The sequence goes on along the minus strand of PVKB01000896.1, from coordinate 325,127 downwards.
TTGTGGTGTAAAGTGGAAGTCTTATTGTTTGTGAGATCTTGCTAAATTATCTTGAACTAGACAAATTCAGGCTCTTCTGAATTTTCTACTAAATTTAAAAAGCCATTTAACTTTATTCACCCATTGACGGGAACTGAAAATGCCCTGGTTAGTTTCAAAGAGATTGTCCTGGAGTCCCAAAGAAGCACAAAAACATTTTAAAATTCCCCAAGCTGTAATACTGCAAACACTTGCTCACAAGCTTGCTATAGGCCCTCGCATTGTGGCTGAGTCCCTAGATCCGTATACCTATGATTCCAACAAATGTATGGTTCACTTTGTTGCTCCTAATGGCCTCTGAGTCACCTCTGCTGGATGTGTTCACTTTCGGGAGTGTTCTAGGGGCAGGCACACCTAGGCACAGGTCAATTGCAGAGAACAGGGTGCCTCTTAGCTACCAGTGATTCGGCCCTGACCTGCCTGTGGCCCTCTTGTTGCCTGGCACCGTCAGTGCATCCTGCAAGCAGGTGCCTAGGGACCCATCATCTTTGCCCTCTGCAACTAACTTCCCAGGGGAAGGCGCAGGTGATCTCTAAAGCAAGCGAAACAAAGAAAACACTTTTTTTCTGGTTCAGAAGAGTATGGATCGTTCTCTTAAATGCATCAGGCATTTGCAAAAATAGGCTTGAGAAAAATTAAAGCCCTTATTTTCATGACATGACTAGTACTTGATTCTCCAAATCAATGTATTTTGACCCAACAAACTGATTATTTTTAGCTATGCAAAAGTCGACATCTTAGGGAAAAATACAAAACACTTGAAAGAATTTAATTTAACCTAATCAATCAAGTACTTACTGAACATCAGAAGTCAAATTTTGGTTCATGGGCTCAACTGAGTTTATAGTATTTTGAGAAACTATCCACCTATTTATGACATCCCTAGGAATGGCCCAAGCCCTCCAGGGAAACAATTCCTGTGTTCTGGCAACCAGGCATATGGGATTCAGTCCTACTTTTTTTTTTTTTTTTTCTATTTTGAGGTGGTTTTGATTGTTTGTCTATGGAAAACAAAAGAGCAAAAAATCTAGATACATTTATTCGTGTGCCTTAAAAAAGAAAACTCCTTTATTTTGAGGCCAGACAAATGAGAATGACCCCCCAGTGACAAGGCGCGCACACATCTCATGGAGCTGTGTCATCGTGTAAGGCCATGCTGTGCCCTTCCCAAAGGTCTGCTTCTCCAATAAAACAAAATCTGGAAACACATGCCTCTCACCAAAACCATAAAGTAGTATCGGCTACCACAAATGACTATATTGCAAATGAGTACAATGACACTAATTAAATCATTAGCGCAGAGATGTTTGAGAATTGGGAAGCACACACAACACTTGGACTTTTTAGTACTTTTTCTATTTGAACACAGTCATTATTTCTCAGTGAGATTTTTGGTAAGTATCTTATCTAACCCTTCATATATAAACAATGTAGGTCTGCTGTCTCCATGCAAGCAAAATCATTTCAAGGAAATGCAGCAGAGAACTCTCAAGTAGATATGTTTTATATATTATCCACTCTTAAAACTATTTACTACTATCTCTAAGATGTAGTGAAATTTGTATTGTCTCACCTTGCAAATGTCCATACATATTCTATCATAAATGTCTTTATAAAAGCTCATTTTTCAAAGTTTCTTTTTCATCTTAAGATTATTTAGATGGATTGTAGCTGGAAATATAAACACAAGTATCAAGAAGTAACTTTTCCTTGTTGTAGCTGATTTTAATGTGGAGGGAGTAAACGAGAGCTAAGAAAGACTCAACAGTTCTCGTCAAGCCCCAGCTTGCTTAGGAGTAAAGTCTCCCACTTCTAAGTGCAGACATAAAAGCATTCAAAAGCTGAGAATCACATCATAAAAATGTTGTTAAGTCATATTCAGAATCATATTTAAAATGACTTCAAAAGAGTGATTTGAAATGCTACATTTTCAAAAAAGCTGACGATCCTAAATTGGAGTCCAGTCTGGAGAACTACTACTGCATCAGAATCAAAAATAAATATCAGCCACAGATATAGATCGGTGTGAAGGGCCTGGACCCAATTGTCAGTACTCCCCCTTAAAAGAAGAAAAGTTGATAATCCAGAAAACATTACACTATTGTTGTCCTTAGCCAAGAAAAGGAGAAAAGAGGGAGGGAAGGAAGCGAGAAGGGGAGAGACAAAGAAATAATTTCTCTTAAGCAAAAAAAGAGAGACAAACAGGCTGACACATTTTTTTGGAAAAATACAGTTATTGGACATTATCCTTCTCCAAATACTTACTGAGTGACACCTGACATGAAAACTAAAACCATAGTCATAAATTAAATAAAAGCACATCTATATCAGCACCCCATCAACCTGTCACTTGAGCTTATGTCTCCCTTAAAGAAAAGCAGAATGCTTAAGTTTTAAAGACATTTTCTCTCTTAAGCAAACTAAAGGCAGAGATAGGGATTTCTTTTTCATTTTGGCCCTGTTCTCAGGTCACTAAATCAGTTGTTTTTCTACTTAATGCTAAAGGGAATATAATAAAAAGAGAAGATTATTTTCTGAAGAGGGATGCTGCCTCGTCCAAGTGTTGTTGCACACCTTCTACAAGAGTTTTATCTGTGTTGAGAAAAAATAAAAAGGAAATAGAATGTCCTCACTCCTCAGTGGTGACTCTCTGAGGGTCTGGGTCCCTTCTCTACCCAAGAAGTCTCTTTCTGTTCCCAGCAATTTTGGCTACATATAGTCTCTCCTATATGACTTAGGGAAGTAATCTTATTCCTTTATATTTTTCTATTTTATTTTCTAAAGTTAAACTCAAAATAATTTATGGCATAAATAAAGACTGAATCAATCCTCGGTTTATTGAGTGATGTGAAAATTGCCCATTGTCATTTGTGTCAATTGCGCATTTCATTTCCATAATACCTAAAATTTTATTTGTTCTATTTATTCTTTCAATGATCTTCACATAGAGTGAAGAGACAGAATTAAAAGCATTGTTCTTGTTGCATCTAAAGGAAGCTGGCAAGACGCTTGTCATTTTCTAGAAAGAACTGTCTCTCTGAACTTTTAATCTGAGTCTGAGGGGGACAATACATGGAGATTCATTTTCACTGAGTGTCTGGGCACTTTGCACATCAATAGGTGAAACAATCAAATCACATTTTCTAGTTCTTTATATAAGTAAACTCAAGTGAATCCCAAGTTCTGAAAAATGACATGCATTTATTTTAATGCCAATTTGCTCGGAAGCGAGCCACCAGACTATATCAGAGCTTCATTTCAGTCGTCATGGAGGGGAAAGTGCAGAAAGCTCAGACGTGAGGTCCTGGGATAAGAACGCTCAGGATGGAAAGTGGCCTTCACCTGCCCTGCTCAAGGGAGGCTGATACCAAGGAGGGCACAGAGACTTGCGGGAGGCCATAGCCGAGTGTTGAATGGCAGACCAAACAAGATTGGAATTCTCTTTTCAGCAGCCTGGGAATGCAAGTGTGTGATAATAATGCCACATCAGAGTAGTGACATGCAGGACTCTACCCGGTCCTTTATTCCTAGCTATAATTCTCACGTAATGTTATACATTATGTACTACAGTGACTCATTCTCTATGGTTAATTTAAAACAAAGCGGTGGTTGCTTGAGTGGCACCTGTCTCACAAAATCTCTCATTCCTAGGGCACCTAGGTTGCCCTACAAGTGAAGAGAGTAAATCTCAGAAAGGAGAGAGTTAGAGCAAAGCCTCACATCTGTATAAATATATATAGATGTTCAGAGTCTGCGAACTAAGGAATTCAAGGGCATGTCTACATCTAAGAAACCTGAGCTCAGATTTAAGGTAGCAACATCATAGAGAATTCGTATGATGGGTTTAGCCAAGTTTAGTGACTACTCAAAAAAACTAAGAAATCTTCAGACTTCAAATTCTGTAACATAGCACTTACAGTATTCAAGATGCATGTATAAACATTTAGAAATATATAAACATTCAGAGATATATAAACATTTCAGAAAACATGATTCATTCTCAAGAGGAAATGCAATTGACATAGAGTCTGAATTGACTCAAATGTTAAAATGTTAAACATCGATGTGTTCCTTCAAAATTTTCTTTTAAATGGTCTCTTTCTTTAACATCGAAAGCTGTTTTACACCCATGTAACAAACAACAGTAAAACGTGGAAAAGGATTGTGCTTTTACATTGAAAAGAAAAGAAACAGATGGGAAAATGTCCTAAAGGACACTAGAAATTGAAACATGGCAGTGGAGTATTTATTCACATGCCTGTGGGTGTGTGTGCATGCCAGCGTGGAGGACCGCTGGGCAAAGACAAGCAGCTGTTCTTCCAGGAGACGCAGCAGGTAAGTGACAGGGCTCGGTCGACTTTAGGGACTGCAACCTTCTAAAGATGCTCTTGCTGGAAAATGAGAAAAATGTGGCAAGGACTCATGTTTCCCCCACACGCACCATCTTCATCACTGCCGTGCGGCAATGTCTAGCCCAGCATCCTTGTTACTGTGATGTCAGCAGCCTGACCCCTTCAGATATCACTGACCTTTGCAACATCTACAAGCATTGTAGACTGTTTTTGTGAAAAGCACTGTGGACTTTGTGTCAGACTTGAGTAGATAAGCAGTTGTTGCTTGGGCATTTGATAAAATAATATTGAATTAAGAGTAAAACCAAAAACCTTTATTAAAAGCATTATGAACACGACCCAAAGCCACATTCATTTGGCTTCGTAAGCACTGTCTGTTCACTGTGCGTACACATATTACAGAGTTTCAGTCCTGAGACTGGAGATGTGAAGTCAGCAAAGTGTAAGGGTGAGTCAGACATACTTAACAGCGATTGCATGTCCCCCCGATGTATACTTATTAGGTAAAATGGAGTTTAAAAATTAACCTACAAATTTAATCCACATAGACCACTATCTGAGGTATTTGCAATTTTTAAGTCTTTTCTATCAAGTAAAATGTTTACATACTGATGTACTGATTTTTCTTTTCGTTAGTAAACATAACTTCACACCCTTCCTCTTGTGTTAAAGTGAAGCGATGAGAAAACATTTTCCGAAGCTGCAGAGAAATGTAAATAACTGACTGACTCACTGGAGATAACGCAAACCTAGAGCCAAGTTTATTTCTGTTTTAAAACAAGACTTGGCAGAACTAAAAGTAGTAGCTGTGATTTGGTGAAAGGCATTTTGGAATGAGAGCTATTTAGACCATTTCAAACTACTTTTGAAATTTCTGAGTTATTGCTAACATGCTTTTATAGAGAGTGATGAGGTTTTAGTGGGTTGCTGTAAATTTCTAAACACACTTATTGAACCCCCAATTTGTAAAGAAACAAGAGAAATGTTTTCTAAAGACTTCTCATTTTGCTTCAATATTGTCATATAAGTATGAAAAGTAAATTTAAAATCAGCCTCCTCTTCCCTATAAATTAGTTGGTCTCGCAGCTCTACAACCCCCATGCAACAATGGGGAAAGGATCAGAAAGCTTGCAAGTTCTCTTTAATACATCAGCTCCGGCAGAATCTGCTGCCTTGTCCCCGTCCACAGAGCGTGCAGGCGACTTAACATGATTACAGCACACTCCACTTACTGATGCATGTATTCCCCTTGATGTAAGTGCCAGGGTTTACCAGGTACCTGAGAGGATTTTTAATGGTTGTAATATTGACTAGAAAAATTACCAGTTTATAGGTCATTATACATGGTTGTATTTATTTATTTCTGTATCTGTCTCTCCACCAGAGGTGGTTTCATCGATTGAAAGCATTGAAATGTATGTTTGCAGCTGTAAGACACAGCACACAAAAAAAGTGCAGGGACAAATTCGACATGAAATGTAGCCATTAGGTTTTTTAAGTGAAAGATGTTAAATAATAAAGTGTGCATTTTAATAAAACTCTAACAGAATAGATCTTTTAAGAAACATGTGGCTGTTATTTCAAATTATCCTCTGCCAAATTTGTCTTGAGGAATAACAAGAAAGCTCTCATAGGTGTAAAGCTGTGTTACAAAGAAAATGCATGTCGGATAAGCGTCCTTAGAAGTTAGTGTGCTGTTGGCCACATGTTCAATGTGAATAAATCAATAATGTATACTTAAAAACGTGTATTTAAACAAAGACATATAAAGTTATGCATTGATTGCCGGATAAAGTTGTGGTACCAGAGGAATGACAGAATCCTAACCCTGTGTTTTCCATAGGAGCAGTAGCTCGGTACTTGGTAATTTAGTTTTCATAAAGATTTTATAGAACACAGCTACTGAATACTGAGAACTGACTGTATGAAACACGAGGTCGAGGCTGTTCTGGGTGACGTAGGCACAGGGTCATCATCTTCATCTCTGTGGATTCTCCCTCCACAAGTGGAAACCACCTAAGCACTTACTTGGAACTCTGCATCGAGGAGTAGGGTTTCTAGATAAGTATAGTCTTCCAAACACATCCAACGGAGTTCTCATTTTGCCAATAGGTTTAGTGTTGCATTGATATGGTAACTATTTTCTTGGCAAAAATAACCCAGTATCAAATCAAAGAATCCCAATCAAGAAGGAAACAAGGTAGGACAATTGGGACAGCTCAGTGCTTTCCTCACCATATATAAATTATTCTAAGTTTCCTTGTGCTTTGAATTAGGTAGACCACTATTTCCTATTAGTCAGAATGAGTGGTTGCTTCTACCTCTGGAAATGCTTTCTGGTGGGCATACCTGACTTTTCCCTATATTTAATAAATTCTGAAAAAGAAAAGCACACAAGAATACACGTTGGCTCCACACATCAGGTTCCCGGTAAATGAAGTACTTTTGCTACACATTAAATAAAAATATGTGGTCCTAAAAGTGGGCTGGAAGTCACTCCGTGCTACTGCGCTTTGCCGTCGTTGTGATTGTGGTTGTGGTTGTGGAGAGGTAAGCACCGCCCCATACTGGTGGGTAGAGGTCCTTATCCAGAGACATTCTGCTCCCCAGGGAACGTTAGCCAACATCTAGAGGCAATTTTATTGGCAGGATTTGATGACTTGGAGAGAATGGGTAATGCTGGTATTAATAAATTCAGGGCAGACTCCCACGATGAAAAAAAAATGTCTAGGCCAGTAGTGTCTGGTGAGAAACTCTACTACAGACTAAGGATCAGCTGAGGGTGTTCTGTTTGCACTTGAAGCATTTATTTTTTTCTATGCAGAAGTCAGCATGAGCTTAATTTGATTTTGCAAGGTGTGGCCTCTCATTCTGCAGTTAGTAACCAGGAAGGACGCCATCGCAATCTGTGCCAACAGAGTTCTTGACAAACATTTGGATCCCACTGTAGAAAACAAGGCTTCCATGTGAAAACAAAGCCGGCGCATGGGATAGACTCCCGCTTCACGCGGGAGGAGTCCGTGTACTGGTGCGGTCCTCCTCGCTACTGAGCAGACATCACCAGGAGATCAGTGAACTCCAGGAGCATCATAAAAAGTGTCTGAGTTACTGCCTCATTATGGACATAACGGGGAAAGCCTATAGAAATCACGTGATAAATCCTTACATGTTTCCTGAATACATGAATCTCAGACACATTGCAGGAAAATGAGCATGTCTGGTCCTGATAAGCCCCAGAACGTAATGGGGGCGAAAACGTTTCCTGGCTTCTCTTAGCCAGTATGGCTGTTTGCAATGTACTTCCTCTCATCTACTCGTTTTCCCTCCCTGAGTGTGTACAGAGGGCGCCAGGTGCTTGGGGAAAACACCCCGCAGGCTGAGCGCAATCATCCTTTGGCTCTGACTCTAATTGACTCTTCGCTTCCTGGCAGGTCCTTCATCCTGGGCAAAGTTTTCCACTGAATGTCTTCATTTCTTTCCAACAGGTGAGCTGCAAGATTTTGCACTTCTTCCATCAGTACATGATGGCCTGCAACTATTTCTGGATGCTCTGTGAGGGGATCTACCTGCACACGCTGATCGTGGTGGCCGTCTTTGCTGACGGGCAGCGCCTGCGCTGGTATTATCTCCTGGGCTGGGGTAGGTATTTCCTCCGGCCGAGGTTTCAGCTACTTGCATCGTGTTTGAAATGTTCACAGTCTTTTTCTAGTCTTCCTCTCAGAGGGCAGAGTCAGGGGCCCGTGTCCCTCAAGGAGTGATGGGACAGGGGTATTGGCAGGACTTCAGCCTCTCAGCGAGCCTGACAGAGGCCCCAGACAGGTAGCTATTTTGTTTTTTGGTTTGGTTTGGTTTTGTGGTACTTGTGATTGAGCTTATGGCCTTGATGTTGTACTACCGATCCAGCTTCCTTTTTTTTTTTTTTTTTTTTTTTTTTTTTTGAGACAAGGTCTCAGTGAGTTGCTAAGTACCCCGAGCTTGGTCGAACCTTCGATCCTTCTGCCTCTCTTTCCCCTCGTGTGCTGGATTACAGGCCTCTCTTAGAACTCTAAGCAAGCCTCATCTTAGATGGGAAGATGACAAGTAAAATTAGGACCAAATAAATTACAAACAAAAAGAAATTTCACAAAAAAGGCAAAGGGGATACTTTTTGTTGTCTTTTTGAAATTCTTCTTAAGTTAAAATAGTATGATACCTACCAAATTTCACAGTATCGAGAAAATAAAGGCATAACCTGTACTTGAAAAGGCACTTAAAGGTTGAGCTGCAGAAAATGCAGGCCACGCCCCCAAGCAACGTCCCTGGGCCTGACCAGACTTGGCAGGTGAGGTGATGCCCTGCACCGCTCTTCATTTCAACTGTGAATAATATTATCAACCTCAAGCATCCATAAATGGGGCTCCAAGAATCATAAGAGATACCGTGAATACCACTCTGTTGATAAACAAATACCTGACAATGAAATTCTCCCACACAGAAAATGAAAGAATTCTTCCATGGTCACTTCTTTCCACAACTGTGTGGCACCCTTAATAGTCAATTTGAAGCAATTTCATGTGGGACGTTAATCCTCAAAAATGCATTTAATTTGCAGTCCTCTTCAGATGGAGTTTTTAGCTTTCTGGCTCCTCCTTGTTATAAGCAGATGAGAGGCAAGTCCTCTCTTCATGACCTGGGGACCTTCAATCAAACAATTTATTTAATCCCCCTTTAAAAATCCTACAGAGAGAAGATCATTCTTACCCTTACCATCCTGGAAACAAAGTGTGGAAACAAAGAAAAATATGCAAAAAAAAAAAAAAAAGGCATGCCGGCTAAAGGAAAGAGCCCTCAGACTAGATTTGGGGCCTGTACTTCCTGCTCTGAGCATTCGTGGGAAATATACTTTCTTTTCTGTGAAACAAGGAAGTGGATTCTGGTTTCCAGATGCTTCTTTTGCTGTCTAATTATAAACTACACATTTGAAAATAGTATCAGAGACTTTTGTTCCTGAACTGAAATGGAAAAAGCTATGTTAGGACTGCTGTGAACAACACAATCACATTTCTTCTAAACAGTGCAACAAAATTATTTCACGTTAAACATTTAATCAGTTATCTTATTCAATTATACGTTTCATCAGCTGAGGAGCTGAGGTTATCCTTAGGTGAAACTCAATATTTTGAGTCTTTTTGTTTTCACATATAATTTACAGGAAAAAAAGTGTGTGGGTTTCATTCTCTCCTCAGACACGCTTCTCTGATGATCATAGCTAATCCTCTTTCTGCAGATATCTCAGCCAAATCAAACAAAATTCTAGTATGTATAGGTATATCTGAATAAAATTGTAATATTTTAAGGAAAAAGTATGGCTTTTTTAAAAAGCTATGATTTGGCAGGTTGTGTGGCCAGTAATTATCTTCATTGTTCTGTTTATAAATGTGATTGATTTCGTTTGGTTTGGTTTGGTTTGGTTTGGTCTGTACCTCGAGGTTAGCCAGGGCGTGGACCCTGAGCTGTCTCCATCAAGGTTCTGCAGCAGGACTTAGGAGGTGAACAGTCTGTTGGCTTTTCTGCATTGTTTGCATTGAGGGGAAAGAAGAGAAAACAGGACCAGTGCACATAAGATAAAGGTATAGGAAGGCCTATAGGACATAACATGAGCATCAAATCAGGCATTTGGGGCAATCTCACAAGCACTGCTATACGCTGGCCAGGTCACACCCCGTAGTGGGGACCCAGCATCTCTCCTGTGACAGCCTACTTCACACACTCACTCTCAGTTGTCGGCAAGATCATCGTCATCATAGCCATAATTATAGTAAGAGTCACAGTGCAGGTTAGAATGTTCCTACTGCGCTGGGTAAATTGTGAAAGCCTTTAGTTGTCTAGTTGCTCTTAACCAAACTCTCCAAAAAAAAAAAAAAAAAGTGACACTCTTGGTGTTCAAACCAGGACCCTTTTTACCAAGCTTGACTAAGGACAGTTTCTGTACACACTGGGGTCTGTCTTGACAGGCATATTGGCTTTGCCCATACTCTCCATGCAATGCTAGTTGCTGTGTATGGTCAAGAAATTGAGTGTAATTTGTGCTTTTCACATTTTTAGGGTTCCCGCTGGTGCCCACCACTATCCACGCTATCACTCGAGCGCTGTACTTCAATGACAAGTAAGTATTCTGGTAATTTTAAGCTTATATGCTCATAAATAAAATACACTGTATTGATGTATTCTCTCCTGTGTTTTCAGCTGCTGGCTGAGCGTGGATACCCACCTACTTTACATCATCCACGGCCCTGTGATGGCCGCACTGGTGGTAAGTGTTTTTTTTTTTAATCTAATATTCATAGTGTCATCTTTTCCTTGGGGTTTTTGTGAATGTATTTCTGTGCAGCATATGTACTGTAACTTTAAAATAAGATAATTCATTATATTATGTAATTAGAAAAGCAATTACACAAAGAAATTACCTACATAATAACATTTATTCCTTCATGCAGTGTTCCTGCTTGGAAGAAGCATTTCCATGTACTGATAGACTTCTCTGAGAAATTTTTGCATTTATTAATTTCTTTGAGAAATTTTTGTATTTATCACATCTTTATTGACATATTACAGTTCTAAAAGTCTTTTTTCTGACTCTGACATTTAAAAATTTACACATGCAGTCCTTTAATAAGTTAGTAATGAGCAGTGGACTTAGAGCCAAATACCAGGTTCCCTCTGTGAGCAGCGCTGTTCCTCTGAATCTCAAGATTTAAGAGACATGGCCCCATCAGCTACCAGCTCTGAAAATTTACATAAGTCAATTCACCTAAAAAATTTCCCTTATTTGTTTATGGAAAAAGATTAAATTATCTAAGGATAAAAGTGTGTCCTTGACTATACAAGCATACACAAAAAGGAAATTCTGGCGAATCACGGGTTTAAATGTGAAAGGCAAAATAATAACGCCCCTAGAGGACACCTCACGTGGGCACCTTCAAGACCTTGAGGTGTGAAAGATTTCTGAGGAAAAGAGCATGGATGGAGATCTGAAGGGAGTCTTGGCTGGTTCTGACGCTGAGGCAGCGGGTGCCATGTGTGGGAGCCACTTAGACGACTTGCTTGTGTTATCCCGTCCTTGCAGGTCAACTTCTTCTTTCTGCTCAACATTGTTCGGGTGCTTGTGACCAAGATGAGACAAACCCATGAGGCAGAATCTCACATGTACCTGAAGGCTGTGAAGGCCACCATGATCCTGGTTCCCCTGCTGGGGATCCAGTTTGTCGTCTTTCCCTGGAGGCCCTCCAACAAGGTGCTTGGGAAGATCTATGATTACCTCATGCACTCTCTCATTCACTTCCAGGTAAGGAAGCCGATGCTGTGTTTATTCAGGTACGGGGTCTAACTCTAAAGCCCATGATCTTAAATATTATAGCATAGACTCTTCCCTTTCCCAGGTGCAGCCAAGAGTCTGAAGGAAATCAAGTTTTTTAAGGAATTTATTTCTGTTTTCCATACCTGTTTTCCCTTTACCCCCAGGAACCTCAGCTGGCCCCGCCCAGACACCTGGGTCTACAGTAACTGTCAGACATTCTTCTCATAAAGAAATGTGACTCTTGGGTAACAATGGACAATGAATCTGCTCAGCGGTGCCCGTGCCTGTCCCCTTTAACTTTCCATTTGTCAAGCACATGTCAGGAATCCATCCAAGGCACTCGGTGAATGACCCTAACTAAAGCCCTGCCTAGGTCTCCTGACACAGGAGAGAATAGGGAGCTCTCAGGCACAGCCCTGGGCTGCCCAGAGTCTGTAAGACATAAACAACAGAGTAGTGGCCACATATGCCTTTCCCCTGCCCAGACTCAAAGCGCCACTGACGGCACACAGCAAGGTAGAAACAAGGCAGTGCAAAGACGATCTTCGGTCAGAGGAGATTCTGTCACAGGCAATTAGGCAGACGTGGCTGTCTCAATTACAAATCTCAGATTATTTTTCCCTCTTGACTATGTTTAATAGGAAGAGTCCAAAATTAATTGGGTAAGAATAAAGTTTGGATAAAAGCAAGATGACCAGAAGATAAAAGACACTTGGAGATGGGGAAGGGGAGTAGAGGAGGAAAAGAGGGGGTCATGGGTGGAAATTGAAACAAGGTATGCTAAATGCATGTCCCAATTTTTCAAAACAAAACTTACTATTCTGCATTACTAGCATGTATAAATAAATGAGTAAATAAGGCAGTAATAAATTCAGAAGTGCCCATACTTTTTGGCACTAGGGTGTGTGGGGAAGGGGTGCATCACTAGTAAATGTGCCTCAGCTTCCGATTCAGATCATCGAGCATTAGATTCTCATAAGTAGAGCCCACCCTAGATCCCTCACGCGCACAGTTCACAGTAGCTTGTGCCTCACAGGCGACTCTAACACCACTGCTGATCTGATAGGAAGCAGAGCTCAGGCAGTAATGGGAGCCGAGGTGGGGAGTGGCTAAATACAGAGGATGCCCCACACACTCACCTACAGCTATGATGTGACATTTCTCTTCAGGCATGTTAGTTATGATGATTATGAAACAAAATAGTGCACTCAAGGAAACCTTAAGCCCTATTTTTTTCTTCTTGTTGTAGGGATTCTTTGTGGCGACTATCTACTGCTTCTGCAACAATGAGGTAAGACGGCATGTCCTATAAAGCTATCATCTGTTGACAGGAAGCCCATGTTTTAGTTCCCAAAGAACCTCTGTACATATTTCATTTGATCTGATTTCTACCATTGGCTTCAGAGAGTTTTATGACTGGCAAGACTGTATTTTCCACTACGCCAAGCTGTAGCTTATGTCTGGCTGTGCGGGATAATTGTGGATTGTATCCACACAGTTCCAGTTTTCTGAGACTGTGTCCTGACCTGGTCAGACCCTTACCAGCAGTTGGGAAAACTATTATGAATTACCATAAAGGAGAAAATATGTCCCTAGTACTTTTGGGCACTTCTAGTTCTTGCTAGGACAGGGCCAATATCAGCCATTTTGTCCCCACTCACTGCCTTCTTTTCCAGAGGTGCTAGTCAACGTTTTGAGAGTCACCCTCAAGTAAGTTTCAGAAGGATTCTCAAGCAAATAATCTATTCTTTGACTATTTAGATCAGTACATTCTAGACATATATAGAGGAGCATACTCAGTAATTCTTAGTCAGTGAGTCCAACCTCACTTAGGAGTTCAGTTTATAAAACGTGAAGGTGAAGCTGCTGTAGCCCCAGAAATTCTTCCAAAGATCTTCCAGTTTTCAGGGGGAAAGATTCAAAAAACTCCCCCACTTTTTAGGTGAAAAATCTAAGTTCAAGGACAGTTTGTCATTCCCAGGGTCACAAAAGCAATTGTCAAGATAGCCAGCAGCCTAGATTATTCTGATTCCCAAGTAAATTTCAATTAAATTGTCTGTGTCTATGAATCTTCCCCGAACTTTGAGAAAGGGTAAACTTTTCTAGAATTGTATAACTTTAAATGCAAAAGTATCATTGATCATTTTAAGTTATTTTTCTATTAAGAATAATTGTATATAAGATAAATCACACTTTGTTAAGGTATCAACATATTATTTTCCTAGTATGACCACTTTGGATGGACACATAATTTTTTCTATTTTATCTCTTCAGTTACATATTATATTAAATATTTAGCAACGACCTGAAACACTCCCTAGCTGCCTCGCTGCTTCTCATCCCCAGCACCAACACAAGGTCTCTATGATTGCTTCTTCTGTAGCTCACTTGTCCTTTCTTCCTTCATGCAAACATCAAGTAAAACTCATCCATTCAACAAAAATACATTGTGTATTCACTACAGGCAGAAGCTAAGCTCGGGCTGCAGGAAAGAAATGAGATATCTACCTCTTGGCAGCTCCACATCTTTCTTTTCTTTTTGAAAGCAGTACTATCTCTAGGAATTGAGCTTAAATTATCCCATTTATATACATTTACATATAGTCTCTACTAGCGAATGTACACATATGCCTTCTGAGTTGTTTCCAACAGTATGCAAATGTTTTTCACCCAAAATAATAGCAAAATAGGACCAATACAAAAAGTGGACTCAGAGGGCCGTACAAGAGAATGTCAGCATTTGTAAAAGTCCTGCAATGTTTATTTTGCCTTAACTGTGATGCTGTCATTGGGAATTAGTCATAGAAAGTAAACTCAGAGGTATTTCTAAGAATTGAGATGTTTTCATTTAGAATATGTCGTCTCCTTTTTTAAATTTTGAAATAAAGAAACCATATTCATTTTTCATTAAGGTCCCTTTACTGGGGAAAACTGCAAGAGTGTCATTTGTAATGATATGGAAAGTGTGTATTGTATTAAATATAATATCACAGCTCCATGAATCTCAGGTCCCGGGTCTCATCTGGGTACGGTGCGCAGACACACCTTGTAGCATTGCACACGGGCAGGGAGCTCACACTTGCAAGGAGGTATTTCCAGCTGCGTCTGAGGCAGAGCTCTGATGGGACTTTGCCTGGCTGGGTGCTGAGTTCTATTTTTCAGTGAACCAAGGGCACAGATGTCAGATGTGTAACGGTGAGTTGGAGATGTTAATTTGGATTTACTATTGAAGTTACTAATGGCTGTCACAGGTATGGATCATATAGAGGTCCATGGGCAGGCAGATAGAATTTAAGGCCCAAAATCATATCGAAGTGGACTTGAATTTGTGACTATGCCATATTCCAGCTCTCCTACTGGGAACACATTATATAAGGGCTGGTAAGAATTAAAGAAGTTGATATAATAATAATCACATGTTTATGATGTGGCACATGGTAAGCAATCCATAAATGAGCATGAGAACTTCTCGTGCTGCCCTTTGTCCCCTGTATGACTTTTGTCAATGCAAAGTTCAGCCATATACTACAAATTATTCATTATAAATTAAAGTTTTTATCCTCCCTCTCTCTCTCTCTCTCTCTCTCTCTCTCTCTCTCTCTCTCTCTCTCTGGTGTAATTACATATAAAGTGTTCTTTGCAAGCATTTATCACCAGGGTTTGTCACTTCAAATTTATCATTCAAATTATCAGACTGGTAAATTATTCTGATTGCTATTTGTCCTCCTGATACTTCCAGGTGCTCTGCTATGTAACAGTGACTCTCCAGATATGTGTCACAACCTCTTGACTCACTTTTTTTCTTTTTCTTTCTTTCCTTCTTTCTATCTTTTCTTTTTTATTTGAGACAGGGTCTCACTCTGTAGCCCAGGCTGGTCCTCAACTCACAATGTAGCCCAGGCTAGCCTTGGACTCATGGCAATCTCCCTGCCTCAGCCTCCCAAGTGCTGGGATTACAGGCGAGCGCCTAGTTTATGTGGTGCTGGGGAATCGAACTAGGGCACTTAGCACTTGACTTGTGCTTGCTGGACAAGCACTTGAACTACTAAGCCATTCCTCCAGCCGCTTGACTTGCTTTTCAACAAATCATTTGACTTTTCTTTGTCCTAATTAAAACCTTTATATTATACAATAAATACTAATAACTATTAGGAGAGATCTTTATTCTACTACATTCAGAAAAGAGAAGTACATGTGAAGATTACACCATCCACCCTTACGCATGTCACTTTATAACACCAATAGATTTTGGGTTTTGTTGTCTTCTTATAGGTTCATACAAATGTAAACACAGAATAGCTTTCTGTGACCACCTAGTTTCATGACTTAGCTCATGTTCTGTCTTTTCCAGAGCCCCTCACATAACTTTAGCTGCCTGTGCTCAAGTTCAGCAGCAGAATGAACTAGGCATGCATTAATAAACTGAAGCAAATATTTTGTATATAAACCTATCATATGCACTGAGCAACAGAAAGTATCAGAAACATACGTAGCTATTTTTGCAGTAATGTCTTGTTCTTCAGTTTTCTTTGGCGATAGAGAAAACCGAGACAACAGGAAGGACGAATTTAAACTCTAAATTGAATCAAGTTCTGCGAAAAGCAGTTCTGCACAAGCAAATTAACTGACTGTTGCTGTTTTCAATTGTGGTTAGTTTCCATATGGAGATTTTTCTAGTTTTAGCATCTGCTGTCCTTCATGTATTTAATCTAGACTTTTTCATATTTATAAGACAAGTTTGGAATGTTTGTTTACATACCAGAAGGCTTTCAACAGAAAGAGTGTGAAGTCTTATTCTTAGAAGGCTCTCACTGCATTAGACGGAGTTTATCTCAAGTCGTGTTGGGTCAGGGTAAGTCCACAGTATGAGATCACTATCAGGAAACCTAGAACTGTTATGTTTATATAAAATTACTTTATCTTATGTGGTAGCAGATAAAAAGTCTCTGAAATATTTCTGTCTAATACGGTATGTATGTCCCTTTAAGACCCCTAAAATCAAGGCTCCCTCTTCTCTTTTAGGTCCAAACGACCTTGAAGCGCCAGTGGGGGCAGTTTAAAATCCAGTGGAACCAGCGCTGGGGTCGCCGCCCAGCCACCCGCGCGGCGCCCCGCGGTGCTGCCGCCCCCGGGGTGGAGGCCGTGGAGATCCCGGTTTACATCTGCCACCGGCCCGAGAATGAGCCGGCCAACAACCTCCCTGAAGAGGGTGCTGAGATTATCGCTCTGAACATCATGGAGCCGGAGAACGTCGTCGAGCAAGAATCATCCGCTTGAACGAAGCCAACGCGGCGTTGTGGTCTCTGAGCCTTTATTTCCTGGGAGAAAGATAGTCCCTGCATTTAAAACTATCCCCACCCTTCCAGGAGCTGAGCTTCTCATTCGTGAAGATCTGTTCAGTGAATTTGTCCATAGTGATCTGGAGAAAGTTATTCTTGGTACTATTGCTTTGGGAGACAGTCTAGGAATGGAGTCTCCCACTGCAACTTGTGAACTCCATCGTCCATCCAGAACCGCGATGCAGGTATCTTAGTTACGCGAGCAAGGTGTCCAAGAAAAACGCAATTAAATTAGCCTAGTGCAGTCACAGGGTGCTCCTTGTCGATCTTGAGCCATTTGTACCTTTGGAAAATTAAGAGTCACTGTCAATATTTTTCTTTTTAACTCTAGATTTTAAATTGGACTTTTTCTGTATTTGTCTACAAATCTGATTTTTAATTTTTTTATTTCGATAACTAATGTTATTCACATGTTTTACCATCCATACAGTGTAAATGGCACAAATTACATGACCTCTGCAGATGAAGGGACTTCAGGTAGAAAGATGACCAGGAATGTGTGCATTTGGCAGAAAGAAGCAACGCTGAGAGTGAAAAAGAGCCTTGAAGTCCATTTGCTGGACCTGCTCAGCTCGGTTTCCCCTAGCTTTGGCCGTTGTGTGGGTTCCTAACTGCTGGACAGATATGGTCTTACTGTTGAAAGTGCTTTGGTCACTGACATAAATTGGGAGGTCACAAAGATCCATTGCTAAATTTTTCACAAAACTGCCAAAAAAATGTAATTCTTAATGAAAGAGAACACTCTCTAAAGGGTTTTCCACTTTCCTAAAGTACAGGATTTATAAAGTAAATCACACCAAGGTTTATAAAGCAGATTACCTCTTGCCCTTGGGTGCTATCTAGCAGTAAAAGATAAATTTGTTTAAGACTGGAAATTAAAGACTCCACATTAGTCCATTAACTTCCTTTTACCCAGCTTCAAGATAGAACAAGATCTCAGTCTTTTCAAGGAAAGATCCTTAGGGCTAATTAGAAATAGGTTATCATTGACCTCTTGTTTGCTACTGTTAGCAAAACAAGAGGGGGGGAATGTAATCACGATAAGTTTAACCTCTCATTGATTTATGTTAAAAGTAGAGTTTCTTATAAAATCCTGAAGTTATATTTACACATCTCTCTTTGCTTCCCCGTATAAGGTCTTCAAAACCCCTGAATAAACCAGTACCATCACTGGCAACAGAAATTTAAAATTAATGAATTTGCAGCAGTAATCAAAGTTACCCTTATTTAATCTGTACCTACCTGAGGAGAAACATTGACCCCGCGAGATCTCATTCCTGTCGTCTTATAGCACTGCCTTCTAGAAGTGATTTAGCTGAGGAAAGATAACAAATTGATTTGTTCCGATTACCTAGTTAGTGCACCCAGAGAGAATTATATTTCTTCAGTGAAAATGCTATTTTGGATACTAAAGTAGTTTACGTCTCCTTTACTGGCTATAAGGGAGAACTTGGAAAGATGGTATTTTTGCAATCACAGTGTTATGTAGTAATGTTCCTATTTTTGTTTACAAACATGGAAAACAGAGTATTTCCGGCAGCTCTCGTACAAATGTGATAATATATTGCTAATATATTTTAGATGTTATTGTGCTAATATAGTGGGGGCTGAAGAGATCAAATAGCTTCTCATAGTGCCAAAATTTGTGAAATGCTTATGCTATGTATATGTATAAATTAATACAGAGTATATTAAAAGCAAAAAGATGTATATTTGTTTATTTTTAAGAAATACATTATTTGTGTTTTCATCCATTTGGTCTCCTGCTCATTCCATGCTTTCTTCATTTCAGTCACGGTCGACCCACATCCCATTTTGTTTTATCCTGTGAGAGGGAGGAAGAACCCAAAAGTATAAGCTAGAGATGATGCGCAGAAACTTCCAGGCCCTTGTCTGTGTTAGTGTAGTCACGTTCAGCCTTCAACTTGACTCAGTGGAACAGCCCTCGTTTTCTTGATAAATGGAAATGCAGACACAGCTGGCGATCTACTAGTATATGATACAAGTTGTGGGACACAGAAAAGGAAGCCACGAGAGTGTATCCTTGTACTGATCTTGTTTGGTTTTTATTATTACTATTCTAGGACCAAACTTGATCTGTTTAACATTATGTCAGATATTTAGAATTGTTATTATCACTGGTTTTTGAATATGATCGGGAAAGAGAGTAGGCATATTATCTTGTGATTCTGAAGAACTAACATACCTTACCACTCTGTCATAAACCTACGGTTCTTCAAGAGAATGGCTTGTGTTTTCGTGACTCGCAGCTATCCACCTGCTTTGATTCCGAAATGCAGAGTTATCTAAAATCGGTCTCTGGGTGCAAACGAATCTCAGGATGCCTTAAGGAGGTAGAATGTTGAAAGAGACAGAGATGCTTGGGACTCCTGGGCTGCATTCGTCTGATCCCTTCCTTCATCATCATCATCGGTGTCACAGCCGTTTCATGTGCCTTTCATCCTGCTCTGAAACTAAAGCCTACTAAGTTATCACAGCAAAGTTTCTTTGCAGTGATAACTTCTGTGTCAGTGATAAAAACTGAAACCTACTGAAACTGAAAGAAAACTGGAGCAACTGGGAACTTTGGGCTGGAAACAAAAGGGTACAAGAGAAGGAGGTTGGCAATGGGTGCAAACATTCTCTTCCTTGGTGCTGGGAAAGAGTTCCAGTTGCAGAAAATATTCAGCAAGATCTTTGCATAAAATTTTTCCAGGGTCTCATTTTCTAGACAACAAAGTCCAAACTAGTGCTTCTTCCACTGGCTGCGCAATGGCTAATCACAAAAGTTAACATTAGGGATTAAAATAAGATGGCATATAAAAGAGGAGATCAGAAATCAAACTTTCAAAACAAGTCAGGTAAATTCTGAAGGAAACTTCATTTGTTACTTCTTAAAAGAAAGCTAGGAGCCCTACTTGTACCTCAAGCTCATACAAAATTGATTCTACTGAACTCTAACTAATGAACAGAAAATAAAGACAAACAATAATGGGAGGAAAATAATGAAAACATGTGCCTGTGAGGACAGGGAAGGTAAAGACAGCATACTTGAAAATTAATTACTAATTATATTCTGATGATTTTTGGTCTTCTGAAGATGAAACTAGTATCTCTTTTAATATTAATGTCCCTGAAATATGGGGAAAAGGGAAGGAGAAAAGCACAACCATTGAAACTAACTAGCTTACATCTGTAAGATATTCTACTATTATTCTATTGCATTTAGATTTTTTTAAAAGAATCTCTGAAAGATTTCAGAGATTTTCCATTATCTTAAGCACTGACCAGATAGTTTCTTATGTCACTCATCAGTGACCATTCTCCCTTTACAGAGATTCAATGCCTCCCAGCCAACTTTCCCTGAAACCCTTACACTGACACTCAGGCTGGGCCATCACTCTTGCCCTGTTTGCTACCAATGCCGTCTCGTGTCACTGCAGTTTCCTTTGGTATTTTAATTTGAATTAACTGTCTCTAAATAAAACCTCAAAGCACTGGTAGGTAAAGTTGAATTTCAACAAAACAAGTAGTCTTTAATTACAAAGGAATAAAAAAAAAATTCGAAAAATATCAAGAAATACATTGCCATTCAATCCTGTAGATTGGTTAACCAAAGCCAGCACACTGGCATCTCCTCCAGGCCACACTCCTAAACAAAGACCCGGCTGGGAGCTCCAAACTATCTCCACAGCAACAGGGGTGGCAAGTCTCTGGGCAACAAGCATTTTCCTGGATATACTGCTTCTGTACTGCACACATGCGTTGTATTGATACCTCCTGAATGTTGTCAGCAAGATGGGAAGATTATGACACTAGCATTATGGAAAATTACTCTTAAAATGACTTAATAAGAAAAAGAAACATAAACTCCAATCTTTGGAATAGCATATACTCACTAAAAATAGACCAACAGACATTAGCTCGTCGACTGTCTGTAACAACCAATCTTCTCTCTCTCCCAGCTTAGTGATGAGAAAATTAAGAGAAAGAGAAGGTGAACAATGTATCCTTACATCACACAACTGGTGAGTGGCTGAGCTAGGACTAAATCAAAACTACTCTAATCCCTCTCTTTTTCAAAAACTTTCATTATTGACTGACTGACTGACTGTCCTACACCATTTTGGCTCTTAAAGAAAGACCATCTTCCTTTTTTAACTCTAACAGATATTAAGAAAATATCTCCTATGTTTTCAAAGAGGAGAGATTGTTTGCAACATGCATCTTTTGATAAAAAATTAATTTATTCCATAGATTATTTCAAATCTCAGGGGTCTTCAGATAATATTCCCTTTCTTTCTGTACTTGGAAATGTTTCTTCTATAGAATGATTTCCTTCCTACACCGTGTTAGTTTGAAGCTTCTCCAGCTATTTGTATGGATATTTCTGAAGCAACGTTTTTAAGGGATATTTTCACTTTCTCTTAGTGCACACACCAAGCCTAAACTGAGACCTGTTGACTTCATGCATATACGGTTTTAAGAATTGGGGTCAGAATTAATAGAAAAATGAAGACTATGAATATTCATTTGCTACTCATTTCCATGCCAGGTGATGCGGAAAGGGACTGAGTGCAGAGATACTGAGGAAAGTCAGGCCAGCCATGATAGCCCTAGGCAGGGCACTGGCTCTCTGAAGAGATATCACCCCAGCACAAACTGTTCTTCAAGGATGAGGGAACCTACCTGTCAATAATCAGTAATTAATGAAAAAAAAAGGAAAGGGGGAAAAGAAACACTTGAGAGAAAAGCCTTAGCAATTTGAGGAAGAGAAGGGAGTGGCTAACAGGCAGAAGCCTTAGGCAGTAAAGAACAGGAAGAAGGGAAAGGTGTGTCTTCACACTTCCTTCTGGTTGTTCAATGCCTTGGACAATGCCTGCAGCAGCAGGTCGGATTGCTGGTCCCTGTGTTGATGGGATTCACTGTCAGGGCAACACAAAAGACCTAAAAGACTATCGAATTCATAAAAACAAAAGGACACACCAAAAAGCTGCTTTGGGCATTCATTCTTTTTCTGCTCCATGTGCTCAGGACTAGGGGTTATAATCTAGGGAAGTGTCTTAGTTACTTTTTCGTTGGTGTGACTCAATACCCAACACCCACAAATTTAAGAAAGGAAAGGTTTATTTTAGCTCACAGTTTCAGAAAGTCACAGTCCGTTCAGAAGGGGCCGGCAACAATCAAAGTACATGGCAGAGGCAGAGGTGGATGCAGCTTCTCACGACATCACACACAGGCAAGCAAGTGAAACTAGTCCAAGTCATAGTCCTTGTCCTACTCCTAGTCCTCCAAGGAAGGAAGCCTGTATGTCCTTCCAGATCTCCACCCAGTGATTAGCCCCTCCTGCATCTAGGTGTGGAAGGTGTGGCCACTACACACTGTTAATCTCAACTTGCACGCCTTTAATCCTACCTTAACTATAATCCACCCCTCCAGACCAGACCCCAATCCACCAACAGCGTATGGTTCCATAGACAATCCGTATCATTAAAAATACATGAGACTTTTAGGGGACACTCCGGATCCTAACCACGACAGGAAGTTTCCTTAGCTTAATGCTTCTACCCTGAAAGGTTTTTAAGTGTACACACTTAAATATTCCTAGTAGACTAGATCAGGGATACTTCTTGATCAAGGAATTCACTCCACGTATTCCCCTAAAATTCACCAGAACTAACCAAGTCAAGGTGCGGCCTTCAGTCATTCTGTTGTAACTGAGAGCAACAATGTCACACAGGAGAAGCACCACATTTTAAGGAAAAATATAGAAGACCTTTATATCAGCTGGTGACTGAGAATGGGCCCCAAAGAATTCTCATGCCGAAGTCAGGTTTTGGTGGACTTTATAAAGGCAAATACCCCAAGAATGTGAAGGATTGCAAGAACTAAAGGGAAAGGAAGTAAACTGGGAAGTGGAAAAACAGAATGAGTAGCAGTAGATAGCATAATTGAATTACAATAAACTAAGAATGGCAATAAACTAGCAGTGATTCAAAATGTATGCCTGTGCTGATTCCAGGGAAATTTCCAATAGTAGTCTGGGGGCAGAGTATCAGCAGAGTGTGAGTCACCAGGTCACTGAGGCAGTTACGCAGGAAAGGGCAAAGAGGACATCAGGGAAAATCTAAAATGGCCGAGCTCGTGTCACTTCAGTTCCCCCAACAGACACTAGAAACCAGGAACGGAAGCTCACAGGACAAAATAACTAGACCCCTGAGAAGCACAGTTATTCCAAAGTGGGCGACAAATCCTGCAAAGTACATTGTCACAGTGTCTGCCAGAGTGATTGGAAAACACTGACGAAGTGATCAAGAAAGTTTAACAGTAAGTGTTGGGTGATTGAAGTCGAGTCGTTCGCAATACACAGAGAAAGAGAAATCATACAAAAGCACTCAGTGATTACAAATATGCAACCGCTAAAAACTCAATAAAATACGTAATATGTATTTAATTAAATGGATACAGAATTAAAATGAACTAATGAAATAGAAAATCAGACTAGACAATCTCCCAGAGGTAATAATAGAGAAATAAATAATACACAGATTGGATTACCGATACATGGATAATAGAAGTCTCCGAAGAACATACAAAAGAAAATAGAGAAAATGAATTTTAAATGCTTAAAATCCAGCATAATTTAAAAAGAAGACTGGAATAACTGAAACATTTCCAAATAAAGGCACCTAACTAAAATTTCTGTTAACATTAACAAGATTGAAACAAGAGAGCAGCATATGAACAGGAGTTAAAGTTTTTCTCTTTCAGGAGAAAGAGATCTGAGTGATTAAGAAAGCAATATGAGCAAATAAATGTGAGTGGTAAGATGTATGAAGTAAGCCTTAATATAATATTAATTTTAGCAAAGTAGTCATGATCACTGATTGAAAACAGAGATTCTTATATTAGAAAAATTTGAATTCTCCCAGGCAACGACACATATAAAAATAAAACTAAAGATGAAACAGAACCGGGCCTAGCAGTGCAGGCCTATAAGACCAACACTGTGGGAAGTTGAGGCAGGAGGATCACAAGTTCCAGCCCTGAGGGGGCCAATTCAGTGACTTAGTGAGAGCCTTACCCAAAATCAAAAGGAAGAAATGGGCTAGGGAAATAGCTCAGTGTGAAGACACTGGGCTTGGTCCCCAGTCCACACCCACTCCTCCACCCCCACCCCCACACACTCACCCCCGCCCCCAGCACACACGCACAAAAGAAAGAAAAAGAAAACCAGTGATGATAGGAAAATATTGAAAATATAAACTAAAAATATATAGGAGTCTTGTTTTAATATCTGACTATGATCACACTAAAATATCATAAAAGACAGTGTCAGCAGATTCAGTGTCTGAAGGCCACCTCTTCCTCAAGAAGACATATCACATGTCTTCACATAGTAGGGGGATCAAGGGGACTTCCTCTGCCTTTTGTAAAGACACATACCTCATCTATGTTAGAAGCCTTCATAATATGGTCACTTTCTCAACAGCCACCCTTAATATTGTCATTGTATGGATTCTAAGAAAATACTGTCAGACCAAAGCAAACATAAAAGGAAATTATATCCTACAATTGTGATAATGTGACAGGAAATAATAGCCACCATAAAACCACATACACCATCAAACATATTCAAAACACATCAGGTAATGTTGGGAGAACATCAGGAAAGACCAGATGACTCACCAGCTGGAATTGAGGACATTGAAATCCTTGTCTCAGACTCTACTAGATTAAGTAGATACTGCCAGTAGTGTCTTAAAATACCTGAGAAATACAGCTAACAATCTCAACTAGTTAAAAATACATCAACCCACTCAACATACAGAAAACATTCATTTTTCTCAGCCACACAGAGAGTTCATAAAACAGCCATATTTAAGAACACAGGACTCTAATCCCAAAGGATGGAAAGGGACACGGATCTCCAACAGAGAGGCAGGAAACTTAAAAAGTGATAACAAAACTGTGGACTCAACAATCTGATGTTTAAAACAACACATATTTCTAAATAATGCTTACTCTTCAAAAGTATTTTAAGAATTAGAGAATGGCAGCTGTCTACACTGATGCAACACTACTTTTATTTTTATTTTTCTCCACTATTTTTATTAAGATACATATTCAATACATAGTGTTTACAATGAACTTGAGTGTTTCATGCCCATATATATCAACTTTACAATCCCTTCCCATTTTGGACCCTCCCACACCCTCCCCATCCCTTCCCCCAACACTGACTATCACTTCGTGTGGTTCTATAGAATGTCTGTGTTCTGGGTTTTTCAAGTCTGAGATACTATACAGTACTTAACATGTTGAATCTTCTGCATCTAAATCATTTCACTTAAGTCACCACTCTTTAGCTCAGCTTCCTATTCCTCGAATGGACTGCACTGGTCAGATCTTGATGCTTCTTCTCTGAGTCCAGCCAATCTCGCTATTGGAATATTTGCCAAAAGTTCTTTCTTTCTATATTGTGCTATATCTTTGTTGATATACTTAAACCTGGCCTTATCCACCAGTCCACGTTAGAAAATAACTACAAGCATGTTAATTCAAAAGACTAGTAAATATGAGAAAGAAGAAGAAAAGTTAAATTTCAAACGCCTTAGCTGAATCCTGGAAGGTGCATGTTTGTACATTCACAGGGTTATCTTTACATCAATTAGTTTCCTTAGGATAAACTTTCATTAGTGACCTAATAAGTGAATTGCTACAACAAAACAAAGCTAAAACTATACCACATTGCTAAATTAAATGAAGTTAAATCTATACCACATAAATATACTTAAAGTAACAGATATGAAGGTAGATTTAGTTATTTCAGAATTTTTTAACTTTCATCACTTATTTACTCATGTTTCACTGATTACTGACATACTTTTTCCTCAGCTCATTCTCCTCTAGCTGTTGTCACTTTTCCTCTGGGGTCATTGGTGTCTCTGGCCTCCCTTTCACTATCTAAGTTTCCTTTAAGTATTCTCTGCAATACTGGCTCAGTGGTTGCAAATTCCTTTAAGCTCTCCATATCATGGAAAGTTTTAATTTCTCCTTTTAAATTAAAAGATAGTTTTGCTGGATATAGCAGTCTTGGTTGGCATTTATATTCTTTTAGTGCTTGGATAACATTGCTCCATGATCTCCTGGCTTTTAGAATCTGGGTTGAGAAGTCTGTAGTTATCCTGATGGGCTTATCTTTGTAGGTCACCTTCTGTTTTTCTCTTACCGCTTTTAGTATTTTCTCTTTGTGTTGAGTTTCTAGTATTTTAATTACTTTGTGTTGTGGTGAGAATCTCTTCTGATCAAAGTTGTTTGGTGTTCTATATGCCTGCAGTAGTTCTGTGTTCATTTCTTTCCTTAGATTTGGGAAATTATCTTCCATAATTTCATTAATCATGTCCTTTAAGCCTTTTGTTTTATCCTCAGTCTTCTCCTGGACTCCCATAATTCTGAGGCTGTTTCTCTTTGAATCATCTATCAGCTGTTGTAATGATTCACTTTCTTTCTTATTTACTTTGTGTTCTTCACGGCCTGTATGTTGCAGCTCCGTCACTTTATTTTCTAGGTCTGACATTCTATTCTGAAGATGTTTAATGTGATTGCTTATTATTTCCTCTTTGTTTTTCACTTCCTTATATCTGCATTCAATTTTTCTATATCTCTGCTGTGTTTTTCTCTAATTTCTTGTATTGCCTTCATTATCTTCTGGTATATTTCTTCTATGGTCTCCTCTGTCTGCTTTTCAAGGCTTGCTTTTAGCTTAGCTATGTCTTGGTGTAGCTCTTACACTGTCTGTTTTATTTCAAGCTTTATTTTTCCTGATTTAATTCACTGAATATCTAGGCCCAGAAGTTACCATCCTTTTTGGCATTTTCATCTTTGGATTCTGCAATTTCAGTGTCCCTGGTATCATCTTCTAGGGTGTCAGATCTTTTTGTAGGAGATTTGTTACCATGTTTCCTCATGGTTCTGCTGTCTCTAGCTATCTCTGGTGTGCAGGAAAGAAGGGTTTGGGGAAGGCCCAGTCCCAGATGCCTCTGGAATCCTCTGGCCCAAGGGACAGACAGCGCGATGGAATTCCTGGTCCTAGATGCCCCTGGAAGCCTCTGGGGCTCGGGATTGACAGGGTGATGTAATTCCCTGGAAGCCTCTGGAAGCCTCTGGCTCACAGGATGGACAGGTGATGGACTTCCTGGTCCTAGATGCCTCTGGTGTGCAGGGCAGCAGTGAACTGGAAGCCTCTGGCGTGTGCCATAGGAACAGGGCAATGATCCCCCTTTTGAGGTGTCTTGTTACTCCCAGTCCACTCAGCAAAGCTCTCTATCTGTCCTGGCTTCCCTCCCCCAGAGCGGGGCTCTCCACCCTTGGAGCAGAGGTATCCTGAGTCATTGAGGGGATCAGTAGCCTTTTTCCCCTCTTTTCTCCTCTCTCTGCAGCTTGTGCCAGTTTCTTCCTAGGCACTGTTTAAGGGTGATCCGCAAAGCCCTGGTGTGCTCTTATGAGCTTTCTTTTACTCTAAAGAGTTCAGTCTTTGTTTTTTCTTTTTGTTTTCTTCTTCTTCTTCTTCTTCTTTTTAAAATGGCTCCTGCTGACGTCACTGCCTGTGATGACTGCTGAGCCCTGTTTCTGATCTGGGATCCTGGGGCCTTTTCTAGGGGGAGCGCACACTGGGCTTGTAGTACATACTACCCACAGGTTAGTGTTTCAGAGGATGGAGCTGCCAGCTGCTGACAATTCCCACTTCTCCAGATCAGAGGTGACCTCGGCTGGGGTTCTGGCTCCAGACCTTCCTCTGTCTGTGGTCTGTGGATGCTGGCAGCTCAGGACAGCACCCAGTCGGCTGTTTTTTTTTCTCTGACCCTCCCACTGCCCCCTGTCTGTTTTTGGGGGTGCTCTGTCCTCTCCCAGCTCCATCAGGTGTTCCGGGCCCACGTGTGCTCTCCTCCCTGCGCAGCTGCCTGTGGCTCCAGCCGTTTGCAGCCAGCCTGTGGCAGCTTCCCAGGCTACTGGGATTTTTTTTTCTCTGCTTTCCACATTCCTTCGGAGTTTCTGACCTTCCCCTGGCCTCCTTTCAGTTGTTGGGGTGCTCCTCTCTTCCCTGGCTTCACTAAACACACATTTTCTAACTCAACTCTTGACTTTTTAAGTTGGTCAATGAGGAGACATTGTGCAGCTCTGTTACTAGTGCCACAGTACTTTTAACTATTAATGCTTCCTTAGATAGCGTGTTATAACTGGAAAAATTAAGGAACATGCTTAAAACAATTCCTTAGAGGAATCATAAACTTCAGCTTTATTTAAGTGGAAACAGTAACAACAGATAAAGGCAGAAATGCAAGCTGTACAATTCACTGTGAGTAATGAACATTAGGTAATGATCCTGTCCAGTGCAGAGGTCACAGCCCAGAAACACTCTCAGACAAAATGAAGTGGCTCATATCATGGAGTTTATTTAATCAGTTGAAACTCTCACTGAGAAGGCTGGGGAAGGAAACCAGGCAGGCTAGCATGCTCAGGGAAGGGCTTTGGCACTCTTCTTTTCACACGACCTCAGTCTGTAGGTATGGTATTTCCATATTCTACTAGGGTACCTACTCTCTATTGAAGATGGGGATATGAGGACTAGATCTGAGGTTTTGGCTTGTTTGGGACACAAAATATAGAAAATTTATACAGTTGTATTTACAGCTACACTTAGTTAGGTTACTAACCTGTTCACTCTTCATGCTTTCTAAGCACCATGGTCAACAGCAATAGATTCCACCTTAATTTTGGGGACTGCATATACACAAGCCAGACTAAGTATCACTTTAAGGAGAAGTTTTAAGATCTCTTAACTGTTGAGAGTCTTAGAACCTCATGGTTACGTAGAACATCATGGACGTTAGGATTTATAAGCCTTGTATCTTTTTCCCCACTATTTTTATTAATATGCAAATGTAATACATAGTATTTACAATGAATTTGGGTGTTTCGTACATCTATGTATCACATCGACTTCACAATCCCTTCCCATCTTCTACCCTCCCACGTCCTCCCTGTCCCTTCCCCCGGCTCTGGCTATCACTTCGTATGGTTCCAAAGAATGTCTGTGTTCTGGGTTTTCCAAGTCCGAGAAACCATGTGGTGTTTAACATATTAATCTTCCGCACCTAAGTCATTTCACTCAAGTCACCACTCTACCCCAGCTTCCTATTCCTCTAATGGGTTCACAGTAGTCAAATCTCGCTGTCTCCTCTCTGAATCCAACCAATCCCATCATTGGGATATTCACCAAAAGTTTTTTTTTTCCATATCTTCCTACATCTTTGTTGTTATTGTTAAACTTGGCCTTACCCACCAGTTCATACTAGAAAATAATTTTAAGCGTGTAGTTCAAAAGGATAGTTAATTTGGGAAAGAAAAAAATTATAAATAAATAAATTTCAATTGCCTTATCTGAATACTGGAAGGCGCATACTTGTACATTCACAAAGTTACCTTTACATCAATTAGTTTCCTTAGGATAAACTTTCGCTAGTGACCTAATAAGTGAATTGCTACAACAAAACAAAGTTAAAACTATATCACATTGCATACTTGGAACACACCAATCCACAACCATAAGAAGTCCCATGAAAATCAGGAGGAATTAATGGTATGACGTCCCCACTCAAGGACACCAGCAAAAATCTCAGAGATCCAAGGATGGAAGCAAAAGCAGCTAATGACACAGAGCGAACTAAGTCCTCAAGGTGGGTTAGATGGGCGAATGGCTCTCAGCACGAGTAACAGACACCAAGACAGTAGGCCAACGAACATCAAGAGGATGAAGTGAAATGAGTACCAGCGTGAATCGTGCACTACCTGAACGTGCATAGGAAGAACAGAGGCGTGGCAGAGAAGCACATTCAAGATGGCTGAGTAAGAACTTCCACAAAATCTGTTCTTTCATGAGAACAATGAAGCACCGCCAAAAGAAAATTTATACACACCCAAATGTATGTACATACATCAATATATTCTGAAACCTGGAGATTAACAAAAATCTTAAAGCAACCTGAGGAGCACAATTAAAATAAAACAACTAAATAATTAGTGAGAATAGTGAGCTACTAATATCATAGCATTTTGTGCTGTTTTCAGTCCTTCCTACCAGGTCCACAGGAGCCTTAAAATTCAATTACCTTGCAACAACAACAGCTATGAAAACCAACACCCCACGAGTTATTGAAGGACAAAGCTAACTTGGAATTCACCAATGTTTTCTCCTCTGAACAGGGATCCCCTTGTCCATGTGGACCGTGACTGACAAGCTCCACCCACAGCGTTTGTCTTCGTTTTAGCTGCCTCAGAGTCTAGTTTGGGTAAACAGTAGCCTTCTGAGGGCAATTGTTGAAAACAAGAAGCAACTGCTTTGTGTTTTTTTGTTTTGTTTGTTTGTTTTTGTTTGTTTGAGACAGGGCTGGCTCTGTAATCTAGTTTGATCTCAGACTCACTGTGGAGCCCAGGCTGGCCTGGACCTCCAGCCATCCACCTGCCTCAGTCTCTCAAGTGCTGGCAATTACAGGCATGTACCACCATGCTCCGCGCATGTGGTGCTGAGGAATCAAACTCAGGGCCTGGAGTTCTAAACACCTTGATATTCTTCCAGTCCCAAGATGCAACTGATGTTAGCACTCAAGTTGCCTGATGTGGCTATCCAAGTTAGAATTAACAAGAAGCTATTGAAAAATCTTAAAAGAAAAAAAAGTAGACATTCATAGTGGGCTTCAAACAGGTTCCTGCACGTGCCCGGGAATCTAGAACATCAAGGAACCTACAAGACTCGCTCAGCCTAGAAAGAGCAGGGACAGACCTGCGTTCTCTTTGTGGCAGGAGATCCCACTCCGCCAACAGGAACTCCTAGAAGTGAGTTGGAAGAGAGTTTTATTATGTACTGCATCACATAGAGAGAGGGGGAGAGAAAGACAGAGACAGACTCTTGGAAAATAAAGGGAAGTTGAGTACATTGAGGGAAATCTGTACATAATTATCATGTGACCACTAAGCTAACTCAGCAGACATCATTGGTCTCATATGGTAGCACAGACTTCATAAACTTAGTCCCAGGAAGTTTGTCAGATAAACAAACAGTAACCACAAGAATAGCATTAGTAGATTCTGGTATGGGGAGGGATCCTGATTTTATCATATACCATTATAATATTTAAAATGCCCATTTCTCAAAAAAATGCTGGACATGTAGAATAGAAAAGCATAGAAAATACACTGATTGGAAAAAGAAATCAATAGAAGTTATTCCTGAAGAAGCATAGGTATTAGATTAAAGCTTTTAATTCACTATTTTAAATCTACTAAAAAAAAGTCTAAAAAGGTGAGGAATAGATTGAAAGCTGTCTTTTTCAATGTAAAACATAAATGGATACAAGCAATAATGTAAATAGAAATTCTGAAATTGAAATATACATTAAATTTAATGAAAAAATACTAGTAGGGCTCAATGACGGACTTCAAATGGCATAAAAAAGAATTGCTGATTTCCAGCTACGTCAGTTGATATTATTCAATGTGGGGGAGAGAGTGAGTGAGGAGAGAGAGAGAGGAGAGAGAGAAACAGCCTCGAGGAGCTAGCTGGTAAAGAACATCAACATATGTGTAACTGTATGCCTACAGGAAGAAATAAAGAGCAGAAACTGTCTGAAGAAATAAGGGCTTAAACACTTCTGAAATTTGATGAAGGTTTATTGTGCACAAAATTTCAACATATTCTACATAACCTACTGATACACAGAAAATTTCAACAAATTCTATATAACCTACACTGAAAACCACTGGCAAGTTACATCGCAGTCAAGAGAATCTTGAAAGCGACGAGAGGCAAGCGCTCTGTCGTGCACAAGAGACTCAACAAGATTAAGGGACCTTGGCAATCACGAGGCCCAACAAAGAGCAGGACGAAATATTCAAATGGTAAAAGAATAAGACAATCAACCCAGAATTCTATGTTCAACAAAACTATGCTTTAAACCTGGTACCTCGCAGACGCCCTAGGCTGCGTGCCGCGGGGAAACCTTGTGGTGAAGTTAGGAGACACTAGTGAGTCCACACCAAGAGAGTACCAGTAAACTTAACTACACAGGTAACTAAAAACGGTGCAAAACTGCAAGTGTGTTTAGCCAAAAGTGACATTTGATGCCATTCACCGTGACAGTGTACTATTTACGAAGGGAGTGTGATCTTCTCACAGAGAAACAGTGGCAAGGAACCCAGGCCTGCTTCCGGGTGGGGAAACCCCCCCTAGCAAACTAAGACATAAGAGTTGCAACGACACCTCTGACGACAGGACTTTCTCTGACCAGAGCAGCACCTCAAATTGCTCTACTAGACTGCTACAGAATATGTAGCTAAAGTCACTGTTCTGTAGCGATTGTCTAAGTAGGTCCGAACTTACGCATGGCACACCTACAGTGTTTAAAAACCTGTTTTGGCTTGACCAGTCGTCTGCTTTGTCCTTTGTGACCTCACAGTTGACAAAGATCATTTCTGGTTTCCACAGACAGGAGAATAGAAGTTAAACGTGTGTTTCAATTTCTGGATATGATAGCAATTACTGGGTTCCTTTATCTGGCTCCCCTGTATGTCATGAGCTTGTTAGATTTCCTGTTGCCTTGCAAGGTGATGGAACCACACGCTAGTTCTGACCAGTGGCCTGAGAGTGGAAAATGATGTATGTCACATTCAGTGTGTGTGTG
>PVKB01000896.1:0-292221 GCA_004027205.1 Ctenodactylus gundi | reverse complement strand
TGGTTTGTAAAACTTAGTAGTGGTGACAGAAAACACATTGAAAACACTCAAAGACTTTCCTGGTAGCTTAGATATGCATCATATTTCCTGAGTGAGATCATTTGTGTTCAGAATTTTGATTAGTTAGCAAATTCACTATAATTTGAAATAATTTAAATTTCAATTCCCAGATCTGGGGACAGCTACTAATGACTAGGTTTATAGAGAATGGTGTGTGGAAAGAGAAATCTGGGTGGTTGCCAAGTTCCAAACACCATCTTTAAGACAAATTATTTTTTTAAACAGGGATGTTCAAAACCTTTACATTTTTAGGAGTCTTCATCTAGCAAAGTACATGGCACATTAATCTCATAGGCATATCTGTTTATGCCATGCATGTATGCATATGTTTACAGATTTTTTAAAAATTAGGATGGTGCCAAATAAGGGAAATGTGATTTAGTTTACCTTGGTCTTAGTTATTTTTTTGTTGCTGAGGCAAAATACATGACATCCACACCTTTAGGGAGGAAAGATTTATTTTAGCTTAAAGTTTCAGAAAGTCACAGTCCATTCACAAGTGGGTGACTGGAAAATGGTGGAATCACATGATGGGGCCTCAGCTAGAGTCAGAGCCAGTGTTCCCAAATCAGAGATTCCCAACAGCATGGCTGAACAGAGACAAGGCTGGGAGGAAGAGTAGAACCAGCACAAGCCCCAGGCACCCACCCCTTTCCAGGGAGGCCCCACTTCCCAACACTCCACAGTATCCATAGGAGCGTGAGGCTCTTGGGGGACACTCCAGATCCAAACCGTGACAGCCCTTTAGAAAGAAGAATGGCCTAGCCAGGCATGATGAGGCATGCCTGCAATCTCAGCACCCCGGGAGGCTGGAGATCCCAAGTGGGAGCCCAGCCCGGGTAGCTTAGTGACTTTGCATGGTTGACTGTGAAGGCAGCTCACTCATTTCACACAACCAAGTTTCGCTCTGAATAGGAGAGAGCAATCATTCTGTGTTTCTAATCTAGATTCTGAAAATCAACTACATGGAAAGAAATTTAATCATGATTGTAGCAAAAAGAGACCAGCCCACCTCTTGCTGTTTTTGGAATACAATTCAGAGAATCTTCTCTATAAGGAATGTGAAGAGAGAGAGAGAATGCACAAAAATGTTCAATTCTTAGACTTCTGAAACCATTCTGGATGCAGTAGGCCCATTCAATACTTCACTTACCGAAGGCAGCAGCATTCTTATCCTTACTAGTGGAAATAAAACTAAAATCATGCTCGAGATGATCTTATTTAGTAATTCATAATGTTTGCAGATTTTGAATGCTTCTGAGTCACTATTCATGATATGTTAGCCATAAAAAGGTGTCATGTGAAAAATTACAAACAAGTATGCAACCAGACTAGCATTACATTTACTGAATCCTGAACCTTTACATAGTTGCTGAATAATTCAGCTTTTTAAAACTGTAGTTCAGGTTCCTTTTTCTATCAGTAAGGAGCTGAAAGGAAGCATGAATCACATTTATATTTTCTCCTACTTGAAGCTCTATCTTTCCACCTACAGCAGAAAAAACTAACATAGGAAAGTAGAACCACAAACCAAGAAAGCAGTATCAGGCATTTTTAAATTGTTCTTTTCAAACAGTAGTACAACTGAAAACAATTTTCAATACCACCAAAAAGTTCTTACGGCAACTCTTACTCAAGCTAGTAACTATATGAGTGCTATTACTGGTTTAAACATTGTACTACACCAGGATACTCACCTGAATTACGGTTAGAGAAACTGAGGGTTCTGTGTGTTTGTTGCAGAGCCTGTGATAACCAGACAACTATTTCTCTATGTCTTCAAAAAAATTGAAACACTCTATGGAATCAAGAAAAACAAATTTTAGTATTTATGATTTTTAAAAATATTACTTACAGGTTACTTTTACATTTTTAAGTGATTGATTCAGCACAAAAAAATAATGACAGATGAACTAAAAGTAGGATGGAGCCTATGAAAAAGATAATGTATTGGAATCCAAATACCCATCTTCTCATCTTAGTATCATCATTTACCATGTCATAGTTTCCACATCTGACACAAGGTCTCTTGTGGCTTACCATGTCCAAGATGATACAAAGAAGAATCTCCTCAGTGGTGGCCAGAGTCTCCCAAATTTGAATACAATGACTATTTTAATCTCACGGTATTCCATGTTAAAATGCCAGTTATCAAAAATTAACAAACTAACCCTGGCTAATTAATTAAGTTATTAACTCTTTGAAAGTTTTCTAATGTTTTTCCAATTTCATGATAAGTTCGTATTTCCCCTAAATTCACAAAGTCCCATTTGAAATTTGAAAGACAATAAAGAGAATCACTTGGTTCTTTCCTTAACATATGTTGTACAGTACCCATGAAAATTATCACCCTCCTGTGATCCCAGCAATATACTTCATGTATTATTAATAACCATTCTATCTGCCATGAGTTATATTTTGCTTTGTTGGTTTTGCTTTGTTTGTTTTTCCACTGAGCTACATCCCCAAGGCCACTTTGATTTTTTATTTTGAAACAAGGTCTTGCTAAGCTGTTCCATTGCGCAGGCTCGACTCAAACTTGTGATCCTCCTGCCTCGACCTCCCAGAGTCTACTGCTTTATAAATGTCAAAACACAATAAGTAAAAATTAAAAATAGGGTTTCCTTCACTTGGAAGCAGCTGGTGTAATGGAAAAAGAATGCTTTTTAAAAAAATTAATACTCTTGTCTTAGGCTCATATCTCTTCTGCTTCCCAGCTTTGCTGTAGAAAAGCTGGCTCATGTTGCTGAGTAGGACTACAATCTGGGTCACTAGCTACTTATTCTCTTGGTACTAAGTCGTCCTTCTTTCAGTATGCTAAATCTGGGATTATGGCAACTCTATGCCTAAAATTACTGTGCCAGGAAGATTTCAGTTAGGTTTCATGAGTAGGAGTCACTGGCTCATGATTGGAAGAAAAGAAAAATATGTTTCAGTCAGAGATCATATGTCTGAAGTGAAAACGTCTTTAATTCAGTTCTTATCTTTGTGTTTTTACCAGTGCCACCAAACTAAGACTCTTGGTAGAAACTATTTCCCCTCTTGATGCCTAGAAACAAGCATCTATGATTTTCTATTCAAATCATTACCTTAACTTCTTTATTAACATATTTTTGTAATGATTATGAGCTCAGGAGGTAGCTTAGTGATAGAGTATGTCTGGCATCATGAAGGTCTAGATTCAATTTCCAGCAAAACAAACAAACAAAAAAAAAGTCAAAGGTTTTTTTCTGCAGTCGTTGAGATGATCACCTGATTTTTGTCCTCGCTTTTATTTATGTTGTGCATGATATTAATTGATTTATGGATGCTGAGCCATTCCTGAATCCCTAGGATGAAGTCAACTTGATCATGATGTATGATTTTTTTAGTAATTTGTTGCATTCGGTTTGCAAGTATTTTGTTGAAAATTGTGGCATCTATATTCATTAAGGAAATGGATCTGTAGTTCTCTTTTTTTGTTAAGTCTTTGGTTTTGTTATCAAGGTAATGCTTCCAGGAAGGAGTTTGGCAATGATCCTTCTCT
Source organism: Ctenodactylus gundi (assembly GCA_004027205.1). Classification (NCBI taxonomy): domain Eukaryota; kingdom Metazoa; phylum Chordata; class Mammalia; order Rodentia; family Ctenodactylidae; genus Ctenodactylus; species Ctenodactylus gundi. The sequence goes on along the minus strand of PVKB01000896.1, from coordinate 288,635 downwards.
TTCAATGACATGTGAAAGTTTCAGAAGTATTGGAGTCAGTTCTTCTTTGAAGTGCTGGAAAAGTCTACGGTGAACACACATGAGTGTGGGGAGAGCCAAAATCCCACTGAATTTTGTGCTGGAAGCAGAACCAAGTGGGAGGGGGAGGGCAAACAGTCTGTCTTCCAACCCATCACCCTCTCTGCCAACTTGGCTTTCCTGGTTTCTCTAGCCAGCAGGTAAGTACAACCCACCCTCTATGACCTGTTCTCATGGGCCAGAACTGTTCAAGATATCTGCTGCCTGCTGTCCCTTCTCTGTGAAGATCTCTTGTGCCTGTTCTCTATCGGTCACCAGTCAGAAATATTTTCTGAGTCCTTGGTGTGGGTCCTGTCCATGTCTTCTGTTTCCCAAAGCTCCTCAAAATAAGGCTCTCTCCACAACGGTCCCTGGTTAGTCTCTCCCAATATAAATAATGCTGTCAAAAATCTCTTCTAACACACTGCCTTTCAGAGTTGAAGGACACTTCCTCAGGGAGAATCCCCACACTACACTCTCAGTTTATACCATCTATGGGCTCCTCCTGGGGGCTGCTGGTTGTTTTCTAAACTCTGAGTCTTTTTTCAGGCCATTGGTGGGATAACTGTTTTAGGTCCCTTCCACAAATACTGTAGGGGACATGGCACCATTTATGCCGTACATGATCCTGTGGGTGTGATAGTTTGACTCAGGACTGGCTCTGGTTTGCTGCTAATCTCCTCCACCAGCACTCCCAAAACACAAAAGAAGCAAATCTTCATTGCATTGTTTTAACTCATAAGGAATTCCAAGGGGATCTAAGCCAGAAAGACTAATCGGTCTGAATGAACGAACAGACAAAAAAAAAAGGGGGGGGGGGGGGGGGGGCGCTAAGGCTTTTTCTAAAAAAAAGTCCTAATTTTTTTTTATTATCAGAATGTTTTTCTGTAGATTAAAATCATGGTTGTTTAAATTTTCTCACTCAGTTACATGTTTTAATACTTCAAGCCTTTAGAACATCTGGACTTATTATAGAAATATCTCAAAATACTTTATAAATCAAATAAAATATGAATACATTAAAATATCATTACAGCTTTGTTCATTTTGGTTGAAAAAAAATTGCACACAAAAAATTTGAGCTCAGCATGGTTTCTGAAATACAGCTTCGCTGGTCCTAGTTGCCAGGAGTGCGGCCAGCACATTACAAGACCCTTGTAAGAATTAGGAAGAGCTGCTCCCTGTGAGCGGGGAAAACACACACAGTTGCTCCTACTGCACGGCCTCTTGGAACTGGAAGCAACTTGCAGTTGGTCCTGGAGGGAAGGAGAGCTTCCGGTTTTGAGGACTGAGTAGGTGGTAGAATGAGGCAAAACTTTCATTACAATTAAATAATCTTGTGTCACAAGAGACAGGATGTTGAAGATTCCGGTCCCAGGTGCACTTTGAAGCTGTTTCCCTAGCAGCAAAGACCCGGGAGCCAGTGTGCCCTCAACGCACACTTGCTAGTCTCTCTATCCAGTTGTAGCTGCTCGGTCTTATCCTGAGCTACCATGCTGCTATAGCTAACGAGGCTGACTCTTCTACACTTTGGTGTAACCTCTGTCCAGCTACTGCTTCCTGCGGCTCTGCTATCCCTCAGTGCCTGCTCACACAGCTGGTCCAGGCTTTCCAAGCAAGCAACTGGCCTTTTGCTGTACCCTTCCCTGGAGCTGAGATTTCCAAGGTCTTTGGTCATGTCTTATACCTCTGGATGCCTTCCATTTGGCCCGACTAATGACATGTCCACAACCAAATATATTACTCATGGTAAGACAGAAATGACAGACTGCCTCCCCAAATTATGATGGAATTCCTTGGGCTATGCTTTTTTAGCGATTTTTTTTAAATCTATCTTCCACTTAGGACTTGCATAGAAGCTTCAATCTGCTAGTAGCTTGGGTTGTATTTCTACTGTCTAGGTTTATTCTCTAAGTCAAAAACTATTTATGAAAACATTTCTCTGGGCAGACCAGCTTCAATCAGAGTATTGTGTTCATTCAGCGTCCTTAATGTTTCAATTTTCAATTTTTAAAATGCATTTTTTATCTCAATGTGATGAAGCATCACATAAAGAAAAAAGTACTTTTAAAAGGCAAAATCTTTTAAAGATACTGTTAGAAATCATTGTCCATAAGCTGCCAAAATAAATATATTTACTTAACAAATTCCTACCAATTGCTTTCTAACAAACAGGATTAAATGGCATTATGATTAACCTTTTGCTTTGACACAACATCAGAGTAACAAAGCGATTTGCAAATTGCGTAGTGTTCAATTGCTTTGTCAGGAAAAAAATGCTCTCAAGTGTATCACATCTAAGAGTGATTATTCTGTTCCTGACACTTTGAATTATGGGGGTACGCATATTTTAGAATCTGTAGGAAATAGAAAGTAATAAAATATTTCTCAAACAACATCACTAATCAAATCAGCAATTTCTTTAAGAATAAAAAATTCTATATAAGATAGTAAATATCAAAATATGACCATTAATCATTATATGTCAACTTGAAGGGATTTATAAACACCTGCCTCAGTCTTGTGTGCCTCTCTTGGTGACTGATATGTAAGCTAGCACACTGGAGGGAAGGACAGACATTCGTTGTGTGGCTCCAATAAGCTCGTTTGTAGCCTGAATGATTTCAAGGAAAGGTAAGAGAGTAAAGAAGCTTGCCCATTTTGGGGGGCTTCAGTTTTCTGAGAAGGTTTATCCTACACATGGGCACCTTTGGATATCTGTCTCCAGGTCTCCAGGTATTCAGCCTTCTAATGTAGGCTCGTGTTGGCAACACTCCGGTGAGCTTCCAGGTCTTCGGGCTTGGACTGGTGCGGCGTCTTTGGTCCCTCTTGTTCCATGGCATCTGTCTTCTTGGCTGAGCAACTCTTGGACTCTTCTGCCTCTGATCCTGAAGATAGCTATTGTGGACCCTCCTGCTTCTAATCCTGTGGGGTTTTCTAATCCCTTGTGTAATTATACATACATCATCTATTGATTCTGTTCCTCTACACCCTAATTAACACATAAAACAAACAAAAAAACCACTCGTTGCATCAAATTACAAAATAAAATAAAACATATTCTTTCTCATCTATTCACTTATCAAAGAGAGGTAGGGTAAAGTCAGTCCACCAAGACAAAAAATCTTAACAAAAGCAAAGAAATACATCCGTTAAGAAAAATCTAGTAACCACAAAGAAGAATTGTTAAATTTAATAATGGTACAGGCCTACAAATCCAGCACTCTAGGAAGCAGAAGCAGGAGAATCACAAGAATGAGTCCAGCCTGAGCTAGAAATCCTTCTTCAAAATCAAAATTTAAAAATGGGCTGAGGTTTTAACTCAATGTGAAAACCCCAGGCTCACTCAATCCCCAGCACCCCAAATCCTCACACAAAAGTACCTATGAAGTATAAAAAAATTGCTGTGACTGAGAATGTTTGTAAATTTTGCCTTTTGGGTTTCTGAACATGATATTTATCAATATTGAATGAGGACAAAGAAATTATTCATAAGAAAGAGGCCATCCCAAGTCCCACCCCACATCCAAAAAAAAAAGAAAAAGAAAAAAGAAAAAAAAACTTTACAAATATAGTGGCGAAAGAATGGGGATGAGAGAGGTAACTACCAAGAGAAGGGGGAAAGAAAGAAATACAACTAAGTGAGAATTGCTGCATTTATATCACAGTATAGCACGAGGATGTGTTTTGATCCGTATAAAAAAATTTCCATAGAGAGTATAATATATGGAAGATAGATGATTGATGGAGGATATGCAGACAGAGACAGATAAATAAGTGATAGGTGATAATTATTTTATTGCTTAGGCATGTAACAAGGAATTGGCCCATGAGATTGGAAGATCGAATCTTTGCAGCACTGATGTTCTATTTCAAGTTCAAAGGTCAAGATTTGTTGTAGATCAGGAAGAGGAAAAGTCCCACTTCAAAGGTCATCAAGTAAGAGAAAATTCTCTCTTATTTAGGGACAGATGAACTATTGACTTCATTCAGGAATATAATTGATTCAGAGAAACTAATGCATATCTAAGAAAGCAGCCTGCTTTCTTCAGTCTATTAATTTAAATGTTACTCTTATCCAAAATCATCTTCACAGAAATACTCATGACAATGGTTGACCAAATGAGTAGGCGCTTCACAGACCAATCAAATTGATACACAAAATGAACTGTCACTCCAGGCATTTCTGAGGAAAGGAGAATTTTCCCAATCCCTGAAAGATGTGGAAGAGCCAGTCAGGGGAAGATGTAGGAGAAAAGCAAGTAAGGAAAGCCAAAATGATAACAGGTTGATGATTGAGAGACTAAGCTACTCACAGCCACAGCACTAGCTGAGGCCTGCGGGGCCCAAGAGAGGCTTAGATACACAGCACTAGACAATGGTAAACCATATCTTTTGAAGTCAAAGTCAAGGCAAAATATATAAAGTTTTTTCATATTTTTTAATTTATTGCTATAAAAAAGTTACAGGTGTATGATAACCAAATGTCATACTGTTATATGTTTTAGATAAACTTTATGATACATAATGAAAACATGTCTTTGACCACAACCTATCTATGATGATCAAAGGGGTGAATTTGAAGTTGGTATATGAGTGTTGGGTGACTTTTGCATGAGGATGCCTTTAGACACAGAGCACACAGCTGTAAACTCCTAAAGAGATTCACTGTGAGGCCTTGTTGACCCAGTTTTTGAGTATGTGGGGTAGTGTACTACGAAGACTGAATCATAATCTCTTCCTAAAGAGACATCTCTTTACTGAACACATCGTGGCTTTCTTAGAACTTTTTCTCTTTGAACACCATTACGGTGAACGATGCTGTTGTGTGAAAAATGGTCACACCACACCACATAGAAGTAGATATTGTCCGTTGAACAGTGTCTGACATTTAATTCAGAGAAGTACCTCATATACAGGTATAAACCATACACCAAATAGAATAGGAACTCAAACTGAGAAGGAAAGCTTCCATAGGCTGGCCCTGGACTGAGCTGAATGGACCATGTTGTACATGCTCTTTTGAACACTGCAGTGACGTAAAGGAAAGCCAGCCAAAGCTACTGGGCCCAGTAGTACAAATCAGACTACAGAGGCTAGACAATATTCAAACCTCTACAGGGTTTGAGAAGTCATGCTCACACATTCACAGTAAGAAAACTTACTGCTCTACAATAGTCCAAGAATGACAACCAATATGAGTGGCTCATGTAGAAATTATGAGGACTGACAGGGCCAGAGATGTGGGGTGATATCTAAGATGGCACCCACTGGAAGTCCCGGGGTGGCCACATCGGGTGTTTACCAAGGAAGATGATTGGGCCAAGCCGTTTCAGCACTTGTGGACCACGCATGATCCCAATAATATTGCTGCAAGCGCCCGGGGTCTGCCTGCATGGACATCTCACTCATTGGCTTAACACCTGCTTATGTAGACACCACATCAAATCGCCTGCTCTCCCCTCCTTGCCCCGTTCTCCCCCTACTCTATATAAGCTTCTGTACTTCCTGAATAAAGTGATTTCCGGCTTCTACAGACTCCTGGCTGGGTCTGGAACTTTTGGGACAAGGGGGCCAGCTGTGTGCTCACCCTTCCTCTACCCTGGCCCTTGTGTGGTGGCAAAACCCCCACACTGAGAACTGCAGGGAAGGATGGCAGGCTGGAGACCGAGGAGAACCACCGATGTAGTTCCAGTCTGAAGGGTAGCCGGTTTAAGACACAGGAAGAGAAGATGTTTCCATTTCAGTCTAAAGGTAGAAAAAAAATTGACATCTCCATTCAAAATCAGTCAGGCAGGAGAAATTCTGTCTTACTTGGGGAGACAGACATTTGTTCTACTCATTCTTTCAAATGATTGGAAGAGACTTGCTCACGTTAGGAAGTGTAATCTGCTTCACTCATCTACTGACTGAAATGTTAATCTTGTCTGGAAATATCAAGAATAATGCTTAACCAAATGTACCAGCATCCATTGGTCTAGTCAGATTGAAACATAAAATTAGCCATATGTTCACCTTAAGCCAAATTCTAAAATGAATTGTGCAATGGGAGTTACTAAGCCAAAGATTGGCACTGCTCATCTAAAGATCAATGCTCCACTCAGGATAGTTTTGGTTGGTTAAGGGTGGTGCCCAGAAATATGGAAGTATACAATGATTTCTTTTCCTGATGAAACCCAAATTATACTTTGTTGAAATTTTGTTCAACTAAAGTGTGGTGAGACAGTTTGAAGTTATGAATTCTTTTTATATTGTCCCTGACATTAGGAAACTCGAAAATTTCCTCTCTGAAGGGTCAAACAGCCAAGGTATTCCACTGATGAAAGCAAGTCAGAATAAAGATAGAAACCTCAAAAACTCACAAAGTTCAATTCAACAGTTTCCCCCAACATTTCTTTTGATAAAAACAGTTGAAAGAGAAGAACAAATCATAAGATTTAGTCGAAATGCCAACCCCCAACTGAGAACATAGTTAATCTCCCTGCACTTGTAATAATCTGTTTGGATATTGAGATTTTGAGAGTGATTACTTTTAAGTTACCATATAAATTTAAGCTCTATCAAAAACAAATTTAAAATGAATCCTCATTAACCCTCAGTTATGTAATAATGGTGTGAATTTACTGGACAGAGATATTTTAGAACTCTTCTGTCAATAAATTTAATCATTTTTTTTCCTTTTTTCTCCCTTCCTTTCTTTCTTTCTCCCTTCCTTCATTCCTTGCTTCCTTCCTTCCTTCCTTCCTTCCTTCCTTCCTTTTCTTTCTTTTCCCACTATTTTTATTAATATACATATGTAATACATAGTGTTTACAATGAACTTGGGTATTTCATGCACATATGTATCATATCAACTTTACAATCCCTTCCTATGTTTGTCCCTCCCACCCCTTCCCCCAGCTCCAGTTATCACTTCACGTGGTTCTGTAAAATGTCAGTGTTCTGGGTTTTCCAAGTCAGAGAAACTATACAATACTTAACATATTAATCTTCCACACCTAAATCATTTCACTTAAGTCTCCACTCTAACTCAGCTTCCTATTCCTCAAATGGGTTGCAGTAGTTAAATCTTGATGCCTCTTCTCTGAATCCAACCAGTCCCTTCATTGGGATATTTACCAGAAGTTTTTTTTCCTATATTCTGCTATATCTTTGTTACTATTCTTAAATCTGGCCTTACCTACCAGTTCACATTAGAAAATAACTACAAGCATGTAGTTCAAAAGACTAGTAAATTTGGGAAAGAAGAAAAAAGTTAAATTTCAAATGCCTTAGTTGAATACTAGAAGGTACATATTTGTACATGCACAGGGTGATCTTTACATCAATCAGTTTTCTTAGGATAAACTTTCATTAGTGACCTGATAAGTGAATTGCTACAATAAAGCAATGTTAAAATTAAATCACATCACTACATTAAATGAACTTAAAACTATACCACATAAATATATTAAAAGTAACAGATATGAAGGCAAATTTAGTTATTTCTGAATTTTTTAACTTTCATAACTTATCTACTCACATTTCACTGATTGCTAACATTCTATTAGATTTGGTTTATAATTTTATCTGTCTATACATCCATATATTCTTACATTTGTATTCTTAAGAGATTTTATGTCAAATCCCCATGTTGCATTATTAGTTAGAAATTATTTTATTTTGCACACTGCTATAGTATCACTAATAATAATGTTGTGGGGAGATTTCACAGATTTTATAGAAGAACTGGTACTGTTTTAAAAGTATATCAATCGGATGATTTAATTACCAATCTATTTTTTATCACATTTTCTCTTTAGATGTTACCTTTCCTCCAAGCTATTTTGGTGCTGCATATGTTTCCACCACTCAAAGAGGATAAACTCACATTCAACATCAAAAAAGTGAATTGCTTCATTCAAGAAGCTTAAGACTTTATCAATTTGCTACACTAAATGGACTTAAATCTGTATCACATAAGTATGCTACAGTTAAAGGAATAGATAAATAGCTATGCTCAGTTATTTCAGATATTTTTGACTTTCATACATTGATTACTCATATTTCACTAATAATTAACATTTTGCCCTATTTGGTTTTTCATTTTACCTATCAGTTCATCCTTAATTTCATGCATAGCCTTCCTTTTTTCGGCTTATTCTCCTCTAGCTGTTGTCACTTTCACACTGGGGTCACTGGTGTCGCTGGCCTCTCTTTCACTATCTACATTTCTTTTAAGTATTCTCTGCAATACTGGCTTAGTGGCTGCAAATTCCTTTAAACTTTCTATATCATGGAAAGTTTTTATTTCTCCTTTTAAATTAAAAGATAATTTTGCTGGATATAGCAGTCTTGGTTGCCATTTATGTTCTTTTAGTGCTTGGATGACATGGCTCCATGATCTCCTGGGTTTTAGAGTCTGGATTGAGAAGTCTGAAGTTATCCTGATGGGCATAACTTTGTAGGTCACCTTCTGTTTTTCTTTTACCACTTTTAGTATTTTCTCTTTGTGTTGGGTTTCTAGTATTTTAATTATGATGTGTCGTGAAGATAATCTCTTCTGATAAAAGTTGTTTCATGTTCTATATGCCTGCAATAGTTCCATGTTCATTTCCTTTCTTAGATTTGGGAAATTTTCTTCCATAATTTCGTTAAACATGTCCTTTAAGCCTTTTGTCTTGTCCTCAGTCTTCTCCTGGATTCCCATAATTCTGAGGTTGTTTCTCCTTGAATCATCTATCAGCTATTGTAATGACTCGCTCTCTTTCTTTATTTTCTAGGTCTGACATTCTTTTCTGAAGATGTTTAATGTGGTTGCTTATTATTTCCTGTGTGTATTTCACTTCCTGAATATCTGCATTCAATTTTTCTATATCTCTGTTGTGTTCTTCTCTAATTTCTTGTATTGTCTTCACTATCTTCTGGTATATTTCTTCTATGGTCTCCTGTTTGCTTTTTAAGGCTTGCTTTTAGCTTAGCTATGTATTTGTGTAGCTCTTACACTGTCTGTTTTATTTCAAGCTTTATTTTTCCTGCTTTGATTCAGTGAATATCTGGACCCAGAATTTACCATCCTTTTGCCCTTTCCATCTTTGGATTGTGCAATTTCAGTGTCCCTGGTATCATCCTCTGGGGTGTCAGGTCTTTTTGTAGGAGATTTATTACCACATTTCCCCATGGTTCTGCTATCTCTGGCTGTCTCCGGTGTGCAGGAAAGAAGAGTTTGGTGAAGGCCCGGTCCTAGATGCCTCTGGAATCCTCTGACCCGAGGGACAGACAGGGCAATGGAATTCCTGGTCCTAGATGCCTCTGGGAGTCTCTGGGGCTCAAGATTGACAAGGTGATGTAATTCCCTGGAAGCCTCTGGAAGTCTTTGGCTCACGGGATGGACAGGCGATGGACTTCCTGGTCCTAGATGCCTGTGGCATGGAGGGCAGCGGTGAACCGGAAGCCTCTGGTGCGTGCCATAGGAACAGGGCAATGATCCCCCTTTTGAGGTGTCTTGTTACTCCCAGTCCACTCAGCAAAGCTCCCCATCTGTCCTGGCTTCCCTCCCCCAGAGCGGGGCTCTCCACCCTTTGAGTTGCCCCTGAGACTTTCAGGGGATCAGTAGCCTTTTCCCTACTTTTTGCGTCTCTGCTGCTGGTGCCAGTTTCTTCCTAGGCACTGTTTAAGAGTGACCCCCAAAGCCCAGGTGTACTCTTCTGAGCTTTCTTTTACTCTAAAGTGTTCAGTCTTGGGTTTTTTTTTTTTTTCCTTCTATTTAAAATGGCTTCTGCTGATGTCACTGCCCGTGATGGCTGCTGAGCCCTGTTTCTGATCTGGGATCCTGGGGCCTTTTCTAGGGGGAGCGCATGCTGCATTGGTAGTACACACACCCGCGGGTTGGTGCTTTGGAGGCTGGGGCCCCCAGCTGATGACAATTCCCACTTCTCTGGATCCAAGCTGACCTCAGGCTGAGGTTCTGGCTCCGGACCTTCCTCCATCTGGTCTGTGGGTGTCGGCAGCTTAGGACCGTGCCAAGTTGGCTGCTTTTTTCCTCCTCCTCCGATGTGAGTTCAGGATTTCTCACCCCCCCCCCCCCGCAGCCTGCTCTCCGTTGTTGGGGTGCTCCATCCTCTTCCAGCTCCATCAGATGTTCAGGCTCCTGCGAGCTTTTCCATCCACAGCTGCCTGCGGCTCCAGTTGTTTGCAGCTGGCTGCAGCAGCTTCCTGGGATGCTGGGATTTTTTTTTTCTCTGCCTTTGATGATCCTTAATTTCTGGCCTTCCTCTGGCCTCCTTTCAGTTGTCTGGGATGTTCCTCTCTTTCCTAGCTACACTGAACACACTTTTTCTAACTAAATTCTCCACTTTTTAAGTGGGTAGATGAGGACACAGGCATTGTGCAGCTCTGTTACTCAGCCGCCATCTTGGCAGGATGCCATCTTTCTTTTTTTCTTTTGCTTTGCCCATAATGTCATGGAAGAAGAAGGCAAAGTGTACAAAAGTAGAATGAATCTCTATCTAGAAACAAAGAGGAGGAAAAGCTCTCACTCTCCTGGGTGGGCTGAGCCAGTAAGTCTTTAAAGAGTTTGGAGGCAGCTTTAATGTCAGATTCAGATGATTCTCTACAATATTGAATGTGATGATATAGAGTAGAAGTTATTCTTGCATTTGTTCCTACAGCCACAGGAACCTAAATAAAATGTCATTTTTATTGTTCCCCCACTGAAAAGGTAATCAAGCAATGGTGTTCTTAATGTGACCTTCCTTCCCCAAGGACACTCTTTATAATGCCGTGCCTGATAAATGCAGTAGAGGTGCTGGAGAGCCCCTCCTTTTTGCCCCACTTTTCTGCAGGACGCAGGTAGGCGTACAAAGGCAAAGTGCTAATGAGGGTGGCCACGGAGCACAAAGATGCTGAACGGACCTGTGGATATGAGTCTTTGGTTTGTAAAGAACAGCAGATCGGTTGTCCCCAAAGTAAAACCTAGTGCTGGGGACCCAGAGGAGTTCTGAACTCTGCAGTGGTATGCATAGTGGGGAAAGGCAGTGGGAATCGTGGAGACTCATTGTCCAGGATCCACGGAGGTACCTATAATTCTTACACAGTCTTGGTAGATGGGGCAGCCTCTGAACACCCAGTGATGTTGAGCATCCTTCCAAGTCTTACTGTCATTTGACATATCTTCTGTAGTGAACTATTTATTAACCTATTTCATTTATTTACTGGGCTCTGATTCTTAATTATTAGTTATTGAGACTCTCTTTATGTAGTCCAGGTTTTATCAATTTGTGACTTATTTTTAAGTTTCTCTTAATAATTTTAAAGACCAGAAATTCTTAATTTTTTATTAAATCCAATTAACAAATAGTTCTTTTACAGATCACACATATGGAATTAAATTGAAATCTTTAAATCAAGGTTACAAAATTTTTCCTGTGTTTCTTTCTAGCATTTTTATGATGCTAGGTTTTGTATGAGGTCTAGGATTTCTTTTTAATAAATTTGATGAATGACATAAGCTATGGGACAATTCTCACTTTTGCTTTTGATTCAGTGACGTCTTTGTGCAGCTTTATATGTGGATGTCAAATTGATTTGGCACCATTTGACAAAGATTATCTTCTAAACTTTTCTCCCAATGAATTACGTTTTGTTCAAAATCAACTCACCAGGTATAGGTGGGTGTATTTCTCAGTTGAGATTCATTGGCTTATATATCTGTCTGAAGAGCACAGAACTGTCTCGATGAGTGTAACTGTCAAACACATCTTGGAGAAAATGAAGAAGATAGGAGTGTCAAAAACCGGTTAACCTTGCTTTGTTGCCAGTCTCAAAGGGAAAGAATTTGGTCTGTTGCTGTAAACTACAAGGTGCTACTTGTGCCGTTTTTGGAGATGCTTCTCATCAAATAGAGTAGGTTCTCTTCTATATGTTTCTCTAAGAGTTTTTGTTATGAATAAAGGCTGAGTTCTTTTTAAATTGATTTTTGTGCATTGTGCTTTCTCTATAAAATTGACAATGGAATCAAACTAGAATCAATAACAGAAAGATAATAGAAAACTCTCCAGACACTTAGCAAGTAGGAAACACACTTCTAAATAATTGATAGGCCAAAGAAGGCTTCAGACAAATCAAAAGATAAATGGAACCAAACAGAAGTAAATATAGAATGTATTAAAACTTGCCAGAAGAAGCAAAATAAATGCTCAGAGTGAAACTTAGAGCACTAAATGCTTGTATTAGAAAAATCTCAAATCAATACGCACCCACAAAAAAGATCAAACAAAGAATAAATACAGAAAAGGAAGATTTTTTTAAAAAAAACACTAATATAGAAAGTTAATGAAACAAAGAAAAGCTGGTTATTTGCAAGGACAAGAAAAAGGCTTCAGTGTCTTCAATTGTCTTCAATTGTCAAGGTAGATAGAGCTCTATAAGAAGGTGGTGGTGATGTTGGATATGGGTTGATATTGTGAGGTTGAAGATGGAGAGAGAGAAAGTATATGAAAGAGACAAGATACAAATTATTGGCATGATAATTGAAGTGGCTATTACCACAGGGCGTGTAATCACTGCCAGATAATATGGGAATATTATAAACAATTCAAAAAAACAGAAAAAGAAATCTCCCAGCCCAGTTTGTTTTACTAAAAAATTATACCTAATTGTCAAGGAAAAATTTCTATCAGTTCTCAATTTTCTTGTCTGTAAAATGGAACGACAAAAAACACTCTTCCCAATTCATTTAATGAAGCTATTATTGTCCTGATACAGAACCCTACGTAGGCGGTTCAAAAAAGAAAACCAGACCAATGTTCTCATGAATATAGACACAAAAATCTTAAAAGTATTAAAATACAATTCAATTACATATAAAAAGAAGCATACACTATGAAGGAGTAGGGTTCATTCCAAAAAACCAATAATCTAATATTTCAAACAAGGATCAATAAACTGAACGAGAAATTCCACAGAAATTACTTTTGCTCACTGGTCAGAGGAATAACTACATTACAATCCTAGGCAGACTGTCCCGGAGTTTCCCTCTCCATCTGCAACCTCACACTACCAACCCACATTCAACATTGCCACCACCTTCTTAGAGAGCTCCACCTACCTTGACAATTTCCCTGGCCAACGAATGAAGACGCATAAAGGAGATTCTCAATCTCCTTTCCTTAGAACAAAAATCAGTAAAAATAAAGAGTGGAGGGCAGTGCTTCTGGCCTCAGATACACAGCACGTGTTCAGTTTTTATGGTGAGGACTGATGTGATACCGTGACTCCCAACTGCCACCCACTGTAGCTCGCAGGAATGAGACAGGTAGTAGGGAAACAGTAAAAGGAGAGTGGATCTTACCAACAGAAACAGATCTGCAAGTACAGGCAGAACAGCACTGTATATAGAGACAATGTCAGACAGGGAGCATGTGTGTTGGCTAGAAGAAATTCAGCTGTCATATGAACGTGCTATGGATTACCAATCTAGAGGCAGGGTGGGGGCAGAGCATAGGAAGCTGCCTCCGTGTGCTAAACACAGCATGCTGTGTGTGAAAAGCCAGCCCGAACACTTTCCCACATACTATTTACTCAGATCTTGTGGTGTTGTGGATCTGGAGTGTCCCCAAAGGCCTCCGGTGCGTATGGATATTGTGTAACGTCTGGAGGGAGGATCTGGCTGAAAGGAGCAGTTGCTTGGGGCTTGACCTGGGGCTTAAAACTGGAGAGGTGTGAGCTCGTTCCTCCCCTCCTCTGCACCGTGCTGCCAGAGTCTCCGTCTTTGGCTCCCACTGCAGCCCGACCCCTGCCCCAGCCCCACCATGCAATTCTGTCATTTTCTAGCCACTCACCTGTGAGTGGACTGTGATTTTTTGAAACTGTGAGCCATAATAGATTTTTTTCTCCCTAAAGTTGCATATGTCATGTATCCAGTCACAGCGATGAAAAAGTAACTAAGACAGTCCTCATGCCAATTGCTATGACTTAGTTTGGAAACATCGCCAAGAACTCGTGCATTGAAGCTTTAGTCCCCCATGCAGCACTGTTCAGAGGCAGGCCCTGGAATGCCAACTGGATCACAAGGATGCCAGCTTCAAAAGGGACAGACTCATAGCTAGATGGGTTATTTGGGGGACTGTTAAAGAGCTTGCCTGGCAAGCTCAAAGCCCTAGGTTCGATTCCTCAGCACCACACAAGCCAGGGATGGTGGCACATGCCTGTAATCCCAGTACCACTGGAGGCTGAGGCACGAGGATTGCAGTGAATTCAAGGCCAGCCTGGGTGTCATAGTGAGTTCAGGACCAACTTGGACGGCAGAATGAATAAATGGGTTATTGGGAGGTGGTGGAAAATTTAGGAAGGGGAGCCTCCTTCAAGGAAGTAGGACACGGGGAATGTGCCCTTGAAGGGGACATTGGGACCTGAGCCTGACTTTCTCTTTTCCTTTTTATGTCTTCCTCCCCCACCCCACTCCCTTTCACATTCTGTCCCGCTTGGCTCCTATAAGCAGCTGAGCAACTGTGCTCAGCAAGTGTTCCTCACCGTGATGCTCTGTGCTGCCACAGGTGAGGAGCAATAGGGCCGAATAATCATGGACTGATGTCGTCAAAACCACAAACCTTCTTTTAAGTTGACTTTTCCAGGTATTTTGTCATAGGGACAGAAAGGGACACATTAACACTTACATGGAGATATTATAATTTCCATTTAGAGATGAGAGAATCCCAATTAGGAGGAATTAGAAAAGTAAAATTTCCACTCATACGCCAAGTAAGTAATGTTATCAGATTCTGAACTCAAGCTGGGGCTTCACAAAGCCCGCTGCTCCTTTCTTTGAGAGGTCAGTTGGAACAAGGCAGATCTCAACTCTGAAGACACCTGCCATCAGGCTTTTTTTGGATATAGCAGCTTATCTTGCTGAGAAGTCTTTGCCTGATCTAGCTAATGGTTTCTTCATCCAGGAAGCAGACACTGCCCAGGAGTGAGAAGTGTTATTTTCATTACAGTCTATGTGAATAGTACCTCTGGTGTTGTGCATGAGACCATAGAGCCTCTCCTTTAACCTTTATTCTTCAAACGGAGAATTAACCAGTCAGGTGAAGTTGATGGGGACTTTTTGAAAATAGAAGCAAATTTCTAGGATCCATAATTGCTATTTTTAACAGTGTCTCCTAGACCAATGTAACAATCACCATGGGAATTTAGAACATATTCAGTAGAACCCACTGTTCTACTATCCCAATTTTATTTATGAGAAAACTGAGGCAGAAATAGAGATGAAAGAATGGCTCAGTGGTTAAAGCGCTTGCCTAGCAAGCACTAAGTCAAGAGCTAAGTACCCAAGTTTGATTCCCCAGCACCACGTAAGCCAGGCATGGTGGAACATGCCTGTAGACCCAGCACTCGGAGGCTGGGACAGGAGGATTGCCATGAGTTCAAGGCCAGCTTGGGCTCCATAGTGAGTTCAGGACCAGCTTGTGCTACAGAGTGAGACCCTGTCTCAAAAAATTATATATATATGAAGCAAACTACGTTGTCCAAGCTCACCCAGCACATTCAGCTCTAGCTCCGAGGTGTCTGCATGACATGCTCTCTTCCAAGAGGAGTAATTTCAAAAAACTGGTTATAAAAAGATATCATTATTCTGTGTTTAGAGAATAAGTGGAAATTTAACTTCAGAAGTAAATCACTTCCAAAATATGAGGGAAGGGAGAAAGGAAGAAAGGGAGCCACACCATCCATCACTCCAAGGGAGAGGGCAGCAGAAATGGCAGGCGGCGTGCCTGCACGAGGCGGACTCGGCGCACCCTGCTGTACATAGGATGGAAGCAGATGGAAACCTGACCATGTCCCAAGTCAGGTACAAATGAATGGAGGGATCTTCCTGGGGTGGGGGGAGGGGAGTCACAGTATAGCATCCTGTATGATATAAGGAAGCTCAGGGGAAATGGAAGTGGTTTCATAAACATCTTCCAAACAGGAAGAAGCAGAAAAACAAGTCACTTTTTGAGTTATATGGATTAAAGTCAATTAGATTTGGGGAAAAAGTTCTGTATAATTAGAGAACAAATGCAATTAAGATATATGAAAGTTGGATTTAATACTCTTAAGTAAATAAAACCCCTAGACAATTCATATGAATTCGAATCTTCTTCCTGTGAGTACAAAAGAACTCAATGCAGAGTAAACAGAAACTTCCGCACAATTAAAAGAGACCAGGAGAGTTGTATGGAGTTTGGTCTTGGGTAAATAATGCTCTAATTTTTTTCAGAGTAGTTAGGCTTCTTATGCAAACCAGATGGTGATCTTACCATGGGATACTTGGCAGATGTCAAGAATGAAATATTTGTGAATATTTGTGTGTGAACCCATACAAAAATAAAAAGGTCATCGCTAAAAGCCAGCATGGTTTCAAGTGAGGACAAGAATACCAAATTGTCTCCACTTTGCATGTTGATTGCATTGCTAGTACTTTATTTTCAGCAACAGATTTTGAAAACTTCATATTACTTTCATCAACCAGCTGGAAAAATATGGGGAAAATGATAAAAGTGCATCTGAGCCCTAATCCTTCTATTCAAAGGAATCTAATGACTGGAGATGCCAGGGAACTTGGTCTGTGTGCTGTCTCACACTGTCTGCTTGGATGAGGACCTATAAGGAATACTTCTTTACCACTTGAGCTGTAAAATGGTCCATATTTCAGAATTAGAACCAAAAGATTCTAGGAAGATTACAACAAACTAAAACAGTAATAAAATAATATTTAGAAGAAAATTACTTCAGATCTTGAAGTGACACGTGAAAGATTCCAACATACAAACACCAAAGGGGATAAATTTTAATAGCCTTGAATAAGTGAAGGTTTAATCTTCCACTAAATGCTCAAAACAAACTGGTATTTTGTAAATGATCTGGCTGTTATCAGTCAGTACTGCTGTAGATAGTTTTAATGGAACAGAAATTATGCCTGGTCAGAGGCCAGAATATAAGACAATGAGTATGCAACTGTTGAAAGGATTATGTCAACTTGAGGGAATTAGGAATCACACCTCCATTAGGATTAGGGTTTGGGAACCACGCCTGGACTGGGAATTGAGAACCAGCCTGGAATCTGGTGTGAGTGATTTATGGGCCAGCCAGTGAGGAAAGAGCACACACCCAGATGTGGGAGGGCCAACTGGAACTCAAAGGGTATAAAAGGACAGAAGAGGAAGCTTATTACAGCTTCTTCCTCTGGGAAAGCTCTCGCTTTCACAATTGTGTATGAATGCTGACTTGGTACACATCGCAGATCTTCATCACAGATTTGCTCCAGTCTCGACTTGCATCTGTCTGTCGTCACTGATCTTCCGTCAATGATCTTCAGACTCCAGTCTTCGCTATTGTTCTTCAAACAACTAGGATCTGCAGCAGA
The DNA here is from genome assembly GCA_004027205.1 of Ctenodactylus gundi. Taxonomy (NCBI): domain Eukaryota; kingdom Metazoa; phylum Chordata; class Mammalia; order Rodentia; family Ctenodactylidae; genus Ctenodactylus; species Ctenodactylus gundi. Next base: position 271,192 of record PVKB01000896.1, on the reverse strand, counting down.
CTCTCACCTCACCGGCTGTTCTGCAGTCCTGGACGGGAGATCTACTCAGCGGCCGAGCATCCATCTTAGACTATCTCTATCATCAGATTTGTAAGCCTTCCTAATAGATCGGTTTTGTTATAAAATTTGCAAATTCTGCCTTTTGAAGAACCCAGACTAATACAACATAGTTTCATAAAGTGAAGCTTCATGTCTTGGAAGATCTCTCCTGATTGGAGCTGTTCTAAATAACTAACTGCTATTAGTTAATTGGTTAGTTAGTTAGTTAGTTAGTTAATTTCCTATCATGGGAAGTTCTCTGGAAGTAGCAAGGAATGTTGCAAAAGACATATCATCTTCTGGATATCTGGATCTATGGACACTGGGTATCTGTAAACTCCCTAGTGGACAATTGTCCTTGATGACTTCTAAGTTTCTTTCAAGCTTCAAGGTTATAGTTTGCTTTGGAAGCTTCTAACAACTGGCCTATTTTCCCCTGGGCTTTCCTATTAGACAACTCCCTGCTGCCAAGCCCAGATGCTGAGTCCTGTTTAGATTAAGGGGATCTTGGGGGAACACCATGTTGCTGGATTTCAGCTTATCAAAAAACACTCCACCTGCCCACTCATCATCCCTATGTTCATGCAAATCCATTGTGCACTTCCAAATTCATGGTGAAGAAAGAACTTCTTTCTTCTGCATGTTTAAAGTTGCTTGTTCTCACTAAAATACTCCTTTATTCTCCTCCATAATCCTGCCAGATAACAACTGTAGTCTGAGGCTATCATTGCCAAATCTTCCTCCTCCAAGCACCACACTGCATCATTTAAACATGGTCCCTGTTACAGGAACAGTCCCAACTGGTCAGAATCCACGTAGCTCCTTCCACATCAAGGCTTCTGTGCCATTATCACTTGTGTTATGCCACAATCTCTTTCCGAAATTCTTTTTTTGTGATATCTTGAAGATGGGATCTGAAGGTGAAAAGAGAAAAAGGTCAAAGGAAAAAGGAGATTTGAGAAAAATCTATTTTAGCCTAAAAGCTTAAGAACTGTCAAGATGACTTAACCATCTTAAATCACAAAAGCGTAGTCCCTATCATCCCAGTTGAACTCCAGCCAAACACTTCAAATTTGCCGATATGCTGTGTAGCCCCCTCCTGGGCTTAAAATGACCAATGGAACTTCAATTATAAAGATCACTGTGGCTTTTCTCTCCAAGATGGTTTGAAAAGTATTTTAAATGAGCTTCTAACAATTGGGTTTTTATAGATAAAAACAAAGTACTTACTAAGTATGTCAGGAGCTGCCAAATCTCAGTCTCTGGATGGGCACTAATTATAATCTCATTTAGAATTTTATTACTGACACACACACTTGTCTCAGGGACAAACAGCAGTTAGTTTGCTCTCAATAAGCCTGTCTTAAAGATTAATGACTCAGAAGAGGTAACTGATGGACCTCAGCTTAAATAAATTTTCAAATAATCATCCTGCTATTTGAAGTACATTTGTTTAGTCAGTGAAGTTGGGGGCAGGAGAAAATTTTCTCATGGGTATAGGAACCTAGAGAGGAAAATATGTTTGTACTTACAAATTTACAAACTACAAAGAATTCTAAAATAATTGAAAATACTCTCTTAATAATACCAAGCTATTGATCAGTGTCACCAGTGTTGCCTTTGGTTTTCACGAGCACCTGAGCACCTTTAACCATCAAGAAAGCTGAAATCATGAGTCCAAGGAACTACTGAGCTACATGTGAACTGGAGGCACCCACTTTCTGTTCACTAAAGCACCTACAGCTGGAACCCCAGAGAGAGTGCAGTAGGGGTGCCCATAGGGGAGGAAGCAGAAAGTGACTCCATTGTGTCGGCATGGAGGGACACAGGGACTCATGTCTGAGCTGAGCCAAGGCTGGGCATTTCTGTTACCCGTGGGCCACCTGCCATTCCATAGCTCAGAATTCAGCCCCAGAATGTAGGCTGAAGAGTTGCACACCATGGAGAATAAAGGAAATATTTTATCCCCACCCGCAGTAGAACTGAACACTACAGCTGGAGCTGGTGTGGCAGCAGCATCGCTCCCTTACCACATAGATTCCTTAGCAGCCCCAGTCTCTTAGGTGGTTTATCAAAAGAAAGCATGAAGAAAGTGTTCTTGAAAATGCTCTGAGACTCACGGTGGAATCAGTGATTCCCACTTCTCCAAAGCCGGCCACGCTACTCACTACTAGCAATTGTCTCTGCTGCGACGTCGACAAACAGGAAAACCTGCAGGAGCTCTGCCGAGGAACGCCATGCGCTGTGCTGAGCAGCCTGTCAGGAAGGCGGCAAACACACAACCGGAGAATTGGTGCCGGGATGCCAGCGCCAGCGACCAGGCTCTGCAGCACGTGGTGGGGCCCATTGTGGCCAGCATCTGACTCACATGGTGACATGCAACAGTGAAGGGAAGTGTGCTGGGTTGAAGTCCAGGTCGATGTCTGGTAGCACGACTTTGGGAAGGTGGCCTGACACTCCAGCCCCGAATACCTTCTCCAGAGGTTAGTAACAGTGACCACCATTTACTGAACTGAGTACCGAGCCTGTTCTGGGAACTTTTTTCATACTTTTCCCCCCTACTAGAGCTATGAAGTGGACATTGTTGCTTGCATCTTAGAGAAAAGAAAGTGCTTTTTAAAATTTGGCACCGAGGGATACCTAGAAACTAGGCAAGCACACAAGAAGGCCAGCAGCAAGTCCCAGCTATCGTCGTACCTCCAGCTCAGGGGTAGGTCTGTCATGGAAACAAAATCAACGTTAACTTCGCATGGATTAAGATACACTTTTCCTAAATGAATGAAACAAAAATTATGTGCTTGTGAGAGTTTATTTTATAGGGAACAGAACAGGCTCATGAGCTATGGAACCATAGCAGATTCTCACATGGCTGAGTCAAACCATTTCCCCTGTTTACTAACAATGAGTTATGCAAAAGTTAAATGAATCCCAGTATCTGCCTTAGTCGAGTGAGGAGTCACAGTGGCAGGCACAACTCACAGATCTGTTAGGACTGACTGGACAGAGAACAGCATTTAAAGCATATTTGCACAATGCTACGTCCTAAAGGCTGTTGCTACCGGATGTTCAGTGCTAGGTTGAGTGTTGAAGAATGTACAATTTAAGAAATCAGTCCCTCCCCCGGGAGACTGAGGCATGGTGTGTGGTGGCATGTCATATTTCTGTATCATGACATAGCATAAAGTTGGTCTAGATGCAGGCTGGGACCTGGAGATTGGCAGGAAGGCTGCTCTGAGAATCTTGAGTTGATGGTGAAAGGAAGAGGCTTCACTGAGAAGTGTCCTGGGTGAATGTGGCTGGGGAAATGGAGGTCACTAAAAAACGATGACAAGGACAAAGGGCTGCTAGGAGCCAGCAGAGTGTGCCACTCCAGAGGGGGACAGGATGTAGAAACAAGTCTGCTTTTTAGTCTGCTGGTATGCTTGGGATCCAACATGTCTCCCACAGGGCTTGTTGTGTTTAGAGTTTGGTTGCCAGTGGTCGGGCTTCTGGGAAAGTGGTTGCATCATACCTTTCTGCCATGATGTTTTTGTCTCACCACAGGCCTGAAAGCAATGGAAATAGTGGACCATGGACTAAACCTCTGAAACCATGCACCAAAGTAAACTTTTTCTCCTTCGTCTTCCTTGGAAATTTTGTCAAAGTGGCAAAAGCTGATTAACACAGCTGTGTGCAAGAAAAAAGCAACCTGCATACATACTACTATCAGAAAGGAAGTCTTTGATAGCTCTCAGTAAGCACAGTTCTTAGAAAGTGCTTCATAAGGAACATGTTAAAAAATCTATGACTTGGTAAGTTTTTAAAAATCACTTGCCCCATCATCCTGCTCTCCAGAAATTCTGACTAGTAGACTGGTGAAGATAGTATCCAGATGTATTTCTTTCTGTTAGGAAAGAATTCCAACAGCCTTTTTGTTGGTGCAGAGCTTTATGGAAATCTCAGGATAACCTTAGCATAATAATTTCCTTTTTCATTTTAAGCATTAAAAGAAATGTGCTCTTACATCTCCTGTAGGGCCCAGCTGTGGCTTTGTAATAGAAACAGGTGGCTCTTCAGCATTTGCAAGGATAGTTGTGCACAAACCAATCCTGCCAGACAGATGTTTGAGACCTTCCTATATTAGGAGGACTATCGTCCAGGGGAAATTATACAACCAGCTGATTCACAGACAATAGCCATCTGGTTGGCTGGCTTCCCTTACCAAACTGTGAACTGATTTCTCTCTCAGCCTGATTCAATTAATTGCTTAGTGAGTTAAAGACCAAATCACTGTAAAATATAAACGTTATATTATTCACCCAGTTCCACTTGTCTCATGCTCGTAACTCATGCACCAATTAAAGTCTCCTGAGATGAGCTTTCTTATTCAGCTCCTGTTAGTGTGAAGGAGACAAAACACACATGGTGGTTTGTTCAAACACTAGTCACTAGCAGGGGCAGGAAAGATAAGGCAGCAAATTTCACCAATTCTATGTACTGATGTAGCAAAAGTTAAACATTACCTAAAAACTGAAAAAAAAGAAAGAAAAAAACCCCAAATCGACCTTGTTGGCAGTCTGTCCAGGATAGCTACTCTGGAGTTGTTAAAAGGAAAAAAAGTTCCAGGTAAACAATTCTGAACCACTTCCATTCCAGGGCATATGCGTGTGTATGCACAGGTAAGCCTAACGCAAAGATTCTCAATTTAGTGGACACCAGAGCTTGTTAAAACGCTGATTACTGAGGTTTGACCTCAGAGCCTGATTCATCAGGCCAGCTGGGGTTGGGACCCAAACACCTGCACGTGTAATAGGTCCCCAGGTGACGCCGAGGCTGCCAGGAACCACATTTTTGAGAACTACTGCCACAAGGCAGTCTGTTAAAACAAGTGAAGCTACAATTCAAGCAGTCTGTAGGTGCTTTTTAAAAAATCAAGGAATGGAACAAGTTATTGCTGCACTATAAACTGTGCCAGTATATTGGCGTTAAATGCCAGGGTGCATCCCCCCTTAACATCACAGTCATTAATCCTCTTCCCACATGATTAAGAAGCCAGTAAACGGACACCAATCGCGTCTGACTTGGGGTGCGGTGCTCTGAAGTATTAGAATGCACACGGAACTCCTGAACTGCCGGAACCGACCAGATATTCAGGACAACTGAGGCAGGAACCCCTGTTCTAGGTGCCTGAATAGTTGCACTTAATTCACCTGTGAGTTTTGAGCCAAGTAAAACTGCTGTCTAGGGTGCACCCTGGGGTGGAGAGACAGAAGTTACGGGCCATTCTCTCCTCTACACAGACGCCCATCCCGTGATCAGTGAGCTAGCAGAAGTGCTTAGTTTATTGTGGTGTAGATTATAAAATCTGAGTGCATGTCGGCACCTGGAGGTGCTGCAATGCTCATATTCCCCATGTTCCAAGGTGCCTGCCTACTACTTATTATTGGATGACATCTGCTGCTGTTGGCATTTTTGCTTTCTACTTGGTTGCAAAAATCACACAGCTGTGAAATAAGTAGAGCATAATTCCGGGCGTGTCTGGCTGTTGGACATGTAGGCCAGCAAACTGAGGGAAGGAGAACCGTCCACGTGGTCACAGCTCCTTCGCAGCCTTCGCTTGTGCCCTGTTGTCCTGTTCTCTAGAGAAACCAAAATTAGTAGAAAATACACAAGGAATTATGCAAGGTGACTCACTAACGTTTCCAGGATCAAAGGCAGAAGAGTTCACAATGGCCACTGGTATGCTGGAGAGCCAAAGGATCTGTAGCCACTCAGCTCAGGAAGACGGAAGCCAAGAATCAGAGGGGTCAAGGACGCAGCATCCATCCAAAGGCAGAAGCCTGGAAACCCATTAACACCAGTGCTACTTTGCACTGGAAGGTTTGATGAACAGAAGACCAATGTCCAACAGCAACAGCAAAGACTGGTTTTCTTTCCAAAAACCTGGAACTTTTTTCCTTTTTCATTCTGTGCATATCAAAAGACCGGCGGATGGTGCCACCCACACCTTGGATGGCTCCTCTCCCCTCAGTTTGCTGGCCTACATGTCCAACAGCCACAGACGTGCCCAGAACTGTGCTCTACTTATTTGGGCACAGTGGCAGGGGGGTGTCCTTAATCCATTCAAATTGACACGTCAAGATGAACCATCACAAGCTCGCCTTCTCTCTCTTTTACAGGTAGCCATACTGGCCTTTCTGACTAGTCTCACACCCCACTTAAGGCTCCTCACTTAATTGCTTGCTATTCATCTTTCTTGATTCACCCCCCACACACACACACACACACACGCAGGCTTGCTAACATGCAGTAAAATGTTTCCTTAGATCCCTTTACCCTGATAGATTTCAGTGCCCTAAGGGTGGGCACTATCATCCTATTACAGCATTCTCAGAACTCTGTCAGTACCTGGTCAGGGAAAGACTCCAGAACGGCAGGACCTTGGAACTAATGCAGTTGCTTGGGTGACAAATGTCATCAGAACACATTTTCACCACCTGCTGAAGGAGTCATTACCTGGCCCATGACCAGTTAGGTCCCTGGGTGACAAGTAGGTTACATACTGCTCTAGAAACCTCTCTCGAGTACCGTGTCCTGGTCCCATCCTGTCTGTCACAGTGACAAGGGCAATGGCAAAGGAATAGGGGTATTGCCTTCTTTCTCTTCTTCTTCCTCTTTTCTGTCTCAGGGTTGTGAATTTCCCAAAGGAAGCCTTTTCCTTGAGCCATCCTGTATGGTGATTTTGTTCAAGCTCTGTTGCACAGCAGATGGCAACTCTAACAAAGCCCAACCTGCCTGAACAGTATTGTTGTGGTTAGGATCTGGAGTGTCCACCAAAAGTCTCATGTGTTATAATGTTATGGATTGTCTATGGGGCCATGTAATGTTGGTAGATTGGGGTCTGGTCTGGAGGGGTGGACTGCAGTCGTTGGGATTAGGGGCGTGTGAGTTAAGACTAAAGGTGTGTGACTTAAGACTAAAGGCTTGTGAGTTAAGACTAAGGGTGTGTAATGGCCACACTTTTGATACCCAGATGCAGGAGAGACTAAGACTGGGACTTGGACTAGTCTTGAGTAGTCTCACTTGCCTGTCTGTGATGTCCTGAGAAGCTGCCTCCTCCACCTTTCTGCCTCTGCCATGTACTTCAATTGCTGCCAGCCACCCCTGAATAGACTGTGACCATCTGAAACTGTAAGCTAAAATAAACCTTTCCTTCCCTAAATTAGTGCGTGTCAGGTATTGAGTCACAGCAATGAAAAAGTAACCTCCACATTTCTGCTCCAAAATTTCTTCTTCATTTGAATATAAATGAACCACATTCATTTACTAAATCTTAGTAACATACAACTTGGACATTTGTTCCTGTACACAGCATGCTTGACTTTTTCCTTCCTCCATCTTTCTCTCCTTCTCGCTCTCAGTATCCTTTGCCTTAACAGTCCATTGTCCGTCTTCCTACCCACTGTCAGAATCTCTTTACGCATGTGTTAATGCAATCTCATTCGAGACAAGTCAGCAGCCAATCTTGTTTTGTGTTGGTCCATTTCACTGATTATTATTGACTCAAGGTGGCCCAGTTTTCTTTCAAATGTTTCATATCTGTCTTTCTTATGGCTGCATAGAATTCCACTGTGTATAAACACCATATTTCCTCTATCCATTCCTCTACTGATAGGCATGTATGTTGTTTCCAAGATTTAGCTACCATGAATTGTTCAGCTATAAATATGGGTCTGCATGTGTCTTTATATGATGCCTTTAGTTCTTTGGGGAAGATGTCCAGGAGAGCTGTAGTCAGGTCAAGTGAGATTCCTAAGGAACTCCACACTTTGTAAGGCATCTCCACACTTTCTATAGTGGTTGAAGCAGATTACAGTCCCACCAACAGTAGAAGCATTTCTTTTTCCATACAGCCTTGCCAACAACTGTTTGAGTTCTTAAGGTAGCCACTCTCACTGCCACGAGATGGAATCTGTGTTGTTTTGATTTGCATTTCTCTGATGGCCAAAGATACTAACTTTTTCCTGTGCCTTTTGGCCTTTTTCATTTCCTCTGCGGAGAAGTTCCTTCTCATTTCAGTTGCCCATTTCTTATTCTTAATGGAGTCACTAATTTTGGGAGGTGTTTTATTTTTTAGGCATACATCTCACCAAAGAAGTAAAAGATCTATACAGAGAAAACTACAGAACCTTGAAGGAAGAGACTGAAGAGGACAATAGAAAATGGAAAGGCACCCCACGTTTCTGGATGGGAAGAGCCAATATTGTCAAAATGGCCATACTTCCACTGCTGTACCATACCAACCAGATTACCCACAGTGATTCTTTACAGAACTATAAAAAGCAACTCTAAATTCATATGAAAACAGAAAAGATCCAGAATTTCTAAAGCAATCCTAAGCAGCAAGGGCAAAGTTGGAGGAAGCACAATTCTAGACTTCAAAATATACTACAAATCAACAGTGACTAAATCTACATGGTACTGGCACAAGAACAGACGGGAATATCATTGGAATAGGATTAAGAATTCAGAGGCAAACCAGGTACCCTTCATCACTTGATTTTTGACAAAGAGGCCAAACCATTTGTTGGGGGAAAGATAGAATCCTCAACAAATGGGGTTGAGAAAACTGGACATTCACATGTACGAGAATGAAACCAGATCTACTATCTGCCACCATATACTAAAATCAAGTCAAAACAGATCAAAGAGATGAATGTCACCTAAAAACACTGAATCTGCTGGAAGACAAATAGGTAAAATGCTGAGAGACATATAGATCAGGGACAGGAAAGGATTTCATGAAGAATGCCAACTACACAAGAAATAATAAGAATGGACAAATGGGACTACACCAAACCAAAAAGCTTCTCTAGAGCAAAAGAAGCCATCAACTGGATGGAGAGATAGCCAGCAGAATAGGGAAAAAACTTTGCCAGCTATGTCTCAGACAGAGGATTAATATCTAGAATATATAAAGAACTCAGAGTCTGTTCTGGGTCTTCAAAGTCCTAGACCTCTCAGACCTTTATTTCCTTGTCAAGCAAGTCTTAAATCAACTTTAATTCCTTTTTTAAAATATCACATCAAACAACCAATCACATTAGCTCTGCCTTCAAAATAGGTCTGAGTTTGATCACCTCACAACATAACCAGCAACAATACTGCTGCAGTCCTAGCCTCTGCCATGACTCGAGGCTTGCTGACTTAACTTCCTAACACGTATCCTTGGATTGTGGGGAGGTGTTTTTCTATGGCCTCTTCTCAAATATACAGTGATTTTATAAAACCAAAGTCACCACTTTGTAGTGACAGCACTTTCAATGCTCCCCACTGGCAAGTTAAGCCCAAAGCCCTTTGTGATGTTCACCCCAAGTCTTCACTCTGTGATCTCTTTCACTACATTCTTGTTCTGATCCACTTACTGTGCCAGTCACGCTGGTCTCCTTCCTGTTAGTGTTTTCCCCCATTCATTTTGAACTACTTAAGAATTCTTACACACAAATCAAACATAAGGTTGCCTTTATGAGTTGTATAGTTTACAACATGTGAATTTTTGATGACCTTTAAAGATGTGTGGAAGGTAGGAATGGAGCAAATATTTTCCACAAGAAAAAAAATCTATAGAACACTGAGCCGGTTACAGTGTTTACAAAGATTATGCTAGAATATTAAGCCTCTTGTAATTCATTATTGCCAAGACATAAATGCCATTTCTTGAATTATAAAATTTGTATCAGTTATTACAACATAGTTAATTATAACACATATAATTTATGCAATTATAATATGAAAGAATATATACTCATATTCTTAATCGCATTCATAACATTATTCATGTATTACAATAATAAACACATATAAAATAAATATACACCCCCTTCTCCTCCTGTACCACTTCTATTTCACTGGAGCAGAATCATCTCATTGTTTTCATCCAAGTTTTCTTCATAAAAAAGGTGCTCTTAAAGTAAACTGAGTCAGAAGCCTTTTTCATAACTACCTGGGTTGTGGGGAGTAAACAAGTGAAAAAAAAGCTATTTACTCTAATTTACAGTTTCACTTTAGCACTCAGCTAAAGAGAAGATAAAACAGTAGTTGTTTAAAGATATGTCAAAATACATTATGGTCTGGCTTTAAGAGAAATTTGATTTTGTTTTGTAAGTTGAGTAAATGAGCTTATTAAGTAAAGTGAACTTAAGAGATCCCTATGCTTGTTATTTTTAAACGGAAGCAAATTAATTTATTTGAGTTTCTGTGTATCTTCTGACATTTGTAAATGCAAACCAATGTATCTATATAAATAATCATCCTTTCCCAGAGGACATTAATTTACCAGGCTTCCATATCAACTTAAAATCTACAATTCTACAAGCCACTTTTATGTAAAAATGTCAAAGGAACATTTTGACTCGAACAAAAATTCTGGGTAGCAAAAGTAGTTTTTAAAATATGTACAGTTCCATTTACTTTCTCAGCTTTTCAATTCTATTTATTTTAAAATTAGTTGCACAAAACATACTGGTGTAATATCACTGCTTAATGTATCTGAGAAATATATCTGATAACTGTCTTGTTATAAAATAATTTCATGATTCAAATCTCCTGTTACTGTTTTGATGTTGGCACTTATTAAACCATATTTTAATGTAAAAACAAAAAGTCATTTTCAAAAAGCATTGAGAGTTGCCATTTTTTATTTTGAAAAGGGTGAAAGCAACGTCAGGATAGGCTAAAAGGTCTGTCAGATTGCATGGTTGAGTCTCTTATCTAACAGGATAAGTAATTCTTTTGTATCAAGCCCAATTGCCCCAGAGAACACCAGGCAGGTAATTGATGTTCATTTTATCTAGAGACAACTAAAGTGGAAATTAATGGAAGCCAATCATAAAACCCATGTAAAAAGAACAAGAATAAGCAGTCTCTAATCAATTGAGAAATAAATAAGACTGATTAGTTCTTTATGTTCCCAGCTGAATATGTCATTTAAACACAAGGGCCAAGCTTATCTCCTGCTTACTTTCCTCGAGAGGCTGCATGTAGATAAAAGCTAGGGGCAGAATCTACTTTGTAAGTCCACAATCTAGTATCACAAGTGCATCATAATGGCACTATATTCATTTTCTTACAAGAGGAAAAGTTTCAAATTGACAGTAAATGAACTGTGAAGGAGATGAAAATGAAAAATGCCCCACACAGACACACACACACGCACACCCACTTAAGGATTTATGCTTAAAGGGCCCCATGTTTTACTGGGCTGGGTCTGCAGACCTCCATGCCGGGTCACCAGCTGCCCACTGCCCCACAACACAGCTCCTCACACTCACACGGCATGAGACCTGTTTCTAATGAAACTCTTCAGGCTCCGTGAGACACCGATGTTACAAAGAGCAATCACTGAGCCAACACTACCCAAGCTTAGGGGCCTTCCACTCATGAGTCAGAAAGAACATACACAAACTCTGTTATTAAACAGCTGGCACAAGTGCTATATATTGTAACAAGACACCTGGCTCAGGGCAAAGAGTACAATTACTATTCTTGCGTTCTAAAGTTCATTGCTGCCTATACACGTTATTTTTCGGCTGCGTTACAAGGTACATGTTTTTAAATGGTGAATACACAGCTGGGTACTTATGCTTTATTAACGTTCTTTTGTGAGGCAGTTAACCTAGGTTTTGCTGTCCAAAGATAAAAACTATAAGAGAGTGAAACTTGAAGGACTTGAGACCTTTATGCTCAGTGACATAAATTGGACACTTAAGGTTAAATTTTGCCTGGTTTCTCTAACATAAAAAACCCACAGTACAAATTAGTAAAAGAGCAAAATAAAAGACCAATGGAAGAAGGAGACAGAGTGTGGAGTGGAAAGGGATCTGGGGAGGTGGAGGGTGGGAAGGTGACGGGGGAGTGAATGTAACTGAGATGCAATGTGTGACAGCGCCAGTTCCCCAAGGTAAATATACTTACCATGTATCAAAAACATGTATTATAAAAGGAATTATTTTATGAAAAAAACAACAAAACAAAAACTATTCTCTATTTTGTAAAGACAGAAAGTCCGCATCCATTATTCTATATACTAATAAGTAGGCACTAAAAAGGTATGTGCAATGAAATTACTTTTCACCACTGTCTTTAGAATACAAAATCGAGTAAGGAACACTAAAACAACTGTATTATACTTTCATGAATTCTGCCTGCCAGATATTAACAAAAATATTAAAATGTAATCTCACACAAGCTGATCATTTTACACTATAATATTTATTAAATTCACCATTTTCACTTTGTTATAACCAGATCCACCGTGAAATCAATTTTGATATTTAGAAAACAGAACATACAGATTTTCCAACTGTTTTACTTACATGTACTTTTAAATTCTCATGCAATGCTCATAGTTAAGAAATACTGTACATTAACCATTTCATATTATGCTTAATAAGGACCAAGCTCAGAGGGTAAAAAAATAACAACATCAATTCACTCTCCAAAAACTGCTTACAGATATATTAGCCACTGTTCCATCTCAGTATATATTTATGGTACATTCTTCCACAGTATCTATAAGTGCAGTCACATAACAGTAGCTATTACGAGGCAACAGTATCACTGTAAGAACAGATTACAACAAAGGAGACCAAAAGGTGAAGAACAGAGCATACAAGTCATTCGAGACCACTAAACCCACTTTATACTTCCACTTTCCAGATGGAAAGGACATGCACAGGTTTTCTTAGCGGACAGCTGTCGGGAAGGAATGCATGAAAACACCTGTCTCACGTCACATGCGTTGAGAACGTCACTGCCGCCGGGGACACCAGCATGTCCTTTATCTCTTAGGCCTGTCGATATCATCTATAGCGGCCAGAAGCTTCTGCCTTGCCTTCTTATTGATATGGGACCCCAGGCAGACATTCACAAGATTGGTCAGCTGCTTCGTTGAATACTCCTGCTCGAGGAAAGGAGATCCCAGTTAGTACACTGAAGGCATAACGTCTCATCCATACACCAAGTATGAGCAGACACGGAGAGGTCGGGGATAGTTCTAAGAGCTGCAAATCAGGGAAGAGCAGCCAAAATCACATTTGAGAAACAGAAGACAAACTGAATACTGAGCTGTAAGAGCTTAGGGAATCAGGATACTGCAGTTTACATATGAAACAAGCGGAGATACATGTCTTAATTTGGCAAAGTAATTTCATATGCCCATTTTTTCCTCATTTTAAAGATCACACACTGTATGCCTGTTTCTGTGACACTTTGTCATTGAGTTATGAAAATTCATTGTCATTTCAAATTTTCCAAAACACTACTGATGAGGTATTTTCTGGCACTCTACATTTTATTAACAAATTTAGTTTTAAAATCATCAAGAGAAGAATTCTTCTAAGATATAAAATATAAGTAGGATGTGAAGGATCAGTCAGGTCAATAAACACATATTGCAATTGGTAGATGGGAATTAAAATTACAACCATGATCACTACCCAAATCTAACTGGACCCTGAACTTCAGATGATGAGTTGCTGGGATGAGAATAAACAGGGATCCACCAGAAATGTTTGCATACTTGTTCTGTTTAAGAGGTTGAGAAGCAAGAAAATACACAGGATACTCAAACAAATAAGAATATGGTGAATATTTAAGTTAAAATTTCTTTATTATAGTAAAAGATTCACTGCCATTAACAAATATTTATTTTACACTTGATCTTATCAAAAAGGCTAAATACATAAATTAAATATTTATTTTTAAAAAGACTCATCGCCATTAATCTCCCTCAAAAATCCCCCCAAACACTCCAAACACACATACTCATTACTTTTGTTGCAGCTCTGGAAATCCTCCTTCCTGCAGACTGGGAGGGATAAGTATGATGGGATAAGTGTGCTCAAAAAGAGGAAAGTATTTTGAGGGGAATTAAGAGCAATGTGTCCTTTACCGGAAAAAAAATAAGTTGTGTTTATTTAAACACTTTTTTTTTTCAGTGCTGGGCAAGTACACTACCACTGAACCACATCTCTGGCTCACATATTTTATTTTCGGGTCAACTCTTGCATAGTCATCTACTAAAAAAATAAAAATAAAAAAGAAAGCCTGTGTTCATTGAAGGTGATAATTAGATAGGACAATTTCAAAACAAGGAACACTTCATTCTAAAATTACAGCAAACTGCCCCGTCTATGTTTTGCCACCTGGTAAATGGTCTCATTTTATCAGCCAGGACTCAGTATCTTTTCATTGAGCACTGGACTTCACAATGTGGGAAGTTTCTCTACAATTTTCCTGCTGCTATTGGGAAAATGTCACTGATTTCCAGATTTCAGTAAGTTAAAGCTCTTGCAAAATATCAAGCTAAGAAAACTTCAGTATGCTCTCCTCAAGAAGAAACCCTAAAACAGTGTTATTCTTACATCCAATAATGGGTATCAGCTGTGACTTTTTTCTTGGATCCTTTGTACTTCTCCTGTAAACCTTTGTCTCAGTACCATCACGAAATGTTTATAGCTTACTTTCCTACACAGATTCTCGCAACACCCAGCAGCCCATCTACACTAGTGGAACATTTAGGTCTCAAACATCCTGGAGCTAAAAGAGTTGAAGGGTTTCTCAATTCATTACTATTGTTTATTGGTCAGAATCAATCAATAGCATACATTTCTACTCTATCCAACCCACGGTGGCACATTTACACAAAACTGAGAGCTAAGGCTGTTCCAAGGTAAAGTTCATTTCCTCTTTTTTACAGGGGCAGAATTCAAAAGAGAGAGCCTAAACAAGTTAATACAAATAACACACTTCCTTACTCGGAGGAATAAAGCATTACTTAGCTTTTAATCATAATGTTTACAGCCTAAGTAAATGTGAACATTAGAGTTTTTCAAGTAATGAGATTTTGTGATGATTTTAACAACTTTTTGCATTTTCATTAAATCTACTTCACACTCTAGCTATCTAGACCAAAGATACAACAATCATACAGGAAAGCTCTCACACAGCCATGATGAGTGGATACAGATACGTGGCAAATGCAGTTTTGTTAAAAATTCAGAATTCTAAAACAGAGAAAATGGTATTCTTCCATAACTATACATTCACACAAAGGAAAAATAATCAAATTTATAGTAAAATTAAAATCTAGGGTAGGATGCAAGTCACACAATATTAAGGATATTAGTATTTCCACACATTATTAACACATGTCAGTGTGTTCAGAATGTTACCATTCCACTGCTGAGAAGCACAAGAAGGCTTGAATTCTGTGTGAACAGGTTACAGCATAGAAAAACCTTCCATTATTACTGTATTCAGTCTCTCTGGATGTAAAAACAACTTCAGTATTTTTCCACAATATTGCTGCAGGAAAACAGCTAATGTTCTGACTCCAGAGATATTTCCAGGTAATTACTGTAATAGTTCAGAAAGGCTTGAAAGGATTTGACTAGGCAAAGAGCACGGTATGGACACAGTCTGAATCCAGTAAGGAACTGACCGAGGTGGTTATTGTTTAAACAGCAAACGTTGCTTTGTATTTCACGCAAACATTACTGAATTACATAATATATCAGACAGCAACTGCAGAAAGGGAAGGAACAGAAACTAATAACCGGTTTCCAGCCCTCACCCTGTGCTCTTTGATCCAGCGTTCCATGTCATTCTCAGTCAGGTAGTAGGCTTTGATATAGGTTTCCACAAACTCTTTATCAGGAATGGGTCTAATATCTGTTAGTTTTTCAAGTTTCATTAAGAACTGTTGAAAATCCAACTGCATCAAGGCACGACCCTCATTGCTGCACTTCTTGACATTGGCATATCTAAGACACACAATAAAGACACAAATGTAAACGAGGGGAAAGTCAGACTCGAAACCCACAGGTACATAATCATTTCTCCATTAGGTATGCAAACATTCGCCAAAGCACATCTGGATACATTATCCAGGCACAAGAGGGTTCAGGAAAAAGAACACATTAACCACGTGTCAGAAGAAGCAGGCTGGACTTATGTTCTGTCATTTTGCCAATATGGTTAAAAAAAAGTATCCACTTTTTGGCCCTCAGCTTCCTCATTTGGTAAGCAAAGGGATCAAACAACTTCAAGGTTCTTTTTGCTCCACAGACTATCTTCTCAGCTCCCAATTAACATAACTTTCTAGAAAAGATAAACCAGGATTCCAGTTAATCTGGCCACCAAGTTATTGCAAAGCCCGGAATACTCCCGAGTAATCCTAGTCTAATACTGCAACTACTCAATGAAAAGGGAGTAAATGAAGCAATTCTCCCATGAACTCTCTTATCTATTTTCCCTGACAAAACACCTTACAGACGATTTTGGTTCCCCCAAATATGGAAGCACTGTGTTAATTTCAAGGTGGATCAGTAAGAATAAAGATATGAATCCTAGCTGCACGCTATTTTATCACTCCTAAGTCATTCCTCTGATCAATCATTCAGACTGTGGAAATTCAAGTTTAGGAAATGAAGTATTTCCTCTGAGAAAACCTGTAAGAAAATCACAGCTGACATTATTTAAACTGTAGGGCTATGAAAACGTTTATGCCAAGGGCCATTCGGACACTATGACATCATTATGGTCTTTGTGTAACTATGAAAAAGGCTCCTGGATTTATTAAATTTCAAGCCCTGTTTGCAGCGGCATTGGCCTAGCTGGACCAAATGATTTCATGGGCCACACAGGACTACGTGTTCCCTGAGCCTGATTTAAAGTGACCAACCTTTTAAAATTTGTTTTCAATAAAATGTTATATATTGAATCTAATATATATTAGTCACTTTTCTACTTCATTAAATTAATTGAAAATATTTTCAGTCCCGATAGCCGACATAGTTATCTTCTAACATCATTGGCTTCGATAAGGAGTGCCAAGACAGCTCATTAGCCACGCCTCTCCACCTCCTCATCTGTTCTCTGTAACAAACCGGAACTAAAGAGAACCCAGATGTGAAGGTGTGAAAACCCAACTGAGGTGCAATCCTAGACCACTGTGCATGGTCTCAGGAAAACTGTTTGCACTGTAGGGATTTTGTGTGTATGTGTGTGAATGTGTGCATGTGTGTGTCTGTGTTTCATAAGCGAGCAATTTTCATTTATTTTTTGTATACATGGATTACAGATTCAATACTGATCCCTACATGTATTCATGCATTGTCGACAGAGTAAGACTGGTCTCTGCGTAAGTGAGAGAATTCCTACTGATAGATCTGGAGATACTACAGGTGAAGAATTTATATGGCTCACAATGACATGCACATAAAGAAATGTGATACACAGGTTATGAGTGACTTTATCATCAGAACACCAGAAGTGAATATGCATTCTCTGCCTATAAAAACTGAACTTAGATCAGTTACTTAACCTTTACAAGCCTTGGGGTTTTTTTGTCCGTTTTGTTTTGTTTTTGAGATAAGAGTCTCACTCTATATTCCAGGCTGGGTCCACGCTTACTATGTAGCAAAGGCTGGCCTCAACCTCACAATAATTCTCCTGCCTTGGTCTTCCCAGTGCTGGGATTTTGCACCAGCTTATGTGGTTCTGGGAATTGACCACAAGGCCTTGCACTTGCTAGGCAAGCACTCTAATCTCTGTGCTATTCCTCTAGCTCCAAGCCTTCAATTTTTTGAACCTAGGCTTCTACACTGATAAAAAAAAAAAAAAAAAAAAAAAAAAAAAAAAAAAAAAAAAAAAAAAAAAAAAAAAAAAAAAAAAAAAAAAAAAAAAAACAGAATAGTATCTATCCAAAAGGCAAGTAGAAATTTGGTGATGTATTCCTCAGTGACATAATCTTTGGTTCAGTAAATGACAGATAATGATCAATGTATGTTAGGAGTAATATCATCATAAAATTTTAAGTAGTCATTTACATATCAATAAAATGGGGGAAAAAGTAGTCACTATGAGTTTAATTTTCAGATAATTTTTAGACTCTGCTTTCCATATTCATGCACTAGCTAATTTTATGTCAACCAGCAAGAAAATAAAGCAGAGACAGAGATGGCACAGGGAGCTTTAATTTGCTCACCAGCAAGATTCTGAACTTGTTCACACATCATTAGCTCTAGTCTCACCTTCATTAGCGACAGCACACAGTGTTATTCATATATTTTAATCATTTAAGAAACAGAAGGCTTTCATGATAACTTACCCTTCCACGATAGTTCTATTAGCCAATCGTATACAGTGTTCCCAAAGTATATTAGAAACGGGCAAGGGTATCCGAACTCTCCTGGAAACTTCATTTAGCCTCCGGTTGAACTGCTCAAATTCCTAAGACAACAAGGATTGCAGTAATACACGGGTATCATCATAATGCCAGTGCTCCCCCCGGCGCCCCCCCAAAAAAAAAACCCTAAAACATTAGGACTCAGAATCAAACAAAGTAAACAAGGATATGTCAACATCAAAGAAAATCTGAATTTAGGGTAGGGGTTAAAGAAAACATACAAATGGATTATGTTCTAATACAGAGTGCACATGTCACCTCAAGAGAAATGTGCCATTAAGTGACTAATGCTCATCCAAATGTTCCTGCATCCCAACACTGTCTACAGTTGTCACTATGGACTAAAAGAGCCACGTGGCTTTAAAAACATTTTCAAGAAGTCCGCTTTGTAAGAACTCCAAGCAAACTTTCACTCAAAGTTATCTACAATTTGTGGCTCTCAGAAAACACTTTGATAAATTATACTCTTTGTAAGCACTCTTAAAAGTAAGTAAATTAATATATACCAAATGATCTGAAAGTCGAGTCATATCATAGCTACAAATTTTTGGCACAAATGGAAAAAAAAGAGAGAAATATTTTCCAATATCCACAGAAACATCTGGCTTTGCCTGTTAATGTTTTGTTATCGCTTTGTTTTGAGACAGGGTCTCACTCCGTACGTAGCCCAGGCTGGTCCTGGATTCACTATGTAGTCCGGGCTGACCTCGGCAATCCTCCTGTCTCAGCCTCCAGGGTGAGTGCTGGGATTACAGGAATGTGCCACCATGTAGAGCTTTATGTGGTGCTGGGAAATTGAACCCAGGGCACAAACACAAGGGCTTTAGGTGCTGTGCCACTTCACCAGCCCCATCTGTTAACTTTTATAACATGATTGTACTCTAAGTTTAAAAAAATAAAACTAGTATAGATGGCCCAAATAATCACATGAAAGCAGCAGAAAGTGAGTCCTTTGATGGACGGTCCCTCTGAGCTACTTTCGACAACATATGCTCATTTATAAAAATAAATGCCACCTGGAGCTGGGGCATAGTATCATAGTAAGAGCACTCACTCGCCAGCAAGCACAAGGCCCCAAGTTTGATCCCCCAGACCACATAATAACTGGGCACAGTGGTACACACCTGTAATCCCAGCACTAAAGAGGCTGAGGCAGGAGGATTGCCAGGAGCTCTATCTAGGCAATCTACTGCCCGCTTAGGCTACACAGTGAGTTTAGGACAAGCCTGAACTACAGAGTGGGACCTTAACCCAAGATAAAAAAGAGTAAATGCCATTGGTCCTTCACTGGCAATGTATATATATTAAATAATTTTAAGTCTTAAAATGATGGTTTTCTTTAGTTTTCTGAAAAGAGAAGCAACAAGCTTAGCAGGTTGGAACTGACACGTGTAAAAAAAATCTAGTCTCATCCCCAGCCAAGTAATCACATGATGGCAACTGTTACCCTGCACACTTTTTCTACTCCTTAAATCAAAAATTTTCTTACTGATTTACTTTTGTTTGTTGTTTGTAATTTTTTAAGAGTATTCACCAAGCTTATCCTTGAAAATCAAATTTAAATGACCATTTTTCATTTGATGTTATACTTTGTGGATGTAGCAGAACAGTAGTACTTGCCATCATTATTTATTTATGCATTTGCTGCAGTTAACTCCTTAGGATTTCAAGAGTCACAGTTTAACGCTTCTCATTAATATTTATTTTAAAGGTGAGCGACATGCTTACTCTATGAACGGCTGTTCTTCTCACCACTAGATTTAATGCTGAAGAGCGCCTGCAGCTACATGAGTAGCAACACCATTTCATACGACTCGTGATTCTTTTGGGGCAACAAAAGCACGGCACTTTCACCCGATTTAAACTAGAAAAAGTAATAGAAAGAAGAAAAGGTATCAGATAATCTGAAAGATGAGCTTGAAGAAGAGGAAATTCATCAAGCTTCAAGATTAAAGAAGAGCCGAGGCTGCCAAAAATTGTGTTTAGGTTAATAATCTCAGTAATGCCGGTCAAGATGGCGGCTGAGTAACAGCACTGCACAAAGTCTCCTCATCAACTCACTTAAAAAGTCAAGAGGATAGTTAGAAAAAGCATGTTTGGTGTAGCTAGGAAAGAGAGGCGCATCCCCAGAAACTGAAAGGCGACCAGCGGGAGGCCAGAAACTCCAAAGGATCATCAAAACCAGAGGGGAAAAAAAAATCCCCGCAGTCCAGGAAGCCGCCACAGCTGGCAGCAAACAGCAGGCAGCGGCAGAGGGAGGAACGCTTGTGGGGACCTGAACATCTGACTGAATGAAGCTGGGAGAGGACAGAGCACACAACAACGGGAGAAGAGGCTGTGGGCGGGTCAGAAGCAGCCCACTCGGCACGGCCCTGCACTGCACTGCTGGCACCCACTGATCACAAACAAGGTCTGGAGGCCAGACCTCGGCCCGAGGTAAGCACGGACCCCGACTAGTGGGAATCATTGGCTGCGGGTGGCCCCAGCCTCAGAAGCACCAACCTGCGGGTGTTTGTACCACAAACGCAGTGTGTGCTCCCCCTAGAAAAGGTCCCGGGATCCCAGATCAGAAATGGGACTCAACAGCCGTCGCAGGCAGTGACATCAGCAGGAGCCATTCTCTCTTCTTGTGCATCAGAGACAGTCAGAGGTAGCAGTACCATGGGGAAACGTGGTAACAAATCTTATACAAAAAGATCTGATTCCCCAGGGGAGGGTGCAAGGGGTGCTGAAATTGCAGAACCCAAAGAAAAGGACAAAAATGATGGTAACCTCTGGGCCCAGATAGTCAGTGAATTAAAGCTGGAATTAAAGGAGGAATTAAACCAGGAAGCAAAGCAGGGAATGAATCAGACAGCACAAGAACTACAAGAACACTTAGCTAAGCATAAAGCAAGCCTGGAAAAGAAATTAGAGGAGACCAAAGAAGAATTGGGGAAGCGCAGTCACAAATCTCCTACAAAAAGACCTGAAACCCCAGGTGATGAAGTCAGGGTAAATAAAGATGAATATGGCAAAAATGATGGCAACTTCTGGGCCCAGAAATTCAGTGAATTAAAACAGGAATTAAAGCAGGAAATTAAACAGACAGCAGAAGAGCTACACCAATACATAGATAAGCAAAAAGCAAGCCTTGAAAAGCAACTAGAGGAGATCAGAGAAGAAATATATCAGAAGATAATGAAGACAAAAGAAGAAATTAGAGAAGAACACAACAGAGTTATAGAAAAATTGAATGCAGATATTCAGGAAATGAAAAACACACAGGTAATAATAAGCAACCACTTTAAACAACTTCAGAATAGAATGTCAGACCTAGAAAATAAAGTGACTAAGCTGCAACATGCAGGCCATGAAGAATACAAAGTAAACAAAGAAAGCGAGTCATTACAACAACTGATAGGTGATTCAAGGAGAAATAACCTCAGAATTATGGGAATCGAGGAGAACACTGAGGACAAAACAGAAGGCTTAAAGGACATGTTTAATGAAATAATGGAAGAAAATTTCCCAAATCTAAGAAGAGAAATGAACATGGAACTTTTGCAGGCATACAGAACACCAAACAACTTTGATCAGAAGAGACCCTCATCACGACACATCATAATTAAAATTCTAGAAACCCAACACAAAAAGAAAATACTAAGAGTGGTAAGAGAAAAACAGAAGTTGACCTACAAAGATAAACCCATCAGGATAACTGCAGACTTCTCAACCCAGATTCTAAAAGCCAGGAGATCATGGAGCAATGTTATCCAAGTACTGAAAAAACATAGATGCCAGCCAAGACTGCTATATCCAGCAAAATTATCTTTTAACTTAAAGGAAGAACTTAAAACTTTCTATGACAGAGACAGCTTAAAGGAATTTGCAGCCACTGAGCCAGTTTTGCAGAAAATACTTAAAGGAAACCTGGCCAGTGAAAGGGAGACCAGCAACATCAATGACCCCAGAGAAAAAGTGACAAAAACTAGAGGAGAAGGAGCTGAGAAAAAAGTAGGTTAGTAATCAGTGCAATATGAGTACATAAGTTATGAAAGTTAGGAAATCCTGAAATAACTAGATTTGCCTACATGTCTGTTGCTTTAAGTATATTTATGTGGTATAGATTTAAGTTCATTGAATGTAGCAATGTGATATAGTTTTAACTTTGTTTTGTTGTAGCAATTCACTTATTAGGTCACTAATGAAACTTTATCCTAAGGAAACTGATTGATGCAAAGATAACCTTGTGAATGTACAAATATGCACCTTCCAGTATTCAGCTAAGGCAATTGAATTTTATTTATTTATTATGTTTTCTTCTTTCCCAAATTAACTATCCTTTTGAAGTACATGCTTATAATTATTTTCTAGTGTGAGCTGGTGGGTAAGGCCAAGTTTAACAATAACAACAAAGATGTAGTTAAATATGGAAAAAAAAACTTTTGGTGAATATACCAATGAAGGGATTGGTTGGATTCAGAGAGGAGATATCAAGATTTGACTACTGCGAACCCATTAGAGGAATAGGAAGCTGGGGTAGAGGGGTGACTGGAGTGAAATGACTTAGGTGCGGAAGATTAACATGTTAAACACCGTATGGTTTCTTGGACTTGGAAAACCCAGAACACAGACATTCTTTGGAACCATATGAAGTGATAGCTGGAGCCGGGGGAAGGGACAGGGAGGGGGTGGGAGGGTAGAAGATGAGAAGGGATTGTAAAGTCGATGTGATACACGGGTGTAAGAAACACCCAAATTCATTGTAAATACTATGTATGACATTTGTATATTAATAAAAATAGTGGGAAAAATAATCTCAGTAACACTGGTTCTTCTTTTAAATAATGTTTCTTAGCATGAAAATTAACTGAAGCAAGAAGCCTTTTTCCAGTGTGTCTGTTTGCTGAGCACAGAAGCCCCCTTTCTTGCACACCTATGGGCACCGTACTTGGCATGAGCTATGATCGAGAACGACTGTGTTCCTCAACAGGCACATGTTGAAACCCTAGCTCCCAGACTAACGCTATTAGGGATGGGGCTTTCTCCACAGTAACTGGGTTATCAGGGCTGAGTCCTCATGAACAGAACTAATGATCGGAGTGCTGCTTTGCCCTTTTGGTCACATGAGGACACAACAGGAAAGTGACATCTAGGAAAATCCTGGCCCCACCAGATACCCAATCTGTATAAACTTCAATCCTGGACTTCCCAGCCCCCCAGAATTATGAGAAATAACAACTGGATGTTTATAAACTATTCAAGATAGCAGCCCAAATGGATGAAGACAGTATGTCATAAAGAATAGAATCAACTTTTCAAAATAAGAATTATTATAATAAGGGGTGTCATTATTTATAAATTAAGTTGCTTTCTTAAATTCCAAATTAAAATTTGCAATTGAAATCCTAGACCCTGGAAAACAAAGTTCATCCTTCAGTTATCTCAACATCAATGATCTTTGAATTCCATGTAGCAAATATAGAGCGCCCCTGCCACTTACTCCTGAGATCCCCATGGAACTCCTATACTTTGCTTACCAGGTCCCTTGAGTGTGGGGACAGCCTCCCACTCCTCCAGATGGGTATCATAAATTGCTAGGAGCAGGGACAACACACCAACTCAGCTGCCATCCATTTTTACCTATGGTGCTATCAATTTTCAGATGCCAGGCTATGTATTTCCTTGAGCTAAGCAGGTAAGAATGACTTTGTTAATGAGACAAAAGTAGGAGCTTAGGAGGAGCCAATTTGTTTTCTTTGGTGAAAATGAAAAAAATTTTTTGAAAACAGCTTCTGTTTTTTTCATACATTCTTTCGATGCCTCAGATTCCCACATAGCTCACTTCCTTAATTCCCTCAGGCACCTTTTCCACTCCCTTTGTCAGAGACCCTCCTGACAAGAACAAATAAGTGGTATTCCTGCCACCCACATCCTGTCATTCCCACCCTCTCCTTAAGAACGGTTCACTTTTTTCCACAACATTATCCATTCAATTGATGTTTATCTCAGTGTGTCTGTTTATTCCTATCTCTACACTGGCACATAAATCCCTGAGGGTGTGTAAGTTCCTTTTTTACAGCCCTGCTATCAGTGCATGTTAGGTGAGCTATAAGTATCTGTACATAAATGGAAAAAGCAAAGTATAATTCTTTCTAGGAAACTTACAAATTCAAATTCAGGTCACTGAATGCAAAGAGCTATTTGCGTGACATATTACAAAAGTAAAGATGATTTCCAGAAGAAAAAAAAACTTAGAATAACCAGGGTATAATCACTTGTTAATGAATGTAGACCAAATATAGAACTAACTTCTAATTATATACACATTTCTTAACATTAAAGTCATGGCTACAGGGACTACAAAAATATGAAAATCAGCTCGGACATGCAAAAATTAAACTTGACATAAGAAATTAGTGAGAAAAACTAAAATAATCATGAAATGTTCTTCAGTCTAAAAAAGAACACAAAAATGCAGAAAGCAAGCCTAAATCAATTCGGTGACTCTAATCTACAATGCTACAAATGTAGCAACAACCTCATTATTTTAGAGGCACTGCAATAAAAGAGTAGTTCTCTTAGTTAAATGACCTTTAGCAAAGATGTCTACCAAAGCACTTGCCTTTAACAATGCATCTACATATACGTTGTGTTGTGACATAATTTCTTTCACATCCCATTTCACATTAGCCATTAGCAGCAGCATCTGTTCATAATCAATGGCTTTACCAGCTACAATCCAGTAAATTGGTTTGCGCAGTTCACTGGCAGTTGAGACTGTCTGAAATAAATTTCACAGAAATGAAAATAAATGTTTTCTAAAAGTATCAAAATTTTTATAAAGAATATTTTATTCATTCCTAGTATGTATCATATCTGAAAATAAAACATCCTATGTTTGGAGATTTAAATTAGGAAATTATTTCAACCTGAGGACAAAGACCTCACTGGAAAGATGATTATGAACATTCAACAAATGTGAAGCCATTAAAATGACAAAAGAACCAAAGATTTTCAAGAAGATTAACAAGTATTTCCCAAATTCTATTTCTCCCCAGTTCTACTCCCAAAATTCCACCTACATCAGAATTTCAGTATGCCTCATGTGCAACAAACCTTAGGCTGGTCTCCCTGTCCCAGAGCTGGCCATCTAATGAGTCCTGTCTTCAGCCTGCCTCTAGGATCTCCTCTGGAAACACACACCTGGTCGTGCTGCCTGCCTACCTACCTCAAAGCTCCAGGAGCTTCCCAGTGTCCCTGGGATACAGGCCAACTCCAGCCTGAGAGTGCTTTCTATGTGCGGCTCCAGCCTGTCCCTCCTGCCATCTTCCTTGTCACGCACTCTCCCAGCTGCTCACATCCAGCACACTCTCCTTCCCTTTCTGCTCTGGATGCGCCCTTCCCTCAGCCCACTCACTCTTCCTGCTGGTCGGCGCTGAGACGCCACTTACCCAGTCGGCCTCTGCCAAGCACAGCTCTCCCCAGCTCCAGTCTGACGTGGGTGTCCTGGCACTGCTCCTCCCACTCATCGTGGCACTTTTTAAAAATAACATGACTTTAACTGGCTCTCCCTGACTAATCTCAAAGGTGTATCTACACAGACACACATTCTGTATTTATACACACAGGAATCCATGAGCAAAAAGAAGAGTCTTCTTCTTCTTCCTAGCTATCCTAGAACTGAGAGTAATCTTTAGTAAAAATAAGAGCGAGATAATCTACAAAAATCAGTGAGTACCCAATCCTGCCCCCAGTTGGCATGATATAATTCAAGACAACCTCTGACCTGAGAATAGAACTGTTGCAGAAAAGGCTTTTTGACTGCAGGCATCACAGCATCCAGATGTGGTTGGAGGAACTCAAATTGTTCAGCTAAGAACACTCTAAAGAGAGTAAATGAGTAAATGACCACTCTGTAAACAAACTACAGGGTTTAGGGTAGATCACGTTTTCGTATGAGTAATCATTTAAGATCTGACAGCAAAACTTTCCAACACTCTGTTCACAACCTACGTAACAGTTAATGCTGAGTTTATCACTGAAGAGAAGATGAGATAAAAGAGGAACTGCAAAGGAGACAAGTACCTCAAGATGCTTTGCATGTAAGACACAAACATGGATTGAAAAAGTAGACAGTATTTTTTAAAGGAAAAATTTTAAAAGATTCCGTCAATCAAATTCAATACCTAAAACTTTCCATAAGTTATCCAAACCCTTCTAACATGTAGCAAACTGCAACTCAACCTGGCCACATGGGTGAGCCCCGTGCTGCAAGCGGTACACAGGACGGGAGTCACCTGGATGGTGAATGACTCTTGGCTCTTCCCTGTAGAGGTACTGCAACTGAGCACTGCTTTCTATAATTTTGATTAGGCATGCAAACGTTTTTTATTATATTGGGTATTTTATGGAAGTTCATGTTTTAATTGGATTAATAAATTTGGGGATTCAAAAAGTCAGGAAGCATTCTTTTTAGGTGAATTATATTTAACACTAAACTTACATCTCTACAATCTTCAGTCCTTAATAGGGAAATACAAAATATACCACGGTGTTGTTCAGTGTTTTACCTAAAGCAAGGATTATGTTATTAAAGACCAAAACTAAGAAGATTGTCTTCATTTATATACCTGAAAGCCATCCACGCAATTCTAAGAATTGACTGATAATGTAGGCTAGCAAAAACTTTCCAGAAATATGTTACAGAGGTCAGTGAGTACAATTATAAATCTATACAATGCTCACATGTGTAACTTCTCCTAAATATTTACAACAACTTACAAGGATTCCGTGGCTACCACTCTTTCTGCCAACCCATACAATGTATCTCCAGATGTCAGAACCACTAAATGACTGAGGTGGGGGTTGGGTATCTTCTCTTTCCTTTCTTCTGCAGCCGTGAGCGTGGCAGTAGAATCAGCTGAAACTTCCTGAAAATACAACACGCGTGAATGTACATTTCCAGACACAGCAAATCGAACAGTTATAAAGCACACAAGTTTAGGGAAACTACACAACAATTAAAACACTCATATGTACATATTAGTTATTCCTAAGCAAGTCTCAGTTTTTTCCCTGATTTTATATTTCTTAAGTATTAAAACTTTCTTTTTCAAACTAAGTGAAAATAATTTATATCTCAAAGAACATTATATGCTACCACCTGTGCCTGATCTAAAGTCTTGCCAACACAAGGAAGCTTTGTGAATTGACAGTAGCAAGAGGTCCTGCAAGAACCTGTAGTAAGAGAAATGAGACTGCCCCTTGAAAAGCAAGCTGGGAAAAATCAAAGGGATCTTTGATTAACCATTCCACACCCAAACCGTACTCAAGGCTAACCTTGGTATAATCTCAAGAAGTCAGGACCAGAACACAGTTACCGAATGAAACAAAACCAGCTGCACTGTGATGTCTGGGACAGCTCTATGAGAGGGCAGATGGGCAATGCAAGCAGAGGAAATGGACCCCTGGGAGCAGACTGTGCCGGGCTCCTTGCACTGTGCAGGAGACAGACGGTGATTCACGTAAGAACCATCTAGTCAACAGGAATGAAGCAGACCACTCTGAAGTCAAGAAAACAGGTTCGACTTCAACGTCCTGTTTGACTCTTCATCAGATGCCATGCTCACCAGCAATCTTCTCATTGCTAATTTACCTTCCCAGATATTCTGATGCCAGGAAAGCAATACTTTGGATGTGAATTATGCATGAGAACTTAAGTTCTCTGAAAAGAGTCTCACTCACAATGACCCTTGTGCGATTCACCAATTGGATTCCAGATAACCTGTGAAGAGGCTGGCGTGCTCATAGAGCCAGGCTATCAATGAATGCTTCATTGGACCTTTAGCATAGGCACATTTATTATCCTCCTTTATATCTAACTTAACAACCTGTGATAAATACTTTGATATGCAACATTTCTGTAATTACTAAGCAGTCCTTTAAAACTGCAAAAGCAAACCCTTAGCTATCCACCAACCCCAGAGCTAAAAATGTCCGCAGACAGCATCTGAGGCCACCAGCAGAGATTTCCCTGCTTCAAGGGGATGCACCTACCTGATGCTTCCACCAATGTTTTAAAGAAAAAAGTGTTTTGATTTATGACTGTCTTTTGTTCTGTAACCATAAATAATGCATG
The DNA here is from genome assembly GCA_004027205.1 of Ctenodactylus gundi. Taxonomy (NCBI): domain Eukaryota; kingdom Metazoa; phylum Chordata; class Mammalia; order Rodentia; family Ctenodactylidae; genus Ctenodactylus; species Ctenodactylus gundi. The sequence continues at coordinate 242,801 of PVKB01000896.1, read as the reverse complement.
TGACTTCTAGTGGTTGGAACATGCTATTCAGGGAAACCTAAATTCATGCTCCCTGCCGTTGGCCACTCGTATTTGGCTTCAAAATAAACGATCTCTTTTTCTCTCTAAGGCATAAGTAATGCTTTTGCATCAACATGGATAATCGGGAATCACAGAAATAAATCCAGTTTTATGGGGAGGGTGAGAGTATTTTGCAATCTTAAGAGGGATTTGGCACAGCGAGCTGGATGAGTTGGAGGGGGACCAAAAGAATAGCATCAGGTCCTATCTCTCCAAACACTTGAACAGAGACATAACTACGTGAACACGCTTCCCTTTGGAAAACAAACATGAAAATATACCACAGTGTTTTTCAATGTTTCACCTAAAACAAGGATTATGTTATTAAAGACCAAAACTGAGAAGATTGTCTTCATTTATATACCTGAAAGCCAACCATGCAATTCTAAGAATTGATTGATAATCTATGTTAGCACAAACTTTCCAGAAATATGTTACGGAGGTCAGTGAGTACAATTATAAATCTATACAATGCTCACATGTGTAACTTCTCTTAAACATTTACAACAACTTACAAGGATTCCGTGGCTACCACTCTTTCTGCCAACCCATACAATGTATCTCACAACACTGACATTATCATGCTAGTTATGTAAATAATTGCTACATTCAACGACAGAGGAAGAATATTAATTTACTGTTTTGGGGTAAGTCAAGGTGGTGAGATACCACAGCTGCAATATAAAGACAATGATTCTGTGAGGATGGGTCTCAAAAAATGAATCCTAACAATGCTGATGACATTATCATCTCAGAGTGACTTCACTGAATGAGGTATGGAAAACTAGAGTAGGCAAATTTATTTCTAGTAACAATTAGATCGAATTAAAGATAGACATTAATATAGTTCTTTTTCCAGTAACAAATAGCAATAAACTCTATGTTGTATTTTGAAGACAAAAAGTTCTGGAGAGAAAATTACAGAAAGAAAAAAGGTTAATAAAATAAGTAGATTTTAAATATAGACCTCTAAATTTCAGTTAATCCGTTCAGAAAAATAAAATCATCTAATCACAGAAGTCAGACAGATGCCACAGACACATTATTATCCAGCAAGTGGGCGGCGGCCAGCCTCAAAGATGATCTGCTTTTGTTCCACCATTTACCTGACCATACTATACAACTACACAATGCGGCAAAGCCTGAAGCATACACCCCTGCCTGAGCAGCCAAATCTGAAACTGTAGTTTGACAATCATAATCTACTAGTAAAAGAGAGGACAGCAATATCTGTGTGAATGACTCTAAAGGTGAGTTTCAGCCCGACTTCTGAAACTTCGGTCAGAAATAAGAAAAGTGTCAGCTACAGACTAAGATCTGTAAAATAAAATCTGACGGTCAGAATTACCTTGGGCATCAAATAAAGAAAATCCCAAATGAAACACAGAAAACTGCCAACAGGTCAGAAAGTCAGTAATTTTACAAAACCAAGACTTAAAAAAAAAATTTAAAAAGCGTAAGTCATGAAAGAAACCTTGATGAGAAAGCAAAGATTAAGAATTAAACTGACAGCAAAGCAGAGAACAAGCCAGGTCAGGCTCCAGGAAACGCGAAATCCAGGTACTAGACTTTACATATCTCTTCTATGAACACTGACTGCTATGGTTTGGATGTGGTGTGTCCCCCAGCAGCCTCGTGTATTTGGATGTTGTGGATTATGGGCGTGTGGTGGGTTACAGGTGTCAACTGGTGTGACATGACCTGAAAGAGTGTATACTAGCTCCATCCTTCCTCCCTGGCCTGGCATTCTGTCTGCCATGCTGCGAGCAGCTGTCCTCTGCCAGACCATCCCGCTATGTGCTTCCCCCATTGCCAGCCACCTGTGAATAAGTAGTGGATGTCAGATATTTTGTCAGAGCAATGGAAAACTAATACAATTACTGAAAAACACTACGTAGGTAGGTGCTATCACTATATACTGACCATGCAAGATAAATGCTATGACTATGAAGCCAGCTCTCCATACCCATGATTTTTGCATCTGCAGATTCAACCAATCCAGAAAAAAAATTACTTGAGTAATAAAAAAAGTATTTGTATTCAACATGAACATTATTTCCTAGACAATATGGCCTAACAACTATTTGTATAGCACTTACACTTACTAGGTATTATAAGTGATTTAAAGTATGAAGAAAAATGTGCTTAGGTTATACAAAAATATGATGGCATTTTTATAGAAGGGACCTGAGTATCTGTGGACTATATTATCTGGTGGAGACCAGTGCCTTAGAGATAACAAGAGGTCAGCTGGATTAAAATAAAAATAAAAATAAATAGAGAAGGCATGCACTGGGCCAAAACAATTTCCAAATAACATGGGAAACAAACCACTCATTTGTTCTGTTCTAACAGTGTCCATCCACGGTATCAGCACACGCCTCTCTCACTTTTTCATACCTCTCCCCAAAGATCGATGCACCACTCCATCTCAGCACTCACCAGGGTAGATACTATGTAGTTAGTGTCTCTCTGCTCCAGTGAAAGTTTAAGTTTCAGGAAGTTAAGAATTTTACGCACAGATAAATTCTTATCACCGTAACAATGCCTGGCATATAACAATTTTTAAATAAATATTTCTTAAGAGAATGAATAATTACATTCCTTGATTTAAAGGCTCAGTAATATAAGCATATACATGATATAGAGGTTTTTTTTTTTTTTAAAGGAAAATGGTTGTTTAGAAGAGGATGAAGGAATAAATAAAAATTCCAAGAAGGAACAGAAATGTTCCCCAAGCAAAGTTTTCGGCCACAGTAACCAACAAAGAATAGTCTTTTCGTACATACCAGTGCCGTTACAAAGGTTTACCACACTACAGGCCACCTCGGTTCTACTTCCTATATGCATATAGTATACTACTGAGGAATTAAGGACCTCCATTAAAATATATAGACACATTTTTATCTACATAACCAAATGACTGGTTTCCATTATATATAATTCAAAGGAATTAATTACAATTCACTACTTACTAGATCAATAAGGCTTTCTTGTATTCTGTTTAAAGTTGTTCTTAGTCTACTACTACTTAGGCCGAGCCCTGTTGATTCCAACTGAAAGAAAAAAAGCATGATATATCACTCTGGAAATAATCTTGCAGATGATACATCTTTAAATGAATCACCGTATTTGGTTAAGTTTTCACTCATATACTTAAAGGATTCCCAAATTTGGTTTAAAAATTCCAACTCATAAAGCAAAGGAATTAAATCTTAGCCCTCAGGGAAACCAAAGAACCTCTTACTTGTAAGCATTTTCAGTTCACACTAAAATCCATTAATGTTTTATGAATCATCAGAAAATAGTTCACTGGAATGTCTTTCTCTTAAGGGATCATTTTAGTTAAAAACACTGGATAACCTCAATTGTTCATAAGATACACTGTCTTTTATTACATAAAAGCAACTTATGCAGTACTACTTAACTGTTTTCTTACCCGCATTAGAGACAACCTAAATTCTCATTCAAAAATCAATTACATTTTCTCTAAGATTTTGTAAACATTTCACAGAATTCTATTTAGTACAATAAAGCTCAAGAAAGTACAACTTTCACACAGAGCATAAATAAGCAGTGCCTTAATTATTAAAATATGAAAAGCTAGTGGGACAGCTCCTTAAATTATAGTTCAATTGCTGAAAACAAATTTGAGAGGTACTCTAAAGTCACTTGGAAAATGTTAAAATACACTCTATGAGACAATAAATTAACATTATTTATTAATTATACATCATAAAATACAGACTCATTAAAATAGTCATAAATGATGTATAAATATATGAATATAAAACATTAAAGAATGCACATGTTTACTATTATTTTCTTCCACCTGACGTAAGGACGAGAAAAGATTTACATGTGACAGAAGGCCTCAGGCTGAAATAGTCGTGTGACGTGGGCAAGATGGCACCCTGGGAGGCTGATGGAGAACCAAAGTTCAAGCCCAGCCATGGTGACTTAGTGACTTATTACGACCCTGTCTCAAAATAAAATTTAAAAATGGCCTGGAAATGTTGCTCAGTGCAAAGGCACTGGGTTCGTCCCCAGAACCATAAAATATTAGGTAGTTAGAAAAGTCATGGTATCTTTTTTCCTGTTTTTCAAAGGTCATTTATTTATATAAAGCATAAGGACCAATCAGTGACATGTTGCTGTTTAGTTCCATAACCTTTGCCATCTTTCAGTAAGCTTTGTAATTCCTTGTCCATAGAAAAGGACCTGTCTTTACTGACAGAAAAACTGAACAAGGTTCTGATCTATAGCTTTATCTGGATTGAATATTATTTGAATATTATACTGCAAAAGGAGTTTTGAAGACAGCAACGCAGGTGGAATTCTGACAGCATAAGGTCAAGCAAGTAGTGTGTGGGGCAACACATTCCATCCAAGCTCCCATAATTTCTGATGGTGATCCAGTTTCTGTGGTCTCACACTGTCTTGATGAAATACAACTCTTTGTCAATCTTCAACTTGTAAAATACTCAAAACTCAACCAAATCACTCAATTGTTTTTAGAATACAGCTAAAACTGTCAGCTGTCAAATGACATAGCAATAATACAGATGCAAATGACTCCAGTACTTCCAAAAACAAATTAGCACAAAATGTGTCATGACTTTTCCAACAACACATTTTACAATGTTTATTATATGAAAGCTTAAAATTATATATGTGTGTGTGTGTTTGCGTGTGTGTCTGCAAGTGTGTATGTGTGCCAGTTTTTAGGCAGAGATACCAATAATCATGTATTTGATGAATAATTCCCATAATTATGCTTCCTATCTAATACAGAAAGAATGAAAAACTTCACACTGAAAAATCAATACATGTCAAAAGTAACAGATTTTTCTCAAAATGTTGACTTACTGAATCGTTCCGACCAAAAAAGGTATATATTGCATACAAGTAATAATCAAACAACTGAGACATGAAATGGATAACATCAAAGGCTATTGGCTTGAGAATGTTCATCATTTGCATGTATTTCCCTGAAAGGAAAAAAAAAATTAGGTGGAATAATATTAAAACATATTAGTCTGTAATTACACAAAGATATAAAAATATGGCATTAAACAATACCAATAAAACCAAATACTGCCTTCCTCAACCACAGGAGTCACATTCCAAGCATTCAACAGTCACATGTGGTGTTCACTACTGTGAGGACAGCACAGACAACAAATGGCTCCAACATCTTAGGATGCTCTTTTAGACAGCGCTTATAAGTGAGTGATACCTACTATGGTGTTCTCCTACTATTGTATGTTCCTGTTTGTCAAACTTTTCATGGATACCCGCACTCTTCTACAAATGATGTTGTATAAACACACAACAAAGTCCCTCTTTCCTAGGAGATTCTATTTAAAGTAATTTCTTCAAAAATTTAGATATAATAAAGTAAAATTACATACTTTTTTTCATTAGCTTAAACACACTTATAACAAAAGTTACAACAGCAAAAGGAAAAAGACACAGGAGGGTGCTGTCTCTTCTCCTCAACCTCAGCCCTGTGAAGTCTTGTGCCAGAGCCCAAACACTTCTTCAATCACTACATCACTGATGAGCTCAGTGCCCTCACACACGCACAACACCTAAATAAAGTTCTTAAATCTAACACAAATTCTATACTTAATCTTACGTGCAAGTATCTTCTTTCAGTACCACCTTTTGTAATTATTTCATATATTCAGACATTTTTTAAAATCACATTTAAAAGCCACTCAAAAGATAGATTCCTAGAACATTCTGAATCCATCTGCTGATGCTTCCTCTGCTACAAACACATAGTTATTTAAGCTGCAAATGGTTAACACATACGACAAAGTGACACTGAAAAAGGAATGGAAAGGGCCTGCTAGACTTTGACCTTCCCACTTCCCCTAACTCTAAGTCAGTATCAGGAACACCGTAACCACAGTAAGCTGCTCAAGACGTTCTCCTATTTAAAAACCCCCGACCACCTTTAAGGAGCTCATGCTAGACCCTTGGGATGCAGTTCATGCCCACCCTTCTTGCCCATCTCCCTTGCTCCCACCTCTCTCCACTCATCGTGGTTTTTTAACACAGACCAGTAAATTAAACTGCTACATTTCCTGAATCCACTATATGCTGCATGTGCTTTTTCTGTTTAGGATGTCTTTATCAACTTCAGCATCTGTAAGCAACTAATCACTTTACAGGGACAACTGGAGTTAACCAAAAAACAAAGTTAATCATTCTATCTCTTTTAGATTTTATGTTTACAGCATGGCATTACAAATTTTTTCCTTCAGTGTATCATTTTCCATGTTGGGCTCCATTAGTGTAAAGATCACATCTTTATGATGGTATCTGCAACAGCTAAGAGTGCCAACAACAAACATGCTCAAAACCATAAAAACAAAACCAGAACACATTTGACTGAGATGCCATTTCAAACTTCTGTGCCATTAGGTTTCCCAAGCTCTGCAATACAGCAATACAATGTTACTGAGAGCTGGGAAAGAGCCACTCCAAACCCTCCTTGGTGGACCTACAAACTAACAGAATTTCTCCAGTAAGCTTGGAATTAGCCTCTGACAAATTGGAAGTATTCATAAAAACTGAGTATTTTACAAGGAAACATTTATAAGATTTTGCCCTACAACTATATTTCTATGTGAATAAAGATGTCTCTGTAAGGACATTTTCTATGGCAATGTTCATACGTGAAACAACCTGCTCAAAAAACAGAAGACTTTAAAGCAGAATGTAGTAAATTTATACAACAAAGACATGAAAGAGAATGGGATCTGTATACACTGATATGCAACATCCTTAAGCACAGTCTTAAAATACTTGAGAATAAAAAAAGCTAGATAGTGAATAGAAGTTACAGTGCTGTCCAACTTTTGAAGAAAAAACGAATAGTATATACAGTGTTATCAAATTTTTGGAACAAAAAAAATCACAAAAATCAAGAGGAGATATAAATATTAAATATATATATATGTAAAAGCATATTTTTATTTCCAAAAGAAAATAAGAGACACTGAGTAGTTTTCTCTCAGAAAGGTGATTTAAAGATCAGGATCTCTATTTATTTTTCAAGGTTTTTTTTTTTGAGACAGGCTCTTGCGCTATAGTCCAGGCTGGTCCTGAACTCACTATGGAGCCCACGCTAGCCTTGGAGTCATGACAATCTTCCTGCCCCAGCCTCCCAAGTGTTGGGATTACAGGTGTGGGCCACCACACCCAGTTTATGTGGTGCTGGGGAATTGAACTCAGGTACTTAGCAACTGACTTAGTGCTTGAAGCACTTTAACCACTGAGCCATTCCTCCAGCTTTAAAGATTTTTAAACCATTTCTATGTATCATTTTCCAACTTACAATACTCACCGGCAAAACAATGAAAATGAAACGTGCAGACGAAGGAGAGAATCTCTCCCCTCCCAGTGCTGTGCTCCTTCCATCACGTCTGCTGCATCTTGGCCACATTATGCCCAAATATTCCTTAGATGAACATCTATTCAAGTTCCATTTTAAGTACTGATGCTGTATTTTTTTCTACCTCCCAAAGCAATAGTCCTGCTGCTGTAAGCTCCATGGCTGTTAGGAACACAGGATCTGGCAACCCTGCCCAGCACACCTACCTGGTCACTCTGCCGCAGCCATACACAGAGCACTGAACACCTAAGCCATTTCTGTGATGAACATAGACTCCCGGAAGTGTCTCTGCCTCTGTTGGCAAGAAGTCCCCAGGCTTACGGGACTTTATTTTTAAATAAGCCAGAGTTCTGACTAGCCCCTTGCACTACAGGAAAAGTATCCTTGAGTCTTTCTGAGAGACTCAGGCCCCACGTGGGGCTGTAAAGTCCCACAGACACTCTTGTTTAATCTCTCCTAAGTATCCATTCAGAATATACTACCTGGAAAGGCATTTGGAATATGCCTTACATTTTGTTTCTCAATAATTAGTTCCTGTATCTTTGTGGGCACCAAAAATTATTTAATTTACATAATCCTTCTTCCCTTGGGAGAAGAGGCACTGCCTTTGCCAGGACAGAATCTCCAAGCTGCTCAGCGCGGCAACAGCGGAGCATGAAACAGTGCACTTACTAAATGGAGACCCCTCGGTGAGTGGGTTCTTATAATTCTATTTTATAAATAGAAACACACTGAAGATAAAATCCTAGAGAAAGAAAGTGCCAGGCATAGACTGGGAAGAGGGAAGGAATGGGGATGAGGGTGCACCTTGTCCCAGCCCTCAATGAGAAGACAAGAACAGTAAAAGATCATCTCAGTCTTGCTTTGAGCTCTAATACTACTAAAGATATGATGGTGGTAAAAGGCTAAAATTACCATAGTCAGATAAATCTTAACTGAGATTTATTCAGGACTATGCCCTATTTTATAGGGGCTATGTACTAAATGCCCATAATTTGTATAAATCTTCAACTAAAAATGTCTTTCTCTCTCTGCACACCTCTCCCCCCCACACACACAACTCCCCTCTCTCTCTCTTTTTTTTTTTTTTTTCCTGTACTGGGGACTGAATGATTGAATCCAGGGCCTAGTACGCCCTGGGCAAGGACTCTCTATCACTAAGCTACAACCTAGCCAGGTGTGGTGGCATACATTTGCAATCCCAGCGCTCTGGGGGGCTGAGGCAGGAGGATGGCAAGTTCAAACCCACTCTAGATAACTCACTGACTGAGCAAGACCAGTCTCCAAACAAACAACTACTATGTCAATCTACAGCCGTTACCTAAAACTTCACTGTTACTATTTTTTAAATTTAGCACCAAGAGTACACCTCTATGTTAGTATAAACTAGGCTAAGGCTAAAGCTAAGGGGGATGACTAGGATTCTGAAAGGTTTGAAATTTCTGTAACAGGTACCAGACGAGAATTTTACACATTGAGTCTGAGGCCCAGTGGGGACAGGAAGAACAAGTTATCATCACATATTTAAAAAGCAATGACACTGAATAATGGAGAAAAAGAAAAGCACAGATTTACTTTTTTTTTATAAAACGAAGTCACATAATTTGTGAGACAGATTTTGATTAACCATAGGAAAGAGATTTCTAGCATTTAGATCAGTCTAACAGAATGAATAGTATTGTAAAATAGTACATTTTGAGTGACTATGAATCCTGAAACAAAAGCATGATGGCCGCCACATATTACAGACATTATTGAAAGGAAACCTCATTTCATGGGAACTTGAACGGATGACCTCTCACCACCCGCACAATTCTAATTCTCAACATTCTGGCGAGTTATTCATGATACTGTTCAGTTAGCTCTCTTGGATGAAAGAAAAGCTAATTTCCCTGGAAATAATTAGCCATACAATAGCTTTTTAGAATCTGTCATTTTTGTGTGTATACCTTTTCTTTTCCACTCAATTCATTATTACTTTTCCATATTTTCTCCAAAGAAAATAGGACTAAAGGACTCTGTATTTTACCCTATTCGTTAAAGAAAATTAGAAATTATCTTTGAAAATGCAGACCATTTCCATTTCATCAAAAATAAGATTAACCAGTCAAAGCAATAGGTAAGCACCCTCTTCATAAACAGAACGTATAACTTTTTTTTTCCCAGAAAGTCACTAAAATTCCTAACTGGTACAGAAGATAATTAACATGAGAAGATAACTCTATAACTTATCAGTCAAAAGTGCAGACATGTTTGCGAATATAAAAGCCACAAAAGCATACAATACTGAAATACAGACATTTAAAAAACAACATCATCCTCACTCCTCTATATTTTTAAAAAATGGTATTTTTCATGTGATTACTCTCTATAAAATCATAAGTAAATGTCTTAAAGAAAAAAAAATACTTGTCGTGATCTGACCATTTAGTTAGCAAAATCACCCTTTCAGAAAATACAAAAAAAAAAAAACCAAAAAACAAAAAACAAACAAACAAAAAAAAAACGAAACACTATTTGTTATCCCTGTCTGACAGGAAGGTTGCAGAGATCTAGGAAACACAGCATGAAACTGATACTATCATCATCCCACACAAACCACTAACTATAGGCATTTTTATTACATTTCAATTAATCTGAATATTTTAGAAAAATCAAAAGATGCAGTGACATAGCAAGTAACCATAAAAGTAAACCTGGCATGACCATTAGTGCCCTACAGAATGCGTGAGACAAGAAGGACTGGCATATGACCCTTTTAATCATCTCACTGGGTGGGCACTAAAGTTGTCATCCAATAAAAGCTTTCAATAAAAATCATTCAGTAACAAAAGCAGACTAATAAAATAAAATCACAGTGTTCTTTTAAAGAGATGTAGCTACTTACCAACAAGTCTTATTACATTCAGTGTTGTATTTGTTAAGATAGGTGCATTCACTTTATTAAGACTATAATCTGATTTCTTCCTGCTTTTTATGGTTTCTCGAGAAACACTTAATAGGGAAAAACAGAAGAGATGTGATTAGGGTTGGCAAGCAATAAATCAATACTTAGTATCCGGCTTTCCTTTACTAATTACTTTCTGAAAATCTTACATGTAAAATAACTCACAGTCTAGAGAAGAAATATAAATACGCAGAGAAATAAAGTACTAAAAATACACTTCTTTGATTCTAAGATATTATCAACCATCATAAAACACTGTATCATAATCATAAATTCCAAATTATCTTACAAAGTGACAATGATTATAAAGAAAAAAATCGTGAATGGTAATAGCACAGAAACAGACATGTAGACCACTGGAAGAAAACTGAGGTGAAATAACCTCAGGCAACTTCAGGCATTGATTTTTGACAATGTGGTCAACAACCTGGAGAAAAGGTGCCTATTTAAAAAATGAAGCAGAATAATGAATCTAAAACCATTTCTTTCACTTTGTACTAAAATCAAACCTAAATGGACCAAAGACCTAAATATTAAAACATAAATATAAATCTGCAGAAGACAAAAGAGATAAAGCTCATGAAGACATAGGCATAGCCAAGGACTTGCTGAACAGAACCTCAACTGCACAAGAAATAAGACTGAAAATCAAGAAAGAGGATCATATCAAACCATAGGCTTCTGCACATTAAAGGAAACAAACCACACAGTGAAGACACGATCTACACAACTGGAAAAAAATGTTGTCAGCTAATCTAAAAGGACTAATATCTACAATATATAAGGAGCATAAAACATTTGTGCCCCACAAGTAAAAGACCCAGTCAACAAACGGACTATTAAAATCAAGAGATCCTTCTCAAGAGAAGAGGTACAAATGGCCAATAAGTCCATGAAAAAATATTCAGTATCTTTGGCCATCAAAGAAATGCAAAACAATACTGAAATAAAAGCAATTATTACACATTACAAACATGTACAGTAAAATTATATATATAATAAAATTTTCATAATTATGAAATAAGTTACATCACTTTAGAAGAACAGGTTTTTTTAGGCAAATTATACATCTAGATACAAATATACCAAATTTCTTGACTTCCAGACTGAATTTTTAAAAAATACCCTCATTAGAATCTGAACTAAATATAAGACATATTCACAGAATGGGGTTTAGAGCAGCACTAGACTCAAAGGAAAAACAGAAATTGTATGTTAAGTGCAGAAAAGAAAAAAAAGGGGTGGGGGAGCATTCACCAGAGTCAGAGGAAGAGATCAGACCACTAGGAGAGACATACAGGTGTCCTCATATTTGCCTGAAGAACACATAGGCAGAGGGAGACCAGATCATTGCAAGCAAACTCAAGGAACACGACCCTCATCTATTTTTTTATTTTTTATTTTGAGACAGGGTCTCACTCTGTAGCCCCAGCTCGCCTTAGATTCAGGACAATTCACCTGCCTCAGCCTCCCTAAGTGCTGGGATTACAGGCATGCACAGCACGCCCAGCTGTATGTGGTGCTGGAGAATCAAACTCATGGCCTCCGCTGTGCCATTTCTCCAGCCCCTATCACCCCTATCTTGAATTCACCAGCAAGTCATAAAAACTTTAACCAGGAAAGTCATAAAATTATATGCAATAAAATAAAAATTTCACCCTTGTATGTCTAAGGGGCAAGACTGTAGATAGGAAGCCAAGGTAAGGAGGATGATTTAGTAATTGAGCACAAAAAATTTTGCCATGAAACAGAATGGTTACTATAACCTGATACACGGAAACAGATGTATTCAAGGGACATTTATAAGTTAGATATGACATAATTAGCTTTAAGTAGTAAATCATATAATTCAAATTCTTAGGGATTTAGAATACTGCATTGACCTTAGGGAACTAGCAAATACTGTCTTAGCTATGCATTTCAATTCAAATGGAGTTTTCTTTTTGGTCAAAATTTACCCAAAACATCTTATAAAAAGATGTAATAAAACTGTTCACAGTAGATCATACTTAAAGATACTTAAATATCTTACATATATAAAGACCAGTTAAAAGCAAGGGTTAACAATTTCTAGCAGGGTTTTAAGTATTAACTGAGTATCCTGGGGTTGCAAGGTAGGAAAGACTATACTTAAATCTACCATAAAAAAAAAACATATCTGTATTAACTAAATGCCTGATATTAATTCATTTCAATATCTCAGAATTAGGTCATTTAACTGAGAGGAGATGGCCAAAACCTAATTATTATTAGAGTTTTGAAGAGGTCATTTTTTCATAAAATCTAACCACTAACAGGAAACTTTAAGAGGAGGATCACAGCAGAACTCTTTAAGAGACACTGGGAAAATAGGTGAAACAGCTATAATTTCTAGACTGAGGCAAAAACTCCATTTGCAAAACAAATAGCCTCTTCCTATTTGAGCTCTTCTATCTTTGTGAAGCACAAATGGCCCCATCCAAAGGCATATTGACTTTATAAATCTAAAGAATTTTTTCTTCTGATAAACTGTTGATGTCTAAATGAAAAACTCCTTGATTATGACTAATATTTCCACCAAGATAATAATTTTAGAAATATTTGAAAAGCATTAACTTGTGATAATTTGAAAATAACTAGAATTTTGCTGCAAAATATGTCATATGAGCTGTATAAATCAAGAGAAGTTACTTTAAAACTGCTTTTAATAGCCATTTAAAATTAACTCCTGTGATTTCTGACATAAAATACCTAAATTCATTCAAATGAATTGATTTGCAAAATGCCCCCAAAAAGTTTAAAGTACTTTTTATACAAATACTTTTCTTGAAAATTTATTGTGTTGGAACACCAGGAAAAACTTACATTTTCAGTCTTTCTGGAATTATTTTTTTTAAAAACACATTACCTTTTATCATATGACACTACAACTACCAACATTTTAACTTTTAGTTTTTGTTTTTTTCTTAGCCTTCAAAAGAAATCTGACAATGTGTTAAAAGCACAACATGAAATGCTAAGCATCACGCAATTGTGGATCAGTTACCTCTTCACAGGAGCATCGCCCGTCTGCTCATCCACATAGTCCCGCTTGAGCTCCTCAGGAACATCACTGTCACTGTCATATTCCTGGTAGGCACTCTTCTCTTGTTCATCAGACTCATACTAAAGATAGCACAGTGGGATATGCAATAAAAAACACAAAGAACAATGAAAGGATGCAATTTTATAAGAAATTTTCTCACCAAGAATCACAATACTCATTTTCTCCTTTAACATTGTACCTTATCCAGCTCAAAATGAAGATAAAGTTAAACCTACAAAAGCTCATAATGTCTAACAAAATTAAATCTCCTTGTACAAAAAACAAACAACAGCAAAACAAGCCCCTGTTCGACCTTAACAAGGAACTAATTGAGTATAAGATTTCTTTTACAAAAAAAAAAAAAAAAATCTAGATGTTTCATCATATTTACTTCCAACTTGCAAATCCACTATACAAAGGGATGGGTGTTTACTTCTGGCTTCCTGGATGTATTAACTAAGCTTTATAAACTCATGCAACACACACAGTGATATTCCATCTAATTCATAGTGATGAGGTTTATTTCCAAAAACACCATAAAAGATTATGCTTAGCATCCATGCACCTATGGAGAATGATAAAAACAATGGGTCACTCTTGAGAAGAAGAGTGCCCAATGCCAGCAAGAGAAAGGACAGTGGAATCCATGCAAATCGAAGGAAGCAGTAGCAGCACTACTGTCACCATCAACAAATGCTACAGATTAACAGGATTAAATAACGGCTAACATTTTCACCAAGTACTGTGCTAAGGGTTTTCACATGCACTGAATCCTAAAAAAAAATTCGATGAGGAAGTTTTACCTCAACAGCTGTTGAGGAATCCAGTATGATAACAACATGGAAAGATGTTTGTCTCCTAATTCAATTTTTGGAGAGTCTACTGAAAATGACTATGAAAAGCATTATGTGTGGCCCAGATATGGACTAAGGTTTTCAAGGACTTAGGTTTTATTTATAAAGATGAGATCATATACTATTCATAATTATTTAAAAAAGAACTGCAGGCATTCTCTTACACTTACATGATCCCAATGATACAAACACCAGGGGTGGACACTACTAAGGTTTCCTGGTTGTAACAGACCTTCACTGTAGCACAGAGGTGTGGCAGTTAGGGTGCAGTGTCAACCTTGATGGGTTTTTAGGATGGCTGGAGGGATCGGCGCAGCACACTTCAGGGCATGCCTGGCTAGTCAAGGGATGTGGCCCCAGGGTCTACGTCTGGCCCTTTGCTGGCTCTTGTCCTTATTCAGCTTCCCAGATGCCATAAACTAAGCAGCTGTGCTCTACTACATCCTTCTGTGATGTGCCTGCTTTGCAGTCAGCTGACCATGGACTGAATCCCCTTAAAATGTGAGCTAAATAAGTCTTTCTTCCTTTAAGTTACAGGCATTAGGTATCGTGTCTCACTGGTAAGCAAGCTGACAACTCAAGAGAATATACATTAATGATTCAGTATCTGAATATTTGCCTACATACTACTAACCCCAAAAGAATGCCTAAAATATAGGTCATTCATGCAAGCACGCAGAGCAGTAAAAACACACACACCTATTCGTGGACCCAGTCGATGGCAGGCAACACTCTGCCTTCTTGTTTTGGCCTTTATATTATGAACAGGTGCTACTTTTAGGGCCTGAATCAGGGCCACACACTCTGAGTTAGTGCCACAGGCTTTTTTGTTGGTGATTTTACTATTGTTGTTTTGGGGGCTTTTTGTTTTGTGATACTGGTGATCCAACCAGGGACTACATCCCTAGACCATTTTTTTATTTTTGATTTTGAAACTGGGTCTTATTGAGTCATCAAGCTGCCCAGGCTGAGTTTGAACTTGTGATCCTCTGCCTCAGCATCCTAAAAGCCTGGGATTACAGGACTACACCACCAGGTCTAGTTTGATTTCACTGTGTAAAGTAGCTCCCATTTCATTATAGTGCTAAGGCATTATGTATGTAAGTGCAAGGGGATTGTGGTGTGACTTCTGAAAAAAATTCTGTGCTACAAAGACTGCACTTGGGCATAAATTACAGTGCCACTAACCCTGAAGTCAGTGTTAATGAATCAATTATATATTTAAAATAGATGTCTACAGCTAATTGTGAAGGGAGTATTTTCCTTGCTTTAAACATGGGAAGCAAAGTCACAAACTTAAAATAACTTACCAAGGGCCACACAGCTAATAAACAATACAAGTCATATTCACTACGTGACTTTGAATCTTTTCCACTAAATAAACCCAATTTCTAGCTAAAACTGTTCTGAACTAGTTAACATTGTTCTTCCAAATCTTAAAAAGCAACCAGGCCAGGCAACTGAGGAAAACAAAACAAAATGACCAACTGAGTCACCCAGGAATGGAATAAAGAAAAAAAGTGCTGATCATCTATTTTCTTATCTATCTCATATAAAAATTCAGTGAAGGAACTATCCAGCTATTAGTAATATTTTAAGAAGAGAAATCATATACACTGTGTATAGAAAAATTGTTCTAAAGGACAATGTCATTGAAACCCATTTTAAAGTCATTATTTATATAAACAATATCGTAGGTACCTAAGTAAGTGGATAGAAAGGTGGGTGGTAGATGGATAAACAAATCTACAAAACAGATTTGCTCTGTAGGCAGAACATTTTTAAGTAAAGAAATCTCACTTCTGTTACACAGTATGTTTTAAAAGGACCACATACCCCATTAGAAGCCAAGACATCCTCTGTTTCCTCATCTTTGTGGTTGGCTTGAATTTCAAATGGATTCCCTCCACTACAGTACTGCTCAAACAAAGTCACTGTTTTGGAAGAAGGCGAGACCGGCTGCTTACTAGGTGACACCGATGGAGAACGAGACTGTTCCATGAATTTAAATTCCTAGGCATTAAAAAGGGAGCCAGGCAGCTTTAGTAACAATAAAAGCCCAGTACATAAACATTCTACCAATGTAAATGTAGAGCTAGTAGGAAAAAAATCATGACTTTCAGGTTATTCACCATAAATCTTGCAAGTTGCTTGAAATCACAATTGTGGAAATACATGTTTAAATATTTTCCTAAAAACAACTCAGTAAATGATATTACTTAAATTGTGTCACTTGCAACAAGCTACTTTTGGCTTACTCTAAGAAACTGCACAGAAACCTGTGAATAAGAAATTCGAACAAAATATTTTTAAAAATTTAATACAGTAGCAAAAGTCCTGTTAGGATACTACTTTTAAAAACTAATAGTTGTCAAACAATTTGCTTGTTCACGTGTTTCCACCATTTAAGGTTCTATATAAATATATCAAAAACAAAGTATGAAGCACGGTTGATCCCTATAAGCTTTTATTTACTTTTCTATATATATCAAGAATCAAACACACTCTAGGCCAGATGAGACACCTCTTTCTCTTACTCTTTTATTGTATCTTTATCCCTCACATTCCATCACTTTCCCATGTATCACTGGGAATGTCACTAGGTTTCTCTACGTTTCAATTTCTCTGTAAAGACAAGACCATCAGTCTAGATTGGGAGAATCACAAGTTCTAGCAGTGAAGTGTTGTTCGAACTCATGTGTTACTCAGATGGGGAAAGAGGCAAGTTGGAGGAGCTCCAAGCCATGTTCAGATTACACAGCCAATTACAAAAAACTGATATAATCTCTAGTTGAATTTAAAAACTCTTGATTACTTAATTTATCACAAAATTTTGAAAAACGTTTTTCTATATCTAAGATTAATCCCAAATTTAATATTTTTTATATTCAATGATGTTCTTAAAAGAGACAATAATATTAGAAGATATTCTTAAATGCATAAAAGATAAATTGGCTTGTTAAGGTTTAAAATGATCTATGTATTCATTTTATTTTTAAATTTCAACTATACAATAAACCAGATCTATTAAGATGCTTAAGAAGCACTCCATTATTTTTAATTATACTAAACAGGGGCTAATGTCAATTAATGAGACAATTTTTAAAAGTTCACAAAAATACATTTGTCACATGAACAGTAAGTTGTGAACAGTTTTCAAGGTAATGACTTGGAAGGCAATAACATTCACCTAGCGAGGACTGTTTCCAGATGCCACTTACACCAAGGGCACACTCAAACATGCACAAACAAGTTAATGGTTAAATAAAAGCTCAAATGAAATTATCGGGATATACTAAAATTAATGCTAAATTTGGAACTCTAAATAATGTTAAGAAATTATCTTAGAATGTGTAGATTCTATACTAATTTAACATTAATTAACTTATTTTTGATGCTAATTAAAATTAATGATAATTTTGTTATCTTCAGAGCACTTATTAATCGAAATGTTCCAGTGTTTTTAATTTTTCCATAAGGTGAAGCTATAGGATAAGGAGCTGTTAGAGAACACAAACATAGAGGCTACCTGTACCAAGAAGGAACTAAACTAAAAATACTATTCTTCCAATACATGGATCTAAGCAAATGCATTACATTTTAACTTTTGGTATTTGTAGAAGACAATCTTCCATACAGCAGTATTCATTTATAATGTATCAATCAAAAAAAAAACCAAGCCAATTACAGATTTTTTCACAGGTTGCTTATTCTATGTGATTTTAACAAATTCTGAGTATTTCTCTAAGTGCCTCTTACTGATGAGGCATTTTCTCATTACAAATTTTGAGTTATAGCATAACTTAAAAAATGTCAAAGTCTATATAGAAAAATAAGCATTTCTATTAAATAATATAAAAATATAACTGATTAACTTTCTGAAAAATTTACATAATGTCAGCATACCATCTTATGAATTCATAAAAATCATTTCAACTATAACTTCTTTTAGACAAAAAGATTTTCGGAGGCAAACTGAATTAGGTAGAGAAAGATTTTTTTTTTTATCCAAACGAGATCATTCTTATAAAATGAGCATGTTATTAGTGATTTTCAAGGAAGGAATATAAGGCATTATTCTTTAAGTTGACTATTTTATAAATGTTCTATCATCTGTTTTTTAAAATCTAAAATGACAATTAAAGATAGGTTTGTTTTTAAGGAAAACTTACATGGAGTTGCAAGATGCTGAAATTTGACTTAACAGGACAAAGTTCCCAAGTCTCGTTCTCTAAGAACATTCTCAGTTCATCAAGTCGTGTTCTAAATACATACATAAATAAATAAACCACTGTAGTCATGAGAAGGAAAGAATACTAAACACATAATTGAGAAAATAAGGTACAATACAATTATAGGAATGCAAACATAATCAAAATAAACTTTGAGACTCATTCAGGCAAATACAGTCAAGACACATGTTTACTGTTTCTTGGTAGCATTTCATCATCCCTAAAGAGCAAAAGTCGAGTGGCTCAAATATTTACTGAGCTGAATATTTTTACTATACTGCAAAAACAATAAATGAATAGGAAATAACATTTTTATTAGGAGACTAAACTAAAAGCCTGTCACCAGTCACGTACTTAGAGTACACTGAGTTAATCATGTATCAACACCAAGACAAAGAGAAATTATGAGGTCAATATAACTAATACATGCTTTATGCTAAACAGTACAGACCCACACATAGCCATAGTACAAAGACAACTGTCACTACTCAAAGACCATTAGCTGACTACCAATCACCATACAACAAAATAAATAAGCATGTATGACATTAGGTCACACTGATCTTTCTGTAACACTATCACTCCCACAATTTATCCTGAGTCCATGAGTAGCCAGCATGTTATACACAGAGTCCCAAAAAAAGAAATCCTTTTTTCTCATTGAATAAAGGGCCAAAGCCTGTCCCTTCCTACTACAAGCTGCTATAATACTAAAAAACAAAATCTAGACTTAAATTCACATATTCTAAATTAGAGGCAATGAATAGATCTGCAAAGCAGAAACTGGAATTTTGGGGTTAAGAGACCAGAACTTTAAGATAATTATTGCTAGTTAAATACAAAAGAGACATGGATGTACATAATGAACAGAAAATTTCAAATAATTGCAATAAGAGTAGAATCAAATGGACATTCCAAACTGAATAATATAATACCTTTAATTAAAAACTGAATGGATAAATAGTAGGCTAAAAACAGGATTAGTAAACTCAAAAACAGGAAATATGCAGGTTGAAGTCTGGATATCTAAAGTAAAACACACTCCCCCCCAAAAAAGGAAAAAAACAAAACATCGTGACAAATATATAGAAGAGTCAAAACGTCAAGTATGTGTAAGTATACGGCGAATAGAAAGATTAAACAAATACTAGCAGCACTTGGAAACGTAATGGCTGAGAATCTCCAAAAGTGATTGTGACCATGCCTCAGACCACAGTCAAAACTGGACCGTAGAATAGGTAAGAAGTAAAATTATAAAGCCTTACAACTTAGCAATAAAAAAAATTAAATGGAATAAAAGCTTTGCATAGGGACTTCTGTAATGAAGACATACAAATGGCTGGTAAGCAAATAAAAAAGGTAACATTTATAGTTGCTAGAGAAGTATAAATTTAAATCATTAGAAGATATCATTCATACCTACTAGGACAGTTGTAATTAAAAAAAAAAAACAGAAAATAGCTACATGTTAACAAGGTTTTGGAGAAACAGGAATCTTCACACAATACTGGTGGGAAAGTAAAACGGTGCGACTACTTTGGAAAACAGCCTGGCAGCTCCTGGCAGTGTTAAACACAGTAACCACAGAGCTCAGTAATTCCACTCTTTCTTAGACAATTAGCATAGAACCCAGGAACTCCACTGTTTATTACTTCCTTGTAACAAATCACCATCAAATGAGTAACACCAAACAACAGAAATTTATTCTCTCAGAGTTCCAGAGCCACACGTTCAACATTAGTATCCCTGAGCTGAAATCAAGGTGTTGGGAAGGTTGTACCCCAGAGGCTCTCGGAGCATTGGACTCGGAACTCCAGCACTCCAGTGTCTGCCTCCGGTTTCACAGTGTCTTCTCCTTTATGTATGCGGAGTGGTTTTCCTCACGGTTCAGGTAAAGTCTTTCTTTCCCTTCCTCTCATTTGTGATGGCATTTAGAATCTACAATGCTTACTTTTATAACAAAGGACATTATGCAAAAAAAAAAAATTTCTGTTGATACTGGAGATAAAAGCAACACACACTCTAAACTGTGCTCCCAAACTCATCACAAAATTCCTAATGTTTACACCAATGCATACTTTTTCTAATCAAGTATTTGCTTACAGTCTCTAGAGACTCGGACCTCAATTGTATGTGTGTGTGCACACATGCCGGCTGAGGAGAAAGGGGATATTTTTTTTTTTCACTTTACCAAAATCTTTCAAAGAATAAATCTTTCTTAGGCATAGAATGAAAATTTACTCCTTATAAAGATAGGTAAGTTCTTCTCTCTTATTGCATTGGTAAGTATATATTTCAGGTCCTTGAAAAAAATGATAAATTGATTAAAAGAGTAATTATAAAATTAAATATATTTGTTAATTAAATGGAATATTTTGACAATTACTGCTACATAATTTCTACATTGTTATTGATAAAACCAGAGTATTTTGCTTTGGAAATTTTACAACACCCAGCAAAACAATGACAGCTCTGGGTGCATACTTAGGATATGAACAGAAAAAAAAAAACTTGAGAAAATAAGATTTGGAATTTCGAAGGATAAAAATTTGTAATGATGAAGACTATACTCTTTCACTACATTCCTCATAAAACTGCTAAAAAACTTTTGCCCTAGAAAAAGAGAATGACATGCAATCTTTTAGACTACTACTCCAAGTAAGGCAAATACACTTTCTTTCTTTCTTTTTTTTTTTTTTTGAAACAATGTCTCACATTCTCACAACTTACAGTCCACCTGCTGACTGAACGCGCCTGCCCTCTGTAGCTCCAGACCATGCCTGCCAGCCCTCACCCTAGGCCCTTTACTTGTCTGGGAGCTTGTGCTGACCTGCTGATTTCCACTGCTTTTCCTCTGTTCCTGGGTTAACGTTCAAGTCCAGCAGACCTTCCTAGGCTGGACCATGGAGGAAATTCCTTTATGTAAATCTCTGTCTTTTAGCAGAAACATGTGGAGCCACTGACGAGTCAATCCTTCATTGTCACTGTTAGTGGCATGTCAATAAACTTTCACTATAGACAATGAGTTTTTGATTTTGTTACTTCGTACCAGAGACTCAGGTTTTGGGATTCTACTGTCTCTCCTTGCTCAGTCATTACCTTCTCACAGTCGTATGTGTGATATCAGCTGAAAAATTATTAGACATCACACCACTGAGTAATAATTAAATGTATTTAGATATACATAAGCTTTCCATATTGATTGTAAATTATGTCAATTATTTTTAAAAGATTTATGTTAAATCTGTATCACAGTAGACACATGTAAAAAGTTTAATAACTTTTTTTAAAGCAGCTGAATGAACTTTGGGGTAAAATAGTTAAAAAGGAACAACATGGAATCCTAACACTGCCTTCATTAACAACTTCAGTTTCATTAAAACAGAAGGCCTGACTGGAAATCTTGCAGTACAGACCAAGAGAGCCTCTTAATCACACATGGGGAGAAAAAAGCCACACAGAGCCAGAAGCCTCGCCTTCCTTGTAGCACAAAGGCCTGCCAGATGTCTCTTTCCCCAAAGATTGTCCCTGTCATCACACCTGGGAGACCTTCTCTTGTTCCACTGATTCCTGCAATGGCCTATTCTGTAACTGACTTGACTTCTGTCTTGATAGAAGGTGCCTATCCTCAGTGGGAACCAGGCAAGTGCACTTTATGATCTGGCCATGATAGCTTACCTTAGTAAAATTAGAGAATACAGAAATGAATTATATAATACTTAGAAACACTTGACATTTTAAAAGGACCCCTCTAGAGACATTTCAGAGTGAGAGACTATACACTCAGTTTCTCACCCACGGCCTGCTGCTTTCCAGCCCTCTGACAGCGAGCGAGCCACATAATGCCCCAGCTTTGGCTTCACCAATGCAAGCTTAGGTGACTGGATCTAATGGTCTCTGTAACTGTTGCTTACACATCTCACCCTTTTTTCTTGCTACACTGTATATTATGAATATGGGAACAGGTTAAAGAGCAAAGAAATAACTACTTCTTTAATACTCTCTTTGCTCAGTATTGACACCAAAGTTTAAGCCTGACGAAGCTTGCAGTTATTTTTTCTCTAATTGTTAACCTGTTGGAAAACTATAATGATATCTTAGCATTGTTTTGATTTGCATCTCTCTTATGCCTAGAGATGTTGAACATCTTTTCATGTATCTATTGGCCTTTTGCATTTCTTCATGAGTGAACTGCCTCTTCATTTCATTTGCCCACTTTTCAATAGGATCCTTTATTTTGGTGGGCTGACTTTTCTTCAGTTCCCTGTATATTCTAGATATGAGCTTCTTATCTGAGTTGTTGGTGGTGAATATTTTTTCCCAGTCTGTTGGTTCTCTTTTTTACAATGTTGATAGTTTCTTTTGCTGTGCAGAAGCTTTTTAATTTGACAAGATCCCATTTGTTAATAATGGGGATAATTTCTTTTGCTCTTGGTGTCTTGTCAAGAAAGTCTTTGCCTACGGCTATGTCTTTTAGAAATTTGCCTAATTTGTCTTCTAGAAGGTTTAGTGTTTCATTTTTAATGTTTAAGTCTTTGATCCATTTTGATTTGATTCTGGTGCATGGTGACAGGTGTGTGGCTAGATTCATTCTTCTGCATGTGGATGTCCAGTTTTCCCAGCACCATTTATTGAACAGGCTGTCCTTTTTCCATTGTATGCATCTGGCCCCTTTGTCGAAGACTAAGTAACTGAGGGTGTTTGGGTTTGTCTCTGCATCTTCAATTCTGTTCCACTGGTCTGTCTGTCTGCCAGTACCAAATTGTTTTTACAACTATGGCTTTACAGTACAGTGTGATGTCTGGAACTGTAATGCCTCCTGCTTCAGTCTTGTTGCTCAGGATTGCTTTGGCTATTTGTGGTCTCTTTTGGTTCCATATGAATTTAAGGATTGTTGTTTCAAGTTCTCTCAGAGAATGGCCTATACTAACAAGTCAAATAGCAATCAGTGCTGGCGAGAATGTGGGGAAAAAGGAACTCTCTTACACTGCTGGTAGGAATGTAAACTCGTACAACCACTCTGGAAATCAGGATGGAGAGCTCTCAAAGACTGGAAATAAATATCCCCTTTGATCCGGTGACACCCCTCCTGGGAATATATCCAAAGGAGGCCAAAACAACACACAGCAGAGATATGTGTATACCCATGTTCATAGCAGCACAACTAACAATAGCTAAAATGTGGAAGTCACCAAAATACCCATCAACAGACCAGTGGCTACACAGACTGTGGTATTTGTACACAATGGAATACTATGAATCAATAAAGTCCAACAGTGTGGAGGCCTTTGCGGGCAAATGGAAGAAACTTGAGAACGTCATGCTTAGTGAAGTGAGTCAGAAGCAGAAGGTGAAACCTCGAATGGTCTCTCTGATATGAGAGTCCCAGAGCACAACTATTATGGAACTTAAAGCAAAAAACAAAGTGAAACAGGGGGGTAGGGTGGGGAAGAAGGGAGGGAGGGGAAGATGGGGGGAGGGACAGAAAGAGAGTGGGAAAGCCCTTGTGTCCTTGGCAGGATGCGTATGTGCACAAAATGCTCAACTCCATTGTAAACCTTAGAATTTGCATATATATATGACGAAAAAAAGAAAACTATAATGAAAATCTTTGGTAAAGTTGGTACCCACTCTCAGGGTGTTCTGAAGTGTATTTTTTTCAGATGACAATATTATTATTAACATGACAGTTTAAAAATGGTGACATTGCACATTCTCAAATTAAATTATCTAGAAATGAAACTAAATCTACTAATTCCTTTTCACCAAATCATGCTAAATAAGAACTGAAAAACTGTAAGAAATATGTATGCTGAATTACAGACCATATGTTATTTTCTTACTAAAAGCATTTCAATATGTACATAATTGGTTTCATGATCCTATACAGCCAAATTGAGCTCTTGAACATGAAGAAATTCTTGAACCAAATCATTCTTTCTCTGAGCCATTTAGGCTGTCAGTTTGAAAATACAGGCATACTAACCTGTGAAAAGAGAAGTATTTCACTTTTTGGAGGAATATCTTCTACTTCAGTATATTTGGGCTAAAGGAGTAGCTCAGTGGTTACAGCACTTGCCTTGCAAGCACAAGACCCTGAGTTCAATTCCCCAGCACCAATCACAGCACTCATGAGGCTGAGGCAGGAGGACTGCCACGAGTTTGAGGTCAGCCTACATAGTGAGTTCGGGACTAGCTTGGCCTATCAAAATCAAGCAAAGACTTAACTAGAAAATAAAACTATAGGCCAGTCTCCTTACTGAAAACAGATGCAAAAATCCTCAATAAAATACTAGCAAGCAGAATTCAAAAAATCATTAAATAGATTATACACCATGATCAAGCTAGCTTTATTCCAGGGATGCAAAGATGGTTCAACATACACAAATCAATAATATAATGTTATACACCACAGAAATAAAATAACAAAAATTACATGATCATCTCAGTAGATGCAGAAACATGCCTTTGACAAAATCCAACATCCATTTATGATAAAAAAAATTTTTGAGGACGTTAGATACAGAGGGACCTCATCGCAAACTGACAAAAGGCATTTATACAAAATCTACTGCCAACATTATACTAAATCAGGAAAAAACTGAAAGCATTTCCCCTTAAAACAGGAATACGACAAGGCTGTCCACCCTCACCTCTCCTATTCAATACTCAAAACCCTAGCCAGAGCCATTAGGCAAGACAATGAAAAAAGGAAATACAGACTGGAAAGGAAGAAGTCAAACTGTTCTTCTTTGCAGATGACATGATTCTCTACATAAAAGATCACAAAAAATCCACCAAGACTCTTAGAACTAATTAACAAATTCAGCCAAATTACAAGGTACAAAACGAATTAATACAAATCAACAGCATTCCTCTACACTGACAATGAATCAACGAGTAAGCTAAGAATAATCCCACTCTCATTAGCTCCTCAAAAATTAAATAGCTAGGATTAAACTTAACCAAGGATATGAAGGACTTCCGCAACAAAAATTATGTAATGCTGAAAAAAAATAATAGAAAAGGACTTCAGAAAATGTAAAGGTACCCCCTTCCAGATAGGCGGAATTAATATTGTAGTAATGTCTCTACTGCCAAAATTGATATGCAGATTCAATGAAATTCCTGTGAAAATACCAACAATACTTTTCACAGAACTTGAGAAAACAGACAGGTCGAGGGATGCACCAGAATGGACGCAGAGACAACCTCAAGTACCTTCAGTTATCTGATCTTTGACAAAGGGGTTAAAAACATACAACGGAGAAAGGAGAGTCTCTTTATTCAACACTGCTGGGAGAATTGGTTACTGACATGCAGAAGAATGAAATTAGACCCACACCTACTGTCATATACCAAAATCAAATCAAAGTGGATCAAAGATCTAGACATTAAGACTGAAACACTGACGAGGGCTGGAGGAATGGCTCAGCAGTTACAGCACTTTGGCTAGCAAGAGCTAAGTCAAGCACTAAGTACCTGAGTGTGATTCCCCAGCAGCACATAAACTGAATGTGGTGACTCACACCTGTAATTCCAGCACTCGGGAGGCAGAGGCAGGAGTACTGCCTTGAGTCCAATGCTAGCCTGGGGTCCTTAGTGAGTTCAGGACCAGCCTGAGCTACAGATCAAGACCCTGTCTCAATAAAGGAAAAAAAATAATAATAATAAAAACAAAAATAAAAAATAAAAAGACTGAAATACTGAATCTCCTGGAGGACAAAATAGGTAAAACTCCTAAAGATACAGGCATGAGCCAAGACTTCCTCAATAGTTCTGATGCAAAAGCACCTCCAGAACAAATAAATGGGATTATATCAAATTAAAAAGCTTCTGCACGGCAACGGAAACAACTAACTGCGTGAGGAGAGGACTGACAGAATGGGAAAATTACCATTCACATCCCACACCAGAGACAATAACTACAAAACACAAAGAACTGAAGAAAAATAGATCCTTCAGAATCAAAGACCCAAATAAAAAATGGGCAACTGAAATGAACAGATAGTTCTCAGAAGAAGTATAAATGAACAGCAAATACATGAAAAAGTATTCAACATCCTTAGCCATTAGAGAAATGCAAATCAAAACAATACAAAAATATTATCTTACCTCAGTGAGAATGGCTTCTATCAAGAACTCAAAAAGCAATAGACAGATGCTGGCAAGGGTACAGGGAAAAAGAAGTCTTATATTCCTGGTGGGACTGTAAACTGGTATAACCACTTTGGAAAAACTATGGAGATTTCTCAAAAAATGAAAATTAGATATTCCATTTGACCCAGCAATATCTCTTCGTGATATCTTTCCAAAAGAGTTAAAAACACCATGTAACAACAAAGATGCACGCATAGCCACATATAAAGCAACTCAACTAAATCACAGACGATGCCAAAATAGCTAAATCACAGAAGATGCCAAAAATATACATTGATAGGCCAATGGATTACAAAGAAATGTGGTATATGTACACATAAAGACAGATTTGAGTTATTTGTAGGTAAATAGATACAACTTGAGACCATTAGGCTTAGTAAAGTGAAACAGACTCAGAAGATTAAATACCATGCAGTTTCTCTCACATGAGAAACCCAGAGTATAAATAAAGAGTCAAATAAGTGAGATGTTGGGAATGGGGAAACATGGGAGAGGGTAAGAAGCAAGAATGGGGCGGGAAAGGAAATGTGAAGTCTGTGCAATATATATGTGCACAAGATTCTCAAGTTAATGTGGTGTATGGAATATGAGTAATGTAGCCTTTATGTATTACATAAAAATGTCAATGGAAATGGGGAAACTATGAAATATAAAAAAGTTTATCATTAAAAGATATACTTCAATTTCAATTTAGAAAATGCACTTCAGGAGCATGACTCAGGATCTAGCTTAGAGCAAGAGATCTAACAAATGTTCATTGTCTTCTCAATTTTATACTGTTTGAAGTATACAAAATGCTGCTATATGAACATTCTTTCCCATCTTTATCCACTCCCCAAAACCATTATTAATTCTCCTATTTAAAGTCAGCAGGGACAGCTCTGTAGAGCAATGTAACACACAATCTTGGCTTTGTAACTGGATTTTGAACATCACAGCCTCTCCTCTAGAAGTCTTCCCACACCTACAGGGTCGATGCTCACCGAATACTGCCTCTAATGATTTAAATTCCTGCTATACACCACATTGTACACGACTTGTATGCAACAGTGGCCAAATTCTTTCAGTGAACTCTGAGGTAATAATCACCTTGTACCCATCAGTTCACTTAATAAATACAACTAATTACAATTTAAAAATAAGCACATTTTATCAGATTTTTGGTGAAACATTCTCAATTATCCTTTAAAAATTACAAATAACATATTCAATTTTAAAATTAATAACTTAAACATAATGTTCTAAGAGTTAGCATTAGCTGAAAATATTCTCATTATCTAAATAAATGTATTCATATTTTATTAGAGCTCTCACCTATGGTAGTTCTTGAAATAGTTGACACTTTGTTTTCTAATAGATTCTTGCAAAACTTCAGACTTGCTACCACAAAACTCTTCTCCCACTTGCATCAGCCTAGTCAGATAGAAAAGTTTATGTAAATTTCACCAACATCCTCAGAGAAAAAGAAGTACAAGCTCTTTCTTCAAAGATAACGAATCACAAAAATTTTGTTATTTGAAAACACTAAGGATTACAAATCCATAATCTTTTATAAACATTCAATATTTAAACACATGCACACGCAAGCCTGGCTGCAATTAGTTATGAATGTACAATTATCTTCATTTCCATGCAGAAGTTAACACATAACTCATTAAATCACAGTTTCTTTGATTATGATGATTGAATGAATCAAACGAAAGAACAAGGCAAGATTCAAACATTACCTGCTAATTATATCCAAAACAAAGATGAAATCATCATATTTGAATATAGACAAATCCGTTCCAAGCAAGTAGGTTTTTACTTTTAGCTGAACATCCTGTAGGAAAAAAAATTTTTTTTTCAAGTATCCAAAATGTAGAAAGTAAGTTCTTAGCACCACTTATTCTAGAATTAATACATTAAAATGAGACAGGAATACTTTTTAAACTTGATGAAGAGTATTTAAGCCAACAGCCAACATTCTTAAGCAGTATAATAGAGATAATTCCATGAATATCAAATATGAAATAGAAATAGTGAGAATCCAACTACAATTTAACAGTTACATAAAATTCTACAGGCACACACAAAGATAAGAATTACATCCTCATAGCAGAGCTTAGGACAAAAGTCATCATTGTTTATGCTTGGCTTTGGTCTGTTAGAAACCCCAAATAATCAATTCAAAACTAAAGAGCTATGTGCGGTAAGTATAAGATAATACATAAATCTTTCATGTGTATCTGCCACGTGTACACAAAATGTGTGGATTTCAGAATAGAGATAGTTTATGTAGAGATTCAAAACACACTAAAGACAGTAAGAAATACTAGACTTTTAAGGAAAAATTTATAGTACTAATGAAATACAGAAAGCAATTTGAAAGGAAATTTCAGTGAACTAAGTAGTGGACTGAATGACTGAATACAATATAGATACCAGTTTTCCACATTAATGTGTAAGTGCAATGAAATTCTAACCAAAACAATAACAAAAATAAAACTTTTCTTCTGAACAACTATTCTAAAATTTCACGGACGAGACTATGAGGGAATAACTGCTTTTTCAAAAAATAAAACTTTGCTAAAGGTGAAGTAAAAGTTATGAGTCATGTTGGAAGATTTGCACTACTTAAATATATTAAACACTACTAAAAATAGAATGCTGCCAATAAAATATTATGCAGAAAAATTTAAAAACTCAAAACAGAGAACACAGAAACACTGTTTATTTTTACACTATAGGGACACATCTAACAACCCAAAAAATAAATGGTGAGGCAAATGTTTGCCAAGGAAATGTGGACCAAATAAAGATAGGAGAGGTAACAACTTCTAGCTGTCATATGTACGCTCCTGCGCTAGTAAGCCCACAAACTAAATACTGCTTTCTGACAAAATTTTTATTTCTGAGTACTCTCTTTATGGTCCTGGTCTCTGCCATTACTCCCTGAAAATTCCAGCAATGTTGGTCTCTTTTCCACCAGATCTTTAACTCAGTGATTCTCCAAGCATGTCCCTGAGGTCGGCAGTATCACCATCGCTTGGTCACTTAACAGAGATGGAAATTCCTGAGCTTCAGCATACTGACAGACAAGCTCAGGGAGCGAGGCCAGCAAATGTCTTACCACGTCCGCTAGGTGATTCTGATGCATGCCGATAAAGTTCTCATGCCACTGCTTTAACAAGTGCCCAGGCTTTCCGCTTTGTTTCTCTCAGTACTAAGGACTGAACCCAGGGCCTTCACACTAAGCTACTAGACCCAATTCTTTTTTATTTTCTTTCTTTCTTTCTTTCTTTCTTTCTTTCTTTCTTTCTTTCTTTCTTTTCTTTCTTTTTTTTTTTTTTTTTGAGACAAGGTCTCACTAAGTCGCCCAGGCTGAATTTAACCTGTGATCCTCCTGCTTCGGCCTCCCGGGGTGCCAGGGTTACGTGTCCAGGTGCTTACATAAAAAGATTTCCTACACCAGCCCTTCCTTATCAGTCATGCCATCAGGTTGCCAGTGATGGAAACTAACAATATAAAATGTCAGATATGTCAAAACACACTTGCTTATCTGAAACTTTTCCATGGATACTATGATTCCAACTCTATACAAGGAGGGTCTGTCAGGACACTAAATCAGAAACAACTCATTTCTGACTCTAGGTGTGCATTTAGTAAGTATGAAATTTCTTTTTCTGTCATACATAATACTCAAAAAGACCTAAACTCATAATTAATGATAAAATTGGTTTAATATGGTCATTTCAGAAAATGTGGAAGTTGAAACTCTCAAAACTTGCACACTTTAATATTAAAGGATAAATTAAAATAGGATATCTAATAGAAATCAAAAATAAAAACACTTAAGTACAAATATTACATGATTCTAAAGTAGATATCTGTTTTCAGAATATATTTTCCTAAATAATTTTTTAAAAGAATTCCTATAAAAGATGGTAAAACCAAAAATCAGCCTCATTAGAAATATCAAAAGTACCTTTTAAAAAACTATAACACGGCTAAAGATTTTCCAAGGTTTCAAAGACTCCAAAACAAAGACTTACACTCAAAGAGATAGTACGTTGATCTAGGAAGTGTCAGGTATTTTCCCCCATTTTATTGATATGTATAAGTGCAAAATTTAAGGTGTACACTGAAGTTTAGCATTTTGTGCACATTAACTTTTTTGTCAAGGTGACAAGGACTTTCCCACTCTCCTTTTCTCCCTCACCCTACCCTTCCCACCCTCCCTCCCCCACCCTACCCCCCTGTTTCACTTGTTTTACATTTTAAGTTCCATAAGAGTTGTGATCTGGGACTCCCATATCAGAGAGACCATTCGATGTTTCACCTTCTGCTTCTGACTCACTTCACTAAGCATGATGTTCTCCAGTTTCTTCCATTTGCCTGCACAAGCCTCCATGCTGTTGGACTTTATAGATGCATAGTAGTTTTTAACGAACTAAAAATTTCTGATTATAGTAATTGAGCCACTAAATTGGAAGAAAAGCTTGAAAAGACACAGCTATGGTCTGAACATTTGGGTTCCTCTAAAATTCACAAGCTGAAATCCTAGCCCCAAGGTGCCTGATGGCACTGAGAAGGAGGGCCATGCAGGTGGCGCCCTCCTGAGCGGGAGAGGCACTCACCCCAGTCTGAAAGCGTGCTTTCCATTTGCACCACAAGTGACACACCAAGAAAGCATTTTCTACAAACCAGAAAGCAGGACCTCTCCAGGCACCAAGTCTGCCGATCTTCTGATCTTAAACTTCTCAGCCTCCAGAACTATATAAAATAAATTTCTCTTACTTCTAAGTGATCCAGTTAGGTCATGTTGTTATAGCAGCCACAATGGATTAAATGGCTAAACTAAGCCTAAAACACGTAAGAGAGACTCCCTCAAAGCTGTAAAGCTCGCTGAGAAAGAAAGAATCTTCCCTCTATACTACATTCTGACCAGAGTATCTCCTATTTAATTATCCCTTTCCCGACACTAAGAGAACAGAAAAATTAAACACACAAATAAACAAAATAAAGAGAACACCTGGGTGGGAAAGCACACATTGTTAAGACGATAAAAGCAAAGATGCTGTCAAAGAGCGCACGAGTACTTCCAAAGGAGACTCACATGGAAGGCCTTCTTCTCTTGTGTCATTATAATGGCCAAATATATTATAGACATTAAATTAAATAGGCCAGTCATAAAGAACCCTAATATTTATTAAATGTGCAAAGAACACAAAATATAGAAAATCTAAGGACTGAATTTCTGCTAACAACTCTGCCGTGAACACTTTCATCGTCTCTGTAAGAAAAAAACAAAAAAGAACAAACCAAACCTGCCATATTCGTGTAAGTCCATGTTCTAATTTCTTCTTTACATAGCCACGATCAAAATTAGTTTCTTCAGTATCCATCATATTATTCCCTTCTGAAAAATAAAACATGGCATACATTTTCAAACTTAATCAAACTTTTTTCTTTCCAAATAATTTCCACTCAGCCTCTCATTTTTGTAATCCTATATAAGATAGAGAAAATGCATTCAATTCTTTGGGCAGAGGGTACTGGGGACAGACCCCGGAGCCTCCACACTGAGCAACCCCTCTCGCCCATTTTGCATTTTTGACTTGAGACAGGATCTTGCAAAGTTGCTAAACTGACCAGGCCAGGCTCCAATTTGAGATCCTCCTGCCTCTGCCGATCAGGGTTCTCGATTACAGGACTGTACCATTGGATCTAGCTTATTTCTTGTATCAATAAAATGGGGAAAAAAGAAAAAAGTATGTACCAGGATTAAACTCAATTGATAGGACACAAATCTTAGGTAGCAAAATGCCTAAAATGTGACAGGAGCTGGGATTCCAACTCAGCAGTGTAATTCAAGAGACCAGGTTCTAGAGGGCCACACATTCCAAGACCTTGTGACAGGCTGGGGCCAGGGCATCAGAGGACCAACTAACCCATTACCATTTAACATGCAGGCCAACAGGAGCGTAGACCACAGAACTACTCATGCAATGAAGATTAAATGATGTGGAATTTTGTATTTTCAGATAACCTAATAATGCCAGTTCAACAGGTAAGATCAGTGATCCTCCACAAAATAAATTTATGCATAGTATACCTATGCATAAACCATGAGAAATAACTGAGTATAATATTATCTCATCTTATGCCAGCAGGCCATCCACTGGTGACCAGGACAAAGCACCAGCCCAGCCCAGCAGAGGGAACCAGGTCACTACAAGCCTAACCTCAGGGCACATATTCATTCTCTGGGTTTTAGAAACTCAGCAGCTTAGGGCAGTAATCCTAAACACAAACAACAGCTTCAGAGTTTCACATAGAATGTTAAAGCATCAGGAATCTATATATATATATATATATATATATATATATATATATATATATATATATATATATATTATCAAATAATACTATAACAAAGCTATTACATATGAGTTCCAGAGTGCTCTTCAGGTTTATGAAGTTCTGCATAGAATTATTTTCAAATAACTAGTTCCCATAATTTTATGTCTCGATGAAAGAACTAGAGAGGAAACAAACAACATTTCAGAGTCCTACATGTTATCATCCGGTTGATAATGAGAGTCGCCTGAATCTGTGACTCCAACCCTCAGCATCAAACACACATCTGACTGCAGGGTCAAGGCAGCTGTACAAAGAGCACTGGGTATATGAGGCTCAGACACTTCGAAGTTTGACTTAAAGGAAAATGAATGTAAACTGTTGCTCTAGAGCAAAATTCCAACTTCATCTTGATGAATATAAACTGTCCTTTCAATTCATTTTTATAAATTTTTGAAGTGTTTTAGTAACTCATAGTATTGGCATATATTTATAAATTCTTACATTTAATGTATATGTTAATGCTGTGACAAATTTTCCTTTTGATTTCTACTTAAATAATATATTGCAAGAGAAAAAAAAGATTGCTGATATAACAGCATCCACATCTAGAAAAATATATAGGTTGCCAAAACAGAGCAAGCTCTATGAATAAGCAGAATCCCAAAGAGCCTCGGATTTCCTAAAAATCTGAGATTAAAAAAAACAAAACAAAACAAAAAATAACCAAGCCTTGCAGGCATTTCGTTAGTGTCATTATCTCTTCAGCTATCTCCTTTCATGATACTGAGAGTGCAGCAGCCAAAGCCGCCGCTTTACATTATTTCCTAAACTTTCAAGGAGCATTTCAAGGGGCAAACTGAGGTCAGGACAGAGAAAATAATTTATTTTCACTTTCATCTCTGATAAATGGCAGAGGAAACTTAGAGGCAGGCATCTGGGTTTCCACTGTCTACGTTTCCAGGTAATGTATGCAGGTAAAGTACAAGGGCTGGGTAAAAAGAATCTGGCCTGTAATCCATTGGGTTTTGTTTTGGCCTTTATATGTTTGCCAATTTTCCCCGGTTGTGGGGATCCAACCCAGGGCCTTGCACACGCTGACCAGGTATCAGTACAGTAGCCGCTGTTGTCTCCTTCTCGTCCTTTCTTTACAACACTATTTCTAAGTGGATTAAAAATCCATTCATCAGCTTTTCCTGTCTTTATTTTTCACTTTAAGTATTTATAAGCTTATCAGAGGTCAAGATCCAACATACGTCTTTCAACCTATGAAAAATCCTATATTTGATCATTGGTATTTTGGTGCTTCCTGCACAACCCAACAACAGAAACCAGGCACCACAGAATCTGTTAACTACAATATCTTCACTCAATACCTACATTAAGCTGCATGTGATGCAAAACACTTCTGCAGTATAATTTATGTATAGAAGTATAAGAATAATATATTGCTTCCATCTTGAATAATTACTATTGTTCAAAAACAATTACTGTGAATATATAATTATATAAAGTAATTTGAATAGAATGTCCAATAAATATAATAATTTCTCAGACCTGTTTAAATTACTTAGCTGTCTACCCCCTACCCACTTAAAATTATATTTTACATTCAAACATGAGTATGTTAAAAACATATTTATAAAATTCAAAGCCTTCCTATTTTCAGGAAGGAAAGTATTAATGTAATTATTAATTCTTAGAATTTAGCATTATTAGTACAACACATTGAACATTTAGCACCAACCTCATAGTACGTTTCATGTAACGTGATTTTTCTTTTTGAGACAAAGATAGTAGCCCAGGCTAGTCCTTAACTCACTACGTAGCCCAGGCTGGCCCTGAACTCATGTTAATCCTCCTGCCTTAGCTTCCCAAGGGTGAGGATGACAGGTGCCACCACGCCCAGCTTACACAGTGTTGGGGAATGATCTCGAGGCCTGGCACATTCCAGGCAGTCATTCTACACACTAAGCTATACCTCCAGCCCCTCAAAATACATTTAGATCAATTTCTTAGCTAGTTTGTAGCTAATATTAAAGAAATATATTTTTAGAAAGTCTCTTTCCCATTAACTCAGTCCGCAGGCCATGAGCAAGCAAATACTCCTGGAAATTCACACTACTAGCCTCTTAAAGTTCTTTAGCCCACTTAATCCCTGAAGGTAACAGGGCTTTTGTAGAAGGTCAATCACTTTCTTTGCTGAACATTTAATCTACTGTCACTCTTAAGATCTTAAATCCTAAAAGCATGCCTATCCCTTTTCTTTCTTTTTGCCCCACAAATGTTGCATATTTTATGTAGGCCAACTTTTAAAACAAGTTACATTTAAATTTTAAATCAAGTTAATTTCCTACCGGATGCTGAAGCGGTGTCCTCGCTGTCATACTTCCCGTGCCAATCCATAGTTTTGTAGTAGCTGAGCATAACTTCCCACAGAGCCTTGCACAGGTCCCCAAGGCATGGAATATAGCTTTCTGGTGTAACATGCTATAGAACATAAGATGGACCAATTTTACTTAAACATATAACTAATCAAAATAAAATGTCATGTTACCAATCACGTTATTTTGAAAAATTATAGAGATAAGGATGAAAATTTCTACTAGCCTCATTAAAGAGAAAATTACAATGGCAAGATAAATGTTTCAGATGCTCATTTCAACAGGACTTTTTAGAGTGCGTAGTAATATACTGTCAATCAACTGCAGCCACAGACCAGCAGTCTACAAGACACTACTGAATCAGCAAGTGCTCTCATAAACAGCAGTGTAAACTTTCCCAAATGCAGGTTTTCAAAGACTGATGCACCCCTAAGCATGCAAATACAGATTTATTTATCCTTGAACCTGACTCCCAACTTGCAAAATGGAGTCTAGATTTATAATTCATTCACTTCATTTGGGTAAGTAAAAAAAAAAAAGAAAAACCCTTTGACTTTCTTTATATTCTTTAATTCATATGGATCCAGATATACTATACACAGTAGTAACATCATTAAAGAAATGTTTTACATAAATGAGGCTATGAAATGATCACAAATCTTTCCTCTTTCCCACTCTACCTTCTTAAGAACACTCACTCTTCCGGTTGTCTACTCTGCAGGCCTGTCGTACTGTTCTATCACCTGGGGTTCCTAGGCCTCTTCTGGCTTATGATCAATCCATCACACATGACCACGTTCATAACATGCTAGGATAAGATGAGTGCAGGGAAGCTCTCCAAGCCACCCATCCAGTAGGAAAGAGCTCCAGCAGGAATGGCTACTGTGTCACAGGTGCTCGGGATGACAAAATGAGCTGGCGGCCTTTGCTCTAAACAAGTATTCACCCCCACCCCCATGATGACCTCTCCCTCCTTGAACCTCATTTACCAGACACTCACTTAGCAATTAAAAAAATTAGCTTGGATGACTCAATACACATTTAATCTTTGAAGCTAAAGTAGTAAAACAAGAGTTAAGATCCGGAATCTGAGAGGAGTTTACAGCAGAAGTGCTAGAAAGGTTTTTATCTTACAAAATCTATTAATATCATTCACCCTACTAATAGGTGTAAGAAAAAAAATTATCACAATAGCTGTTGAAAAAATTCTGACAACATTCACACCCATTTCTAACTAAAATCTCAGATAAAAATATGAATGTACAGATATTTTTTCAAAATGAGAAAACTGAGACATGAGCCACTGTGGTCAGCAGCAGAGTAAGGGTACTCATTCCTCTGCTACACAAGGTTCTGCAGGGTCCAGTCAGTGCAATCAGATTTGAGAAGGCAATTAGAGGTAAAAGATGAGAAAAGAAGGAAACTATTTAGAGCCGCAAATAACATAATAATATACCTGGAAGTTCCTATAGAATCACGACAGTATGAACTCTAAAGATAAAATAACTCAGCAGGTTATAAAATATGCAAAAGTAATGGCATGTATAAATAACACCCACTTACTGCACTGAATACAATTTACAATAACAGTAAAAAAGATAAAATTCACAGTAAGTTTCACAGTAAGTGATAAAAAATAATTATGAAGAAAATTATGGGGACTGAAGGAATAGAATGCTTGCCCAGCAAGTGCAAGGCCCTCAGTTTGATTCTCCAGCACCACAAAACGCGGTGTGGTGGCGCACACCCGTAATCTCGGCAACCAAGAAGTTGAGGCAAGAGGACTGCTGTGAGTTTGAGGCCAGTCTGGGCTCCACAGTGAGCTCAGAATCAGCCTGAACTACCAAGTGAGAACCTGTCACTAATGAATCAATCAATCAATCAATCAATCAATCAAGAAATGTTCCTGAAAGACATAAAAGTAGACTTCATAAAATATAAAAAACATCTGTACTCTTGGATAGAATGTTTCAACACTACGATGGTATCAGTTAATTAATAAACTTACTGTGACACCTTACAAAAAGGTCCAGAAATAAATTCAGTCTCAATTAAATCTAGCATACAACAGAGATGACATTTCATATCACTCCAATGATAGTTTATTTCAAAGTGTTGAGATAAGTACTTAATTAGAAAAAGATAAAATTAGACCTACTCCTAGGCTGGGGACATAGCTTAGCAGATAGTGTGCACAAGGTCCTAGGTTCAATTCTCCAACACCACATAAAAATTACGTGTGTGTGTGTGTGTGTGTGTGTGTGTGTACATATATGTATACATGTTAATCAGACACAGTGGTGCACACCTGTAATTCTAGCATTCATGAGGTTGAAGTCGAAGGACTGCAGTGAGCTTGAGGCTAGCTTGGGCTACACAGTGAATCCATATGAGCCTGGGCTATAGAGCAAGCCCCTGTCTCAGATAGATAAATAGATATATAGATGGAGAGAGAGAGAGAGAGAGACAGACAGACAGACAGAAAAACAGATAAATTTACTCCTCATACTACACACAATGAACTCCAAATGAATACAAGATCTAAATGAAAAGTAAGTAAATAAATAAGACTACACTAGCAATAAAAGGAAACAAGAATGAGTTACCCACTAGGCTTGAGAGACAGAAAGCTCTTCAATTTATAGCTTGAAATCAGAGGTAATGTAAATAAAAACTGATAGACTTTACTACATAAAAATAAAAAATACCATAAAGAAAGTCAACACACAAATGATACACCTGGAAAATATTCACAATAAAGAGTTAATATTCCATATCTATAAAAAAAAACCTGTTAAAAGTTTGGGAAGTGGTAGCTCAGCTACGACTGAGTGGTTAAGACAAGAGGATCATTTGATTCTAGGAGTCGCAGGCCAGCCTTATCATTATTATTATTATTATATTACTATTATGATTTTCTGAGACAGGGTTTCATTCAGTATCCTTGCTGCCCCTGAACCCATTCATTTGAGGCCAGCCTGGGCTACACAATGAGTTTTAAGGCCACCTGGACTATGCAATGAGAATGTGACTCAAAACAAACAACAAAAAGAACCTAAGACATAAAAAAGTTAGGATAAATTAAAATTACAGGGAGTCAGAAAATTCTCACCTATCAAGCTGTTGAAATTCTAAAGCTGGCCACTGATAAAGACTCCCTGACCAAAGTCAAGCCGAGCTCCTCTGAGCCATGAGCCATCCTCACAACCAGGCTTGAACCGTGGCCTAAAACCGTTTGAACACACCATGCTGCAGTATCTAATGGCTGAAGGCCACATCCCAAGGACCCTACTCTCTCTGATTTACTCAGAACACAGGGCTAGTGTTGCCCGTAGCCATGAGAAGGCAGAAATCCAAGTCCCATGTGTACCAAAGGGCAAACTTAAATAGGTTTGGTTTCTTCTTTTTTAAGAGACAGGGTCTAGCTCTGTAGCCCAGGCTAGTCCTGACATTGTGTATACCAGTCCAGCCTAGAGCTCACAGCAGTCTTTCTGCCTTACCCTCCCAAGTGCTGGGAAATCTATCCTGATGACATAAAACAAAGTGAAGTACATATACAACTTAGACCCTGAATATTAATTGTAATTGCAAACTAATGAAACTAACCTCAATCTCTAAACATAGATTAGTAGAGTAAACTTTCATTCACACCACAAAAGAGTACTTTAATTTTTGAAAAATAATTCAGGGTACTTTTTCATGTTAACTGTTTTTTGGTTTTGGTGATACTGGGGATTGAGCCAAGGGCCTTTACACCGAGTTACATCCCCAGCCTTTGTTTCATGTTTTATTTTGAGACAAGGTCTCACTAAGTCACTAACTTGCCCAAGATAGGCTAGAACTTGCTATCTTCCTGCTTCAGCCCCCCTGAGTACTAGGACTACAGACCTGCCCTGACTATCTCAGGACATGATTACTTCTATAACTGCTACCTGCACAATAAATCGGTCTTCTTTTTCCTTGGTTTATTTTTAGCCCATCATTACGCTTGATCCAACGTTTTACATCACCCACCTATACTGAAAACCAACCCACAGCCACAAGGTTAAGAAATGGCTAAAAGCCAAGAGCAAAGGCAAATGAAAATCACAAGGAACTGGACTACGATACAATCATTCCTTCAAGTAAAAGCGACTACAACTCAATTTTTCTAACTTTCAAATTCAATTCTGCATAAACTTGTATTTAGATTTATAAATATATTTAATCTAAGTATATATCCAAACACGTTTTCTGATACATAAGAGGAAGGCAACATTAGTCATTTTTTCCAAAAAATTATGACTATGTAATTGCAAATAATGGTATTATGCTCCAAAAATTAATGTCTATTACACCTGTCAGTTTAACCAACCAGAAAATTATCACTTAAATCTACTATCCTCTATACTCCATTCGACCACTATCTATCTTTCTATGTATCCATATATGTGTGTGTGTGTGTGTGTGTGTGTGTGTGTGTATGTATATGTGTGTGTGTGTGTATATATATATATATACATTTTTTTCAGTACTAGGAATGGAGCAGAAGGCTTGAACATAAGGCTACATCACCAGGCCTGGGGTTTTTTTTGTTTGTTTGTTTGTTTTTTGAGACAGTCGCACTAAATTGCTCAATTGTTCAGGCTGGGCTTGAACTTGCAATCCTCCTGCTTCGGCCTACCATAGTGCTAGGATTAAGGCCTGCACCACCAGGTTTGACTTTATCTAGTTATTATCTGTCCATTTATCTGAGAAAAAAGATAGCTTTTCCTGTGTTATCTCTTGGAATTTGCTGAAATTTAATATACTTTTATGAAATACACACACATTATGTATGAGTTTTTTTCATAAGGAGAAATTATGCCGTGTAGTTACACTAAGACCTTCCTCACTCATGTAAGAATAAATGAGAATAAATAAATTCGTCATCTGGCTCAATCACAGACTCTACCTAAAAGTATTCAAATTTTATTGTCTTCAAATATGTACAAGGACAGGACTGTGATATACTCAGTCCTGTAATGATTCTTGCCTAACTTTACATTCTAAACTAGACATAAATGTAGAGATCATTTTGCTAAATATATATATACAGTGAACAGCTTAAGGAAGAAAGAAAAAATGGGATAAGTGAAAAAAGTTTCAGGTTAACATCAAGACATGTCAATCTGTACTTGATGACTATGCTGATAAGTTAAATGTCTTTTCAGGTTAAACCTGGGTTTTTATACAAGAAAAATACAGTGAATGGAACCTAAAAAAAAAAAAAAAAAAAAAAAAAAAAAAAAAAAAAAAAAAAAAAAAAAAAAAAAAAAAACCAGCCCACATCCTAAGGCAGGATGCAACCAGCTGACGTAACACCCACAGCAGCGAACACTTCCCGTGCTTTTAACACTATGTACTTAGAATCACTTACAACTAATATTTTCTAATGATTTTACCAAAAAAGTCCAAATTTCAAATACAGAACTTTACTGCACAAACATAGGTGTCATGACCAAAGAGATTTTTAAAAACCAACAAATAAGAAAATAATTTAATTACAAAATAATGGGCCAGCGTGAAGAGGACTTTGATTTCTAAATTAACAGATGGCACAGATTCTACATAGACATCCAGGAAAGAAACACAGCCACGTAACAGAGTGCCCAGGATTCTCAATGGCACTAATTTCACAACTCAATAGTCATCTGACCTCAGGCCACAAAGCCACTTCAGATCTGTTTCACCTTTCATAAAAATGTTAGAAACACAGGAGTTTTCCCATCTCATCACTGATACAAGTTATTTCTCAAATACTAAATACCTAACACTGAAACTTAGCTCAACTGCACAAGATCATTTTTGCCTTCTGTAAAGTGAGAAGGGAAAAAAGGATAGTCCCTGAGGAATAATTCAAGGAACATGCAGAAAAGAGCATTTAAAACAGCCTGAGACTTAAAAAAGCACCACTTCCATAAAAAAGCGCATGTGTCTTGCACTGCTTATGATTATAAAACGTAGCATACTAGTGTGCAGGATGTGGAGAAGATTCACAAATCTAGATGTTATGATGCAAGAGTTTAACACAGCATTTCTACCATGCTCACAACACAAAGAGCAAAATCGGCTCCTAAGTCCACCCTGATTAACGCTTTCATGGACTCCACAGGTCTCATCTCCTAGCGCCGAGTCAGTCTGCAGGAGCACTTGGCATCTTCCATCTGTGCTCTTACCATCCCAAGCAACC
Organism: Ctenodactylus gundi; assembly: GCA_004027205.1. Taxonomy (NCBI): domain Eukaryota; kingdom Metazoa; phylum Chordata; class Mammalia; order Rodentia; family Ctenodactylidae; genus Ctenodactylus; species Ctenodactylus gundi. Next base: position 201,139 of record PVKB01000896.1, on the reverse strand, counting down.
TATGTGACCAAAGTCAGAAAGATGAAACTAACCCAGCAAACAACACATTAGGCTGATTGTAAGGGATAAGTTTAGGCCATTTTCAAAGAGTGTAAATCCAGCAGTAAATATAAGCAACTTTTCTGAATTAGAACCACACAATAAGGAATGTCATCTTTAAAGTTGCTCATAGTGATACCTATGGAAAAAAAATGAGAACCCAGAGCTAGTCTTTTAACCTATTATACAATTTATCTTTATCTTTATACATAAATCTATATTCTAAGATATCCACAAAATTACAGGAAGATGCTTTCTACATTATAACATCAAAATGATTATTTCTCAGGGGTATCCTTACAGTATTATTTTGTTCTTCTTTCATATATAAGTTTAGCACATTAATCACATCCTAACACACAGAACAGAACAAATGTTTGGCATCCTCACAGATATCATAAATTCACAATGCCACACCACACACACACACACACACATACACACACACACCACTTCAAAAAAACAACAAAGGAGTGTTAGCATTATTCGATAAATACTGTGAGCACCATGAGCTCCTGTCACGAGAAGCTAGGATACTTCTGGAAATACACAGCAGGTCAAAAAAGCACCATGCCCAGGGAGCTAAAAGCCTCTGTGCCAGTAGCGGCAACGCAGCCTGAATAAAAAAATGTCATGGCAAGCAGTTAGAAGACACCTCCAACCTCTCGTTGCTTCTGTCAGGACCAGTCTATACAAAATACGAGTATCTTAAGTACTTTCTCACCACTAGAAACCAGAAAGTGGTACCAGATAGCCAAGGAACACTGCACTGGACCTACCATGGCTGGCTTGGGGACCCACTTGGTCATGACTCTTGCATATCACTTCAAGTATCTAAATCCCAAGGATTAAAGCAAATCACCTAGCGTCTCCATGATATTCCATAGATAAAAATACACATGTGCTGCGCTCCTTTATGATTTAAAAACAAAAATATTTCATAGAGAAATATAGTCTCACTCTGCTCTACCAGGCACCTGTCCTGAACACTTGGTATGTATGCACACATGAAGCCAGTGAAGCGGGGGTGATGCAAATGACCCAAACTTGGGCTCAAAAACGAGTGGGTACTAAATTGTGCAAGGTAAGATCTCTTTTAGTATTATTTTCAAGGTTTTTCTCATGGTTATATATATATATATATCAAAATGGGCTTTTTTGTTTTCTGTTTTTGACACAGGGTCTCACTCATAGTCCAGAATGGTGTAGAACTCAGGGCAACCCTCCTGCCTCAATATCATGAATACTGGTATTAAGGGCATGAACCACCACACCTGGCTTATGTGATGCTAAAGGATAGAATCCAGGGATTCACGCTTCCTGGGAAAGTGCTCTAATCACTGAGCTACGCTCCCAGCCCCTCCAAATGGCTTTCTACAAGCAAATTACTTTTTATTAGCAACAAGTAATCCTGAGCAAACAAGTTATATTATGTGTTATTACAGATTTTAAGTATTTTTATATGTATGGTGACCTCTGGGACAATCTTGTCTAAATATTCAGTGGGATTCTTACCAAAGATATTTACTGATCTTCCAAAAATCCTACATTGCATTATCCTGACTTAATTATCAGGAGATAGCATTTATTTATGAGAACATAGTTTTAAAAACATAAAAGGATAAAAATTTAGATTAGTCTCCAGTCTGTTCTTCTTTGACACACATGTATAATGTATCTGTGAAGTACAAGTGTCAGGTATAGAGAAGGGGTTCAGTCTTATTTTTTTCCTTTCCACGTAACCTAATCAATAATGAAATAAATTAAGACTTAGTTAAAACTTTCAAAGATACACATGCAGACCTGTCAGCTTACAGAACACTGATTAGGAGTTCTATGATAATTTTAGGTGGCCAGAATCATTTCTGAACTTTGTGATTTTTAAAAATCAAGAATGGTACCAAAGAAAATGGCACACCTACTATAATACACATCACAACCTTTACTGTGTTAACTCTTTTCTTCAAAAGAAATTCCTCCACAAGGACATCACTAACACTTGCTGCTACTCATATCACTTCACATGAAAACTCTTCCAACTATCATTTTAGCATGGCTTCAACATAAACCAACAACATGTCTCTGTGTTGGATGAGCAGTAACGTATGTGCCTGCTGTGGTGTAACGCATGTTTTCCATGATTCAGCGCTAGTATATTCATAAATCACATTCCAGTAGTTTAATTATGTATACTTCACCTACAAATACATATATATGAGTAATTTTGAAATGATCTATCAGAAGGTTTCTGGAGGTAATCTTCAGAAGCCTTTACTCAAGATCAAATCAGTAAGAATAAGCAACTCATTAGCTAATGATTTAATACACAACTAATTCAAGATGTTATTTCAACATTGTCTTTTTTTAAGTAAAAGTAATTTAGAAGAGAAATATTATGTTAACACCATGAGCACAAAATTTTATTTATGAAAATGTATAAGTCAAGTAAAACTTTCAACTTTCTATTCTGTAATTGCAAAAAAGACTTTCTGAAGAGGGAAAAGCTTTAACAAGACTTTTCATGTTGAAAGCTGCAACAAGACACTATCCATGCCTACTCACACAGGCACACACACCAGTTTCAACCCATAAAAAAGATGGAAGGATGAAAACTCAATCTGCTTAAAATGTTTCTTTCAATTATTGACAGTTATTTTCTGCCTTATCAGAAAAATTGTGAAATTGTAATAAATTGTTTTAACATTCAAATCAGCTATTAGCAATAGAAACATTAACTGACTTAAAAATTAAAGATGCTATTTGAGTATACAGCTTTAAAATTTAGACTTAATCTAAGGATATATGATTAGGAAAATAAGCAATATATAGTAAAACTACCAACATTTATCAAATGTTACTCTCACTTAAAACTACATAAAGATGTAACTACATCAACATACCACACTTAAAAGTTAATCATAAAATTCATGAAATAGTTTTCATGATTTACAAAATTATTTTTTAAAGTTTTTAGCCACATTAATTTCACCACTAATTATATCCCTAATATACTGTATATAATCACTCTTCCAGAATATTTGTAGCTCAAGAAAAAAAATGTCTTCAGTCCCCAACTGCTGACCCTGACTTTTCACAAACCCAATCACCAAAGATTAGCTTCTAATTCCTAGACGTGATGACAATCTAATCCCTAGAACTTTGATATTTCTTGAGTTTATATCAGAACAACTCAAGAATGCATCTAGTGAAAAAGCACTTTTAGGCTAGCATGAAAGCCACCAAAGTAAATATGACCTTCATATTGTCAAATCAAGTGGTCAACTCCATTATATAACCACTGAGTTCAGAACCAGACAGCACACAAGAATGGTCAACATCCACTCTTCTGCTGTCATATTCCTTCTCATGCTGCTGTTAAGCCAACATCCCTGGGTTGTCCTACTACTAGCCAAAAACTCTCTCATTTTCTCGTCATTGCTCCTGTCTTACCTAAGACCTGTTACAAAGCCTGTGCTCCTCGCATCTTCTCTATCTACCTCCCTTTTTAACTTAATCTTCTAATCCAGTCTCACGGCTCTAAAGACAAGACAGGATGATGCCCAAATCTGTAGCTTCTGCCCTGACCTCCAAAAATTCTTTTATCGAATTGACTCAACAAGTCCACTTCCGGGTTCATCCTGTACCACACAGAACACGTGCTTTCCCACGGCTGTGCTGCACCTCTCACACTTCCTGGCAAAGCCAATGACATTCCCCGCCTTCCAGCTGCTCCCCGTCCTGCTCTCCTCACCCTCCACAGCACCCCCTCAGCGAGACCCACGCCTAAAACGAGGCCAGAGTCTCTGCACTTCTCACCAGCTGATGACTTAGTGCTTCCTTAGGAATCTGCTCTCGGGCACACATATCATGCCCCACGGGAAGACAAGATGGAAATGAGTGCTCAGAGGTGCTCAAGGTGGGACTGTAGAAGAGAAGCCAGAGCCAGAGGACACAAGAGTGAAAGAGGCCACAAGAGGGTAGTGTCAGCTCAGGAACAACTGTGTGCCAAGCTCAGCAACCGTAACCACTTGTGTGACCTAGACTTCACTTTTTCTATGAAAAACAAAAAAAATATCAAGAGGAAAAAAAATTCTAGCACACGCACACTTTTTTTTGGGGGGGGGAGGGGACGGGGGGAGTAGTACTGGAGATTGAACACAAGTCCTTCATTCAGAGCTACATCCCAAGGGGGGGCGTAGGGTGTGTGTGGGTATGTACAGGTGTGTGTGTTTACTTAAAATGAGGTCTCCCTAAGTTGCCAAGGCTAAGCTCCAACTTTGAATTCTCCTGCCTCAGCCTCCAGAAGTGCTGGGATTACAGGCCTATGCCATCAGGCCTGGTTTATTTGTTTTAATTTCAATACAACCTTCAGTAGGTACAAAGAAAAATAATATAATAGCTTATTAAATAGTAAATTTAATATAATATGAATTCAAAACCAGAGACATATGAACAGTACTTGGGCTACTACATACTGTACAGAGATCTTTATACTGCAGCTTTTGGAATTTTGTGTCTGTGTTTTCCGCACACAGTTCCACATAGCCAAGAACAACCTGAAACACGGTATTGTGAATAGCCTGGGTGAAGTGCATATGGAGCTGATCCATTGCAGTCTGTGGAAAGAAAAATACAAGGTATTATTTGATATTCTTGAAATAAATGTCAACTGATTCCAAGACACAGGGAAATAATCTCTAGCATTATAACAAGAGCACAAAGACCACTATTAACCTCAGAACTGACTGTAGCACACAGTGAAAATGACCCTTCACAGGGTCATAACCACACAGTACCCTTCACACATGCCTGAACCATAAGTCTTCTGTTCCTCTGCATTCGTAATCGCCGCTTCTCTTGTTCTCTCAAAGGCACCATGTGAAATCACACCTCTGGACCCCTGTGCCAGCAAGTCTTTATTCTCCAACGTCATCCCAGACACTCCTCCACAGCCGCCTGCTCCGAGCAGCGCTTCCCAGCTGTCCTATCTAAATACTTCCCTCGGCTCTACTTGCTGATCCTGGTTCACACTTCTTTGCAGTGCTGCTGCCATCCAACTGCATATTCATTTATTTCTTTAATATTTGTATATTTAACCAGAAGTTAACATAGTTGAAGTACCTGGCATAACCAACCTCGTAGGTACCAACAAATATTTAATAAGTAAAATAATCTATGGAGGAAATTTGACATCATAATCCTATTTTTAATGTCTTTAAACATGCCTTTAGGAATTTAAGTGTTTTTAAGTATTTTTTTCTTGTATTGTCTTCTAAGTACAGCTTAAGGCATGAAAATAATGTTCAAAAATCAGATTTTAAAATGTAAGTAGAGTTCCAACGGTTTGGCAAAGTCTTAAATTTCCTTTAAGAGAGGCAGCCCTTTAAAGTCGAAAATATTTACCTCTACCAAGTTTAAGCACTGTATGGATAAGAGAATCCTGTATCCACAGAACATGTAATTAGCTTTTGAACCATTGTCCCCGTTCCAATTTTCTCAAGGAGGCCCTAGAACTGTAAAAGCGTGCAAAGCCATGCAGATCTATGACATTTAGGCACCAGAAGCTCTTGAAAAATATGATGAATGCAACAGATCTGCTCTCACAGCTAACTGTATAGAATGCACAGAAGATTACACACCATTCTGAGGCAGCCATGCCAGCCCATCTAGATAAACCAATGGACACCCACCATACATGAGTTATCCACGCTTCAAGGCGAAGACTTGAATTAAAAGACACTACACATCATCTCCTACTGAATTGCCTTACAATGAGCTTTGCTTAGACCCACATAAAATTGTGAAAGTATTAAACCTGGCAAACACTTCAGAGTTCAAAACAAACCTGTATAATGTTTTCATCCACTGTGTAAACTCTACATCTACGTCAACAATCACATTATCACTGTTATTCAGCATAAAAATGTACCTTGTTAAATAAGACTCTTAAAAGATATAATAGTAACATTTAGACTTCAGCACTAGTTAGCACTAAATTGCTAATTAAGAAAAAAACTGACCTGTGTTTTCCCAAGAAGTCGATAAGCTTGTTGAACTTTGGTATAATGATTAATGTCAAAATTCTTGCAGATTTTGGATAGAGCTACATCTAATTGTTCCTATATAATTAAAGCAAGAAAAGGTGATTAAGAAATTATGTTCTCAAGACAATAAGAAAATATTAAGACTAATTTCACATTTTAACGAATATCTAATTATATTTACTCTTACATTGGGTTTAATTTTTGTATTTTTATTTAAATATATATGTACAACAGATTCACTTCCATGTTAATTGAGGAAACTTGGGGAAATTATTTTCTCCTTTTCTCCTCCATCCCATTCTCAGTGTTTTCTTTTTCTTCCAAGCAACGCATCTCTCTTCTTCCTACTCTCTCTTCCATTAAGATCTTTGTATACACGTATTTACCACAATCTAATACGAGACACCATGTGACAATCTTTTGCGTCTAGTCCACTTCACGCAGCACTGTTGACTCAAGGTGACCTCACTGTCTTGCCAATGCTTCACGTACACCTTTCTTTGTAGCTTCATAATATTTCATTGTGTATATATAACATATTTTATTTATCCATTCCTCTGTTGATAGGTATGTAGGTTGTTTCCAGGATTTAGCTATTATAAGTTGTGTTGCTATAACCATAGATTTAGTAGCCAAAAAATTTTTAAATAAAATTCTAAATGAATTATGATAATTTATTAACAACTATAATCAGGTTTATTGAGATATTATTAACATGAATTTCTATATCTCGAAATCCTTCAGTGCTTACAATGAAAAAATTACTATAGTTTCTTTTTCAAAAATTCATCTTTTTTTCATCATTTTTTAACTTTGTTTCTCAATCATCTTGAGAGCATCTTAACAGCATCTTAAAATTACACAAACGTGAGATTCTTAAACTATGGAAAAACAACACAATAACTTTTCTATCATTTCTGAAAGGCAATTCTCAACAAAACAATGACTTTGAAAGTAAATACCTTAACGTTCAAGCTTCTACATCTGTATGCACTACATTGTTTATGGGTTTCCATTTCAATAATGTTATTTTTAAATAATAATCTATGTAAGTATTGAATAATATTTTGTATTGAGTATAATATTGAACTCTCCATAAACATACTTCATTAAAATATTCAGTATCTACATTTTTGATGAGCTGTACACCACCAGGAAATTTAGAAAATTGGGAGTATTTTTTCATCAGCTCATAATTATTCACAATTAAATTCACCCACTAAAAAACAACTACAACAAAAAGTAGATGACTGCTATGGTTTGGATATTGATGTCACCCGAAAGCCTCACTATTTGGAACCCTCTACTGTTGGGAAGCAAAGCCTGCCTGACAGGGCAGATGTTTGTTTGGGGCTTGACCTGAAAGGACTGTGTCAACTTCCTGAGACTAGGGGTAGCCCAGGGAAGAGGTTTCAGGGTTTGTTATTGACAGGAAGTGAGGGTGTCCCTTCAATATAAAGGAAGGAAGAAGAAACTTCGTTACAGATTCTTCCTGGGAAGGCCCAGGCCTTTGCTGGAGTCTCAGGCTATTAACTTGTTCCTCTCTCTACTTGGCTCCCAACGCACTTGGCTTCTGTCTGCAGTGGGGGAGCAGCTCTCCAGCCTCTGCCACAAGCTTCCACTGCCGACCCCGGCTGCCTATGAACCTGACAGTATGAAGTCCTCTAAAACTGTGAGGTAAATATATTTTCCTCTCTTAAATTGTGGGTGCCAGGTATTTTGTTCCAGCAATGAATAAGTAACTAAGACATTGATAAACTATAATTCATACACAGGAAGTATTTTGGGTATAATATAATTTATGTAAAAAAATTCCCTAATAACTTAACAGTTTGGAGATTTTTCTATTAGTAGAAGTGGTGAGATGTTTCCAAGTACTATTTTAGGTTCTGTAATTCCAAACGTATTATTGAGTTTACAAGTAGATTAATACCTCTTTGATCATATGTGGATATTCCAAACAAAAAACAACAGATCTAAACAACACTAGTAACAACACAAAAGTCAAAACAGAATGCTACACCCATGACATTCAAAAACCTCTGAACAGAAGAACCATTTAAATCAGGACAAGACCCTTCTTACCTCAATCTGTTCTAATGTGTCTTGTAGCTTTGAATTCAGCTCACTATCAAATAAAACAAAGGTAGATGTGTTCATTTTTAAGATACAAAGTGTCATACAGGTAAATACATTAGCTGAATAATGAAGAAGTACTAATAGCATAAGCAGTGAGACATGCTGCTAGTTCCACATATGCTAGAGTAAAGCAAGAAAAGGAAATAGAAAAACTAAGAAAAAAGAGTCACTACTAGCAGCCATAGGACTATATGAATAGAAAATCCTAATAATTCTACAGATAAAACTAAGAACTTAAATAAAAATTGTTACTGACTTTCAAAGACAAAAGTATAACTGAAATAAAACTTCAGAAATGCAATTAATCTAAATAGTAGGAACAATTACACAATAATTTTAAGAATCTAAATACCCAGGAATAAGTCTAACAAAAACAACCCAATCCAAAGCCAAACTCAATTAAGTCACCAAAACAACCTCCTACAATAACTGAAATTCTAATCAAAACCCCAGCATGCTTCCTCATTTGCAGAAATTAACAACCAACTTCTAACATTTATGTGGAAACTCAAAGAGCTGTGAATAGATAAGGTAGTTTTGAATGACATGAAAGGCCACACACAAGCTAAGTGAAGGCTTACTACAAAGTTACAGCCTTAAGATAGTGTCACAATGACATGAGCAGATGAAAGGACAGAAGGAAAACAAAGGACAAATGTATCGAACACATGCTTGACAATGGGGACAACCATTAGAATAGGCACGTAGAAATTACTCCAAACTGTGTCCATTTGTCATTCAGGGAAAGCAAACCAAACACACACACCCAGTGTAACAAACAACCAAAAGGGCCAAGAAATGTTTTTTAAAAATAAAAAATGGCATCATCAAGCATCGGAAGGAGGTGAGTGAGACATGCATCAGTGCTAGAGCAAGATGAAATTATTAGAATCTTTGGAAAACTGTGTCAATGAAAACTTCACACACAACTCTCAGTAGTACTAGCCCTGACATTTGTCTATTCAGAAATGCACAGGTGATCTTTGCAGCACTATTAATTACAGGTAAAAGTTTATATCTCATTAATAAAAAATAAGTAAAAATTAAAAATAAGTTTATATCTCATTAATAAAAAGTAAGTATCTAACAAAATAAGTACAATCATAAAGTATTTTAACAAAAAACTGAGGAAAACTGTTTTCAAAATAATAAGAACAAGACAAAGGTGTAGTTTGATACACCAAGATCTTACAATGGTTATTATAACTGTTTTCTGTTGACTACACAATAAATCCTGGCAGGAAGAGCAAGCAAAGTAAGCCACAGCACATACGGTGCCTGTGACATACGGTGCCTGTGACAAGAGGCCGTAGCGAGCAGCCCCAGCAAGGACAACAGAACGAAACAAAGAAACAAAGAAACAAAACTCACCTTTGCTGTCCTAAGTTCTGAGACAAAATTTTGCAAGAAAACGAAGAAAGGGGACTACTGTGGTTAGGATCTGAAATGTCCCCCAAAAGTCTCATGTATTTAGATATTATGGAACATCCATGGAACTATGTGAAGTTAGGAGATGGGGGCTGGCGTGGATGGGGTGGGTTAGAGCATGTGGCAGGTGGCTTAGAGCTTAACCTGGGAGGGTCCGAACCCTGCGGCTGGACCCAAGAAGGGCATATTACTAGGACAGGACCCGGAAGGGTACATGCTATTTCCTCCCTCCCCTCTGGGACCTGGCTTCCTGTTTGCGTTAACATGAGGAGCTGCCTCCACCTCCACTGTTGTGCATCCACTGTTGCTGTCTGCCCATGAATGAACTGTCACCTCCCGAAACTGTGAGCTAAAATACACGTTTCCTCCCCTGATTTGTGTATCTTGGGTATTCTATCACAGCAACCAAAAGTAACTAGGACAGGGACAGGACCTCGCTCTCCACAGGCTCAGTGGCCGTGACGACACGCTCACTGTACCTACAATTATGCAGGCTGCGAGCAGCTGTGGGCCGCATGTTGTGGGGCTATGCAGTGGAGCTGAGGGGGTATCGCCGGAGGGAGGCAGGGTACAGACACGAAGCAGTTTGTCAGGAACCTAATGTAACTATTCAGTTCTGGATCAGCTCAAGGATAAATACTGAAACCCCTGACATCTGGTCTGAAGTTGCAAAGAAAGGCAGTTTTATTATCTAGTAAAACCTGAGAGAGAACTGCATCCTTTGACAACAGTATAAGGTCATAACTTACTAGATAAATTAAAATCTCTAACAAGGATTTATCCTAAAATCCACAGCTAGAGGGATACCTATAGGCAAGAATAAGGTTTTTTCTTTAAAAATTGATTCTAGGACAATTTTTGTCCAAAAAAAAAAAGAATAAAAGCGAGAGCTAACGTTTCCAGAATAATAGGTCTCAAAACAACAGTCTTGATTGTGACTTTATACTTAGAATAAGTCCTCATCCACCCCCAAACAAATCAGTGAACGAATAAAATGTAGCCTCTATGCACAGTGGAGTATTATGCAGCCATTAAAAGGGATAAGAACCCTATCATCTGGGCATGAATAAAACTGAAGGGCATTATGTCAAGTGAAGTAACCACGGCAATGAAAGACCTTACCACCTCACTTTTATGTACAACCTAAAAAAGATCACATAGAAACTGAAAATAGAACAGCAATTACCTGAGTAGAATGATTATTCCATAAATACAGGTAATTGTTATATGTATATGACGCCCTCCAAAAAAGCTTCCAGGGGGAGCTCTGATCAGGGGACTAACTGCCCAGGAGATATGCCAAGGAGATTCTTCATGATCTGGGAGACGTAATGTTTCCAAGTAGCTTGTAAACGAGTAGCTTCAGACAAGAGAAGTGTCTCCACTCCTGTGAGCACTGCCTCTCTGTGCTGGCTTACATCTGACCGCTTCTCATTTACGTTACCTGCCTGTTCCCAAAGAAAACTGAGTTGGCAGCTGTTAAGTACCACAGAAATAAAATTACTCATGCTTTGCTGTTTTGCTTTATAAACCTTTGACGGTTCCTATTAACCTATGGATACAGTCCAGATAAGTATGGTATGTAAAAATCTTAACAATCTAAAATGAAAAATTAATTTCCCATTCACTTTCTGACACCTATATTTTAGCCACATGGACTGTGTTCAGTTCCTCAAACAAACCCCAATTTTCACACCCTCTGCTCTTGCACAGTGTTCGCAGCAACTGACAACCCTTTCTCTCACCCTTCCAGGCCACATTCACACACCGCCTCCTCTGGGAGATCCTCCCTTCTCACCAACAGTTCCACTGCTCAGAGCACCAGGTCAGAGTAGGACTAGCCGGTCCTATGTCTACCAAGTGCAAGTCTCCAAAGGCTGTCACTTGTTCTCCAGTCGCCTCCCGAACTTAACTCATTACCTAACTCAGAGGACGTAACGAATATGAGTCACACTGGTAATTCAAAAACCCGGCAAATTTCCATCATTATTCTCTCAGACCCTACTTTCTACTGCAACAAATAAAAATACATAGATGAGGGGGAAAGGAGAATATTTCAGGAGAAAAAGAACTGCACTAGTCTGTGGGTCTTGGATGAGGAGAATAAAGGCTAGACATGCCACCGACCATGCGGAGCACAGACGCTCACCCAAGGCTGGAACCAGACACAGACCCAGAGGCAAGGGCATCTGGCAACAGCAATTCAGAACTGCTCAACAGAATCTTATAGTGTTTTTAGCTTGGAGGAAAAGAAGTGCATGTAAACTCACAGATAAGAGAAAAGATTCCTTCAGCCGCTCTATAAAAACAATAGGTGTCAGTGTTTATGTATAAAATCACCTTAAATCTAACTGGTGCTTCCACTGCTGCTGTTGTTCATAGTTAGGTAAGTCTACACTCTATGTAGCAATCACGCAAGCGTGCCAGTGTAGACAGCACCAAGAAGACTTTAAATGTAAATCTATAAACCGAAAGATTTGGTTTTAATAAAAAGGCTCTAGAAGTCTAAAACTGCAATCTGACAAGTGATTAGTAGTTGAATACATGCACTTGATTAAGGAGTGGACAATAACTGTACAGCTTTTAAAGAAACCCTCACCTATCACTTAAAAAGGTGAATCCAACTCATTTCAGTCAATTAAAGAATGCTCAAAGGATCTACTCATAAACATTTTGATAAATAAAAGCTACATCATTGGGAAAAAAAATGAGTAGATCTCAAATGGAAAGCTAGAAGTTCCCGAAGCTCTCCTGCAAGCTGGATGGAGGGCACTGAGCAGCTCTGCGGCACGCTTTACCATCGCCTAAGAGGACATCTACACAAAACTGACAGCAGTCTCTTAGACAGTTGCTCTAGGACACACATACTCAAAGTTTATCCCTGAAAAGTATCAAATAAGTCAAAATTTTGAATTAATCTGACTATTAAAAAAAGACAGGTTAGTTCAAGGACGGTTCTCACTGTACTGATCTTTCCCTGGTCTGCTGTTAACAAGTCATGAGCTCTAAGCCAAGCCCATTATGATCTGAGTATTCGTTTCCTGTATAGACAGGTGTTTATTTTTTTTAAGCCAACATCAAAATTTTCTTATTTAATTTGTAAACTTTTATAAGTCAAATTTGTGTCTAAGTTACTTTCTCATTGCTGTGACTCAATACCCGATGTACACAAATTAGGGGAGAAGTTTTATTTTGGCTAACAGTTTCAGAAGGTCTCAGTCCATTCATGGGTGGGAGGCTGGAAAATGGTGGAATCACATGGCAGGGCTGGAGCCAGATCTGGAGCTCCAGAGACAGATATCCTCACAGCACATGCCAGAATAGAGACCAGGTCTGGGAGGAAGAGGGTGGAACCAGCACGTGCCCCAAGTATCTGGCCCCTCTAGTCAGGCCCCACCTCCTCATAGCAAATAGTATCCACACAAACATGAGGTTTTTGGGGGACACACCATATCCAAACTACAACAGCTTATATTATTTTATAAAACACCTTAATAAGTTAAAATATAAAAAAGGAAGCTTTGTTATTTATATACATTAAAATATCATATATTTTATACGTGACCCAAGACAATTCCTCTCCCTCAAATATTTCACCCAGGTAATCCAAATGGTCTACTCAAGTAGGGCTAACCTATATTCTACCAGGTTTTTTACTCTTGATTTTTTTAAATGTTATAATGAAGAAACTTTAAAACATATTTTAGCACTAATATACATTAACCACATTATACTTCATTTTATAAGTGGCCCAAGACAGGTTTTCACACAGAAAGACAAGAGCAAAATATTAGCAAGCCCCAGACTAGATGACATGCTGGTTTACATGATCCTTCCAACCAGACAGGACTAAACTGTAACACAATTCCTAAAATTACTCTGTATACAGCCAGATCTCTGTCCTTAGCCTCTTCAGAAATTCCTGACCTAACCTATGTCATGTTTTACCATATTGCTAAAGATAACAAATGTTCAAAATATCTCCAAGCCAAATCTGGTGGTCCAGCACTCTGGGACGCTGAGGCAGCAGGATCACAAGGTCAAGCCCATTCTAGACAACTCAGTGACTTAATAAGAACCTGTTTCAAAATCAAAACTAAAAACTGGCTGGGGATATAACTCAGTGTGAAGGCCTTGGGCTCAATCTCAAGTATCATTTTAAAAACAAAATAGTAATTCCAGAAAAGAGGTCACAGCTCATGGGCCAAAACAAGCCTGAAGACGATGCTCATAAATAAAGCTTTATTTATTTCTTTTTTCTATTAAAAGGCCACATACATTTGTTTACCTGTTTGCCTACTGCCTGTGGCTGCTTTCAGATCACTACTTTAAGAGTTGTGAATAGACTTCATAATTTCCAAAACCTAAAGTCTTTACTATTAGGCCCAATAAAGAAAAAGAATGTCAAGCCCTATGCTAGAGTTTAGCAAAAGACTTTTTAGTTAATTAAAGTTAAAAAAAGAAAAAATTCACCCATATACACACCCCCCTCAAACACATACTGCTGATATTCCATTTGTCTTGAATCTGCGTATGATTAAATTAAAGAGCATTCCAAGGTCTGAACATTTACTTTTCATACATTCCCATAGAAATAATTTAACAAAACAAAGGACTATAAAAGAGAAAAATATTATATTAAAAAATAGCAGCTAAGTCAAATTTAAAGGGCAAGGTGAAAGGTATTCAGCAGTAATTAAACATACACCAACGGACCTTGATTTTTATTTAGATAACAAGGATTTCCTTTTCTTTTATAAGTCAAATTACACTCTAATTAGTTCTGCAGATAATATTTATAAAGTGACAACAAAGTACAATAGTTCTATTATGTTAATATTTTTCTAAATACATTACTAAAATATTAATTATGGTGCCAAAAAACATAAACCTGACCAAGTAAAAGTAATAGTTTCACCATGAAAACCTGGAAAGTAGAGAAAAAAAGAAAGGTAAAGGAATCTATCACATTTCTATCTCAAGTATATTTTGTTCCGGGGAGTAAGAGATGGGAGGACCAACAGACAACTGCAGTGATAAACCAGAAAAAAGATACAATTTTCTATTTAAAATTATGTAACCTACTAAAAAATTAATAAGCTGTAAGAACAGTTTACTTCAGGGAGCAATAAAGCAAATGATGGTTGGGCAGAAAGAAGAACTTTCACCTCTGGAACCTTTTTGATGAAAAGTTATGGTTTTTTCCATATGCAGATTATCATGTGGAATTAAATAGCACCTCATGAAGGAGGAAGAAAGAGGAAAATATGTTGAAATGAGAAATAAGAAGTGGTAGAGGTGTCGCAGCTTCATGGTATGCAGAGCTTGAAGGACTAGAGGCCAAGGCAACCACCCCGCGGACAGGCTGGCCACTGAGAACCTGACACTGCGTTCACACGTTACCAGGCACAGAGCTCCCGAAGTCCCTAATCTGAACCCAGTGAAAGAGAAAGCAGGCAGATCTTGCAAAAAAAAAAAAAAAAGGTAGATTAAAAACAACGTTGAATTTCACCTCACTCAATGAGAATGGCCTCTATCAAGAACTCAAAAAACAATTTTTGGTGAGGGTGGGTTAAAAAAAGAACTCTACTCCACTGCTGGTAGGAGCACAATCTGGTACAACCATTACAGAAGGCAGTCTGGAGGTTCCTTAGAAAGGTGAGAATGGAAATTCCATTTGATCCAGCTACTGCCCTATTGGGCACATTCCCAAAAGAAATAAAGTCAATGTAACAAAAAAGAAACAAGCATATCCATGTTTACAGCAGCACAATTCATAAGAGCCAAATCCCGGAAACAACCCACCTGCCCATCCATACAGGAATGGCTAAAGAAGATGTGGTACCTATACATAATGGAATACTATGCAGCCTTAAAGAAAAACGGTTATGAAGTATTTGAACACAGATGGGGTCAATAATGCTCAGTGAAATGGACCAAGTACAAAAGACTATAGTTGGGTGTCCTTCCTATGAAATGCACAAAAATAATGACATAAAAAGGCTCCAACATGAACGGTAGGGTAGAAAGAGAAGCAATGGTCAGGTAGGAAAGGGGTGAACCTCTGAAAAAGGGATATACATAGATGCTCACTAACTCCCCAAACCCCATAGTTCTACAGAATTTAGAATTCACGTATTTACAAAAAAAAGTTAACTTTTATGCCATGTTAATTTTTTACCATAATAAAATCATTGCAAAAAGTTAAAAACATCATTAAAAAAAAAAAGACAACAGATGAAGACAAGCGCCTAGGACAGATGTATTTGTAGCTAATAGCCATGTTCACTTGCTGTCTGACCTGAAGCTCTAAAATTTACAATTTTGATGAATCTGCCAGGATAATATTGTGAAAAAATAAAGGCTACTCTAAAGATTATAAGAAATTAAATACACCTGTGTATGTTAAAAGTACAGTACTCAGCTTAGTGACAGTCATAAACTTTCCAGTACATAATCCATTATGCTCCCAAGTTCCCGCAAGTAGTTTCTCTCAAATGAAATAAAAAAATTCAGTTGACTTTTCAGAATAACTTTTATTGAAGCTAATTTAGATAAATTTCCAGTGAAAAAGAAATTAAAAACTTCATTCACTGACATATTTTAACATAAATACACTGTGATTTTTAGTCCCAAGAAATCCCAACTGTATGATCCTGTCAATCAAAACAAGAATTGTCAAATAACATAGAAATGTTCTCCGTCACCTATAAAAGTAAACAAAATTGGTGTTCCTGGCATATTTTATTAAAGATGCTGGAACACAGCACATCTCAGGCAAGACACAGGCACAGGAGAGAAACAGTTCTCCGGCATTGCACAACCACCTGGGTATACCCCAATATTGCCTGGCATCACACATCAATGTACACAGTCAACTTTTCTGAAACTTACTAGATACACAGTAATGGCTCTGTTTACAGAAGCAAATACATGAATTATGTTTACAAAATCACAAGAATCAGCCCTAAGTTGATCCACCTAACGCATTCCAAGTAATCCTCCACACGGTCTCTGCTCTCTACCAAAAACTATTACTTCCTGTAAAGGAGTGATGTGACAAGGGAAGAAAAGAGGAACACAGCACCAACACAGGAAACATCATGTTGACGAGCAGGGCCCTGCTGCTTATGAACTTTGCTTGAAATTTTAAAAAGTCACCCCAAAATTCAGAAACTCTCTAAATCATAAGGTGGTTCTTTTAAAGGACATGTCTAAGGAGGATGTATTTATGATTCTCTAGTATTAAAGAAGATTTGAATGTTTTTTAAAATGAGACTACATAAATTCAATTGAAAATTAATTACTGTTCCTAAGATTACTAGCGTGTCAAATGATTTTTCACTCCGTTTCACTTGGGTACAAACAAAGATTAAATCTTGTCGTTGGCTAAATTCCACAAGCCCGGGTCAATTCCGTGAATTTTTTAAAGTGTTGATGAATCCTGTCCACAGAGGCCTCACTAGAGCACTCCCAAACAGGTATGATGAGAAAACAAGCAAAAGAAAAACAAATGTGCACAAAAATAATGCACAGAAGTTCCTCTAATTAGAGGAGGCTGAAGAATGGTGGACTACAGCAGCTTTCATCCCTGTGTACTCCACCTGCCCCACGTTGTGACCTAGCCTCTCCCTGTGCACCACATCACATCGTCTAACGACTGACGCTGCAGAAAAGCAAGGGTAAACTTGTGGCTGCCCAAAACGGGGAAAGGCGGAACCTACCTGTGAGTCACTGGGTAGAAGATTCAGTCACATACACAGAATCCATCTGGCTTTCTTGAGACCTACTGCCCACCAGGAAGAACACAACTAATAGCTGAGCACTGCAGGTTTCAATGTCACTAAGAGAGTAGATCTCAAATATTCTCACCATGCAAAAGACAAATATCCAAGATGGGTAGTCTGATTAACCTGATTTAATTAATCATTCCATACTGTTTTCAAAAATCACAATGTAACTTCGTACTCAATAAATACATATAATTTGTTAGTACATAGTAAAAAAGGATATGTCAACACAAAACCAAATAAATAGCATTTCAAAATTTAAAGTAAAAGGAACAAACCCAGCTCTCCCAACAGCAAGGGACAGGGTAGCAGCACTAAGCAGGATGAACTGTGACCAAGAGGCACACCAAACAGGCTCCCTGATATCTACCTGATTGTCAGGAGCTGTCATCACTACCACATAGCTCCAACGGTAGCTCTGCTCTCTGAGCACGCTCCCATTGTCACCAAATCACCAAGTTAAAAACAGTTTCTAGAAACCTAAGGTGCAATTCTGTTATAATGACCTACTTGGGCATGTCAATGTATTTGTGATGGGTTTTTAACCATTTGTAGGAAAAGACAAATTTCTTATTATTCCAAATATCACTCATTTATGTAAATACAGCTTGCTTCTGAAATACTGCATTACTAAAATGGATAACTTTTAATTTACATCATCATTACAGATCTTTTTCAATGTCAAGCTGTTAACCATGCCATGATCATTAGCCACACACTTCCACTTTACTATATTCATGAATGCAAAAGATCTTGAAGTCACTTCAATCTAACTTTAAAAAGCCCAAGTAGGGGGGCTGGAGGAATGGCACAATAGTTAAAGAGCCTGCCTTGAGAGTGCAAGGCCCTAAGTTCAACTCCCCAGCTCCACATAAAGCCGGGCATGGTGACACACTCCTGTAATTCCCAGCACTTGGGAGGTTGAGGCAGGAGGATTGCCTTGAGTCCAAGGGCAGCCTGGGCTATGAAGCAAGACTCTGTGTCAGAAAAAAAAAAAAAAAAAAAAAAAAGCCCAACTAAGAATTTCAAAGACATTTTCTGTAGCTAACTTTCATCATGGGATCTACACACTTTAGCACAGCTAAAAATATTTAATTAATGTGAAACATAGTTTCACATGTCACCTGTTGTTCTCAATTTCCTGCCACTACAATTTCATTTACTCTTTCCTACAACAGGTAGAAATCTCTGCAGTCAGCCCATCCCTCTTCTCTTCAGAAAATGTCCACATCTTATTCTTTCACCAGCTCCCACCGAATCTGTCCCCAGAAAAGTCAACTACAACTTCTTTGTTGCTATCAGTCCAATAGACAGGTATTTTCAGTCCTCATTTTTCTCAGCACACCTGTAACAAAGATTTTATTCTCAGTGCCTGAAGTTTCCCATCCATAGCTCCTTGTACAAATCTTGGCCTATCCAGGTCTCCCTGCCACACTCCTTCCCCCCAAGGGAACTTATATCCCAGAACTTCCACTCTGTGCTCAATTGCCTTCTCTCTCAGGCCCATCTCTACCTGTGCCTACTTCAGTGCAAGTCCTTTTGGGCACAAAATGTTTTCTACAGAGAGGAATTTATAAAACCGGGAATTTACACTGATTGCACTATGCATGGTCCACCACTATACTGTCAATTTCAAAGCAAAGCACCTCCTGTAAACACTAAGTAAACAGATAAGTGTCTGAATCATTTCTAATGGATGCATGAACTGTTACCATTGTAAGGAATGTTAAACCACAAAATGAACTACATGGACGCTGTATGTTTGTTCAGGACCCGCAATACCACGCTAGAATTTTTCAAATTCATGCAGCATTATAGAGATAATTTTGTATCCACACAATGTAATTAATGTAAATGATATGAAGTTTTTAGAAATGACAGTAAATCACTCTCAAAACAGATGAAACCAAAATATCGCCCATGCTCTGTAACTCTGTATATCCTGAACAAAAAGCATGTTACATGAAGCTACCTGATCCTAAAGAATAAAAATATTTAAACAGATTGTCTGGGAAAGCAAGTATCTAACCCTTACCCCCTTACCCACATTCACCAAAGACATATGATATGAGAATACAAAAACAAAAAAAAAAAACTAATTCAAATCTGTATTAATCTTTTTCCTCTACCACTATTCTTTTATTTTTCAGATACCAACATCAACATCTGTAATGTCAGTGAGTCGTGTTCACTGACGGCCAGAATTTCCAAACATGACAAGCAGAGGGACTGCGTGCTGGAGTGGGGCTGGATTCAATCTGAAACTAGGTTTGCACTCAGTTGTACTTGGAGTGCATATTTATTTTGGATGGTTTGGAGGAGTGGTAAAAATTACATCTAGGGATCCCCCTAAAGTACTGTCACAAATAATCCTAATTCCTTCCTTAAACAAACCAAAATTCCACTAAAAAAAAACTTAAAATAGTGGAACATAAGAGCCATTTCTGCATTATAGATTGTATAATTTGACATTTTAAACAAAAGAGATAGCATATTAAACATAAAACCACTTAAGTATTACAAAGATGGTTTAACTATTCTAAAAGATTATCAAGAGAAGCAGAATATTAGAACTATCTGGATACTAAAAACAAGCTGCAATAATACTCTCATTACTTACATAATGGACAAAGAGGAAGAATTTCTAAGAGACGCAAGAAATATGAGCAGATTAATTTATTCTTGTCCACTATTTTATAAAATGACATCAATCGAAACTATAAACTAGATGGAAAGAGTCTTGATGAGGTGGTTAGAAGAAGCAGGTTAGGAAGCACCTCATCGTCACACCTGCAGAACTGCTACTTACAGGACCTTAGATCACTGCCCATCTACAACCACAAACGCTCAGCTAGAGCACAGCACTCGACAGTGACTTTCACTGTTTAACACTGTATGTTATGTACATTAAAAAAAGAAAACTGAAAATAGAATGAGCTTGAAAATGTTTATTTTACTTTACCTTATACAGCTGTAATGTTTAAAAGTGCTAGCAGCTTTCTGGCACTCTAGGCACAACTGAATAGCCCCTGGATAGTCTTCCTCCTTAAAAAATAACAACACCACGAGTCACCAGACTGTAAAGGTTTTTTAAAAAAATTTATAAAAAACACATCTCTGCTCATATCCTAACTCAACGTCTTTTACTTTTTATTCCTCTTAGACAACCAAGTACCAACGCTAGATAAATAACAAATATAAAGGCACACTAACTCCAGGCCTACAATGTACCCAGAGAGAAAAATATTCTACTCCCTCAAATCTACAATAATATCCCTTTGATATTCTGACCTGTGAATAAAGTCTATATAGAATTATAAGCTGTTTTATAAGGAAGGTTGTCTTTCATTATTAATGTATCTTCTTCCAATACTGTTTATATAAAATGTTCCAAAACACTGTGTACCATATTTGTAAACAAGTTACAACAGTTCTGTTACCAATAAACATCTCCAAAGAAGTAAATCTGGGAGAAAGTGAAATATTAATTATAACTTAGTAATATGTTCATCATCTAACAGTAATTTAATGTCAAATTAATTTTTCATACAGATCTCTCAAATCCTGGTTTAGAAATAGTTCAGAAATAACACAATGATATATATGGAAAACCAGAAAAGCTTTTCCCTGGCTCATAACCAAATTTAACAGATAGATGCTACTCAAACTTCAGTGGATGACGCGATGACACAGTACCTACCCCCAAGCAGCTCAACAATTATGGGAAAACACACATAATTTCACTAGGCTTTGGTGAAACTTATTATAACAGAAGCAGACGGAGAATGCTAAGAAAGCACCAAAGAGAAAACAGCTCACTCAGAAAACCAATTCATAACATGAGATACTAAATATAACACAAATACCACACTCCATAAATCACTACTATATGTTGGGAAAGATAATCACATTGCTATTTGGATACAACACAATCAAAAGATTTAAGTTAACATGCCACTGTTGCTAAAAAATAAATGTTTTCTCAGATGAATTTGGTTTTCCAAGTGAAGTATATGGCCTCAAGGTAAGTATCTTTACTTATTTAAAAACATGCTTTAGAGCAGAGAACAATTTGAGAAAAATGCCTATCTAAATTTTGTCCACTATAATGCTTCTGCATAACACTATTAGCATCAACAAATTTTCAAGTCTTGTTGGCCTACCTCTAGCATTTCACTTAAGCGTACATCTGTTCTTTGCTGGAAAAAAAAAAAAATCAAATGTAAACATCTGTTCCAGCCACAAAACTCAGATTTAATCACTGAAGCATGACCAATATTTACCAGGGTTTTTATTGTTCTCAGAGACTTCAGAAGTCCAATCAGCAGTTGGCGTTTCCTCTGATTTGCAAGAAGACCTAAACTAGCTTGAGTAAAACCTTCCTTTGCAATATTCAGGTGTCTGCAAAAGTGAACACAGGAAATTGTGTAATATATTAAGAACATTATCCACACAAAACAGGTAACTCATGACCTGGACTGCTATCACAGTTGAGGATTATGAATACTATTTGATTCATCAGTGGCTCTGTCTACAGCATTATTCATATGTGAAGGTAGACTAATGCAAATCTCCAAACTATCAGTAGTTCATGAAAAGTACAGAAATTGAGAATAATCATTTAAAAACTTTGTGTAAAATATGATAAAATAATTTTGTTTGTAAATTTAGTAATTTAAAAGTTGAAACTATCTTCTATATCTCATTTTTTCTTTCTTTTCTTTTTTGGGGGAGTGGGATGATACCAATATTGAGGCGAGGGCCTTTGTACTGAACTATATTCAGTCATTTTTTATTTTCTGATATTTCAGACAGGGTCTTGACAAGATGTTAAGATGTCCAGGCTAGGCTCAAGCTTACAATTCTCCTGCCTCAGCTGCCCACCACTCTGTGTTATAAGCCTGTGCCACTAGATCCAGCCTGCTATTATTCCTTTTATATCATTTTTCTCATAATTTATTTCTTTTTCATTTTATAAAGATAGCCTGTAACCAATTTAAGGAAAAAATGAGAAAGAGACACTGGTCCTTCACCACAAACAGTTTAGGAAGTACTTACTACTCTAAAAAATACCCAAAGAGTAATATTTTTAGCCAACCCATTTGTTTGTGGATATTTCCCATGAGTTTATCGTAATTTCTAGGTCATAATAAATGTTCATGTAATGAATGTTGTTCTATAAACCACAGGTATAATTTTATATATCAAGTATTAGTGAGAGATCTCATAGTTACTCATGAAATATTTTCCAGCTAAGAAAATAAAATATCACAGAAAACAATACCTTCTCCCATTGGTGCAGATAACAGCAGCTAACTGAAGACCTGTCTGTAACGAGGTGACTCTTTCAAGTTCCTGCGGGAACATTACGTATAGAACAGTGTTTGAGGCATTTTCTTTTTCTTTCTTACTCATACAGTATTTTAACAAAAAGTAGGAGTTCTAAAGAAAAACCTGCTTAGAAAACAAAATAGCAACAGAAATACCTGAACCTGAACATTGTTAATACATTTTTAAGTTTTTTTTTAAATGATTACTTCCAATTGATTTTCACAGTGAAAAGTGACAAAATATTTAGTCAGTATTGCTTGTACGGAAATTTAGACTCAACTCGTTCCAGGCAGGAATAAATAAATACCAATATACCCAACAGAAATTCACAAAGTGATTAAGGATATGACACACACGATTTCTACGATTTCTACTTTCTAAGACACTATGACAATGAATATCTCGATTTGAACACTGGTAGACATGTCAGTGGATTCTGAAGGCACTCATTTTCTGATGAAAACGTAAATTCATGTAGGCAGTTCCAATTTTATTATAGTTTAAGCCCAAACTGCTACACTGTCAATGAGCCTAATGGTAATGCTGCTGATATGGGTATTTCTTACAAAGCTCATAGAAGAAATTTTCACTGGCTTTTCTAACATTTAGAAAACCAGCCATCACTTTAGGATCATACTTAAGACTTCTTTCACTTTTTCAGTTTGGTAAAAGGTCCCAAAAGAAATACAAACACACATAATATACATATTCTTTTTTTCCGGCTTATGAATTGAATATATATATATGCAATATGTAATGTTTACACTGAATTTGAGTATTTTGTGCACAAATATATTGCATCTCAGTTATAAATCCTTCCCCTCTCTCTTTTTGACCATCCCACATCCTCCCCCTAAATCCCACTATCCCCCATTTAGTTCTATGCATTGACTATATTCTAAGTTTCCCGTATGAGAGAAATCGTGATATTTAACCTGAGCATACACATTCTCTTCCCCCTCCCTCCACAGATGGCATGTTGCTATAGAAGACAAATGAATTACAAATTTTTGACAGTTTCAAACATGTCAGTCAACCATTTTTAAAATATTATCAAAAAAATAGCAAGTAGCCTACCTTTACATAAGCAGGCTGCTTTTCAAGTATTAGATCTGCTACTTTTTTAGAAACCTACAAAAACATGCAATCAAACAAAGAAAGTAAAAGCAAGAGCTTCCTATTTCCTATTACATTTTATATTTAAAAACTTTAGAAGAGTAGTCCATAGGTATTACCAGTAACTTCTAGAGCATTGGAATGCTGACACCATATATATTTCCCAAGTCTATGAAATCAGTAAAAGAATTAATTAAAGAATATGGCAACATTTCCAGACCTTAATAAAAACTAATCATTGCTTAGTTTGAATGCTAATGAGTATCATGTGATTTTACAAACGTGCACAAAAATGCAGCCACCTTTAAGGGAATCATATGATTTAAAAAGAAGAATGTGTATGGCTGGAGGCTTAGTACAGAGATGTGTGCACTTGTCTCGCAGGTGCAAGGCCCTGTGTTTGATTCGCCAGCACCATACAAACTGGGCATGGTGGCGCAAGCTTGGAGTGCCAGTACTTGGGAGGCTGAGGTAGGAAGACAGCTATGAGTTCAATGCCAGCCTGGGCTGCATAGTGAGTTTAAAAACTAGCCTCGGCTACAAAGCAAGATCCTGTCTCAAAATATATATATATTACTAATACAAAATTTTAAGCAACTAAATTTTAGAGACAAATCTCTGGGAAGAGAAAAATTGCTTCTATCCTTTAGTTCTCTATTTCAGAAAAAATTGAAAATAGTATGATTTTTGAAATGCTCTAAACATATGTAAGGTTTTGTTGGTTATTCCAGGAATAACGTCAACATACACAAGTTAGAACTATATAATGACTCTGAAAATAAAACCCTTAACTCACAATTTCAGGGGCCCTGCCACCTACACATCCACTTAACTACACATCTGCTTACAATACACAACAGCCTCCCCTTCTCTCAGGCCAACAGACTACAAAACAGTTCACATTTCGCCATATTAAACTACGGCATTGGAGCTGGCGGGTAACTAAGCAGTTAGACCGTCTGCCTAGCAAGTGCAAAGCCCCGGGTTTCATTTCCCATATGCCTATATTCTCAAAACTAGGAAGGCTGAGGCAGGAGGCCTGCCTTGCATTCAAGAGGGCTGGTGAGTTCAAGATCAGCCTAGAATAGAGTAAGACTTTGTCAGAAATAAATATATATATATATATATATATATATATATATATATATATATATGCCACTTTAATCATTTCACTTTTTCTTAACCTGCCTGAGACATCCTACATTCTGTGAATTATTTTCCAGATACACTCAGTTATATCTAAAGAGGGATTCCATTAAGTTAAGATAACTCATACATCAATAGCTTTTAGACTTCGATTAATGAAGATAGAGTAATATTAATTTCAGATATTATTTTAAGAATTCCAAAGATTCCACAGGATTGTCTAACAATACCTTAGGCTTATATCGTCCCTATAAGAAAAGTAAAATAAAATCCATGAGAATGAAACCAATAAGCTCTAGCTCCATACCATGTATTTTACTGGATGCTCACATATGAATTTATATACGTGTGACAAAGAAGCTGTCTGATTTTACTCAGCTCAGTGCAGCTAGTGTTAGTCTGCACTGTGTCGGGCAGTGTACAGAGTGTTCTTTCCACAATATCACAGCAATCAGGATGCAGGAAATTCCACTGAGATGGATTCCATACTTCCTCCCTTTCTAGATGAGCAATAATAAAAGGAAGTATAACTCATCCCTGGTCTGGCAGCTAATAAGTTGTGAGTCCAGGATCTGAACTTAAATTTATCAAATTCCAAAGATCACTTGCAATATGGCCCTCTGAATGGGGCCTGTTCCCAAAAGTACACCACCGCACAAAGTACACATACGGAACAGAACTCACGTAAACATGCTGAGCCAAGGGGAGGCAGAAAATGCCACTCTCCACTGAGATCTTTTTCTCTAAAGGCACGACACCTTTTTACCACTCAGCTCTCCAAGACTCAGGTCCCTTAGCCACTCCTACTATGCTCAAGGATGATCCCACAACTTGCTGGTACCTCTGGGTGTAATAACGTAAAAGAAAAGTGTATCTTCCTTGATTTGCCAGATGTATTACTAAACTCTGTATCTTAAATTCAAATAGATAAAATTATTACTATTATTCCTTTAGTTTAAAAAATTAACAGGACCACATCCTACCAGTAACTGTTCCTCTACGGTGACTCGCATAAAGTAAGCTGGCTTAACGTGGAGCAATTAAAAAACACAGACTCCTGCAGCATGAGAGGGAGCACAAGGAAAATGGAAGGGCTGCAGTGCTGCCAAATGACCTGGCAAATGTCTTAACTGAATAATGACTACCACTCAGACTTTCTGAATCTTAGTCCTGTATTTTCTTTACATTTATTTCAATTAGAAGTAGGGACCCTTATTGTGAGAAAAAAAAAAAATCACAGGTCAGGAAATCAGGCTCCCAGAGAAGGAGCCTAAAGGGACTCACTAATCTAAAAATCTTTGATCACATTTAGGATTCTGGAGACAACTCCAAGTTATCAAAGTTTTACAGCATGAAAAACCAGCACCAGATTAAAACTTTCACATAAATGGATCATTGAGTCAGTCCCGTTAAGTAACAGGGCTAATTTCTATTCACTGTATTAGTTAGGACCATATGCTTCACTTAGCGTTTGGTCAGAAAGGAAAGTTTACTCACCGCAGCTTGCTGTTGTTTCAATTTGTCTCTGTACTCCTCTAATTCTTGTAAATTGAGAACAGGTGGGAGCTTCTACAGAAGGAAATCGTAAATGAAGAACAAAAGTAAGTAGCTGAATGTGGTGTCACTGACCTGAAACCCCTGTATCTAGGGAAACACAAACATCACCCCCCACTGTCTCCCCACTGCCTGTCCGCCCAACCTTCCTCAGTGGGCACAGGCACAAACACCTGCACATCTTTTTTTTAAATAACTTTTTATTTGAATATGCATGAATTACAGATTCAATAACATGTTAACAACCTACAACTTGGGGATTTGTGCGCATATACACATATATACTGTCTGACCACCTCTTCTCTCCGTAACTTTACCTCCTCTTCCCACCTCTCCCTCTCAGGGTCTCTTCCCTTCCGAGCAGTCCATCTCTTTGCTTCATGGTCTCTCTCTGTGCATGTATTTATGAACAGCACTCTTGTATGAGAGGCATCAAGTGATACTTAGTCTTTTGTGTGTGGCCCATTTCACTGAGCACTACTGACTCAAGGTCACTCCATTTTCTTGCAAGTTCTTCAGATATGCCTTTAAGGGTGAATAGTACTCCACTGTGTATAAATAAACACGGTTTCCTTACCCATTCCACTGTTGGCATGTACGAGGCTTCCAGGGTTTAGCTATTGTGACTGTGCTACCATAAACATGGATATTCATGTGTCTTTATGATATGACGGCTTCCGTTCTATTGAAAAAATACCCAGTACAGCTGTAGCTGGGTCAAAATGGGAATTCTATTCTCAGTTTCTAAAAAGTCCCCAAACTGCTTTCCATAATGGCTGAACTAACATGCAGTCCCACAAAGACTGTACAAGCTTCCTTTTTCCCTCACAGCCTCACCAACAATTATTTTTGAGTTCATACTGTACGCCATTCTCGCTGGTGTGAAATGGAATCTCAAGTTGTTTTGACTTGCAGTTTTCTGATAGCCAAAGATGTTAACACTTTCTCATGTGCTCGTTGGCCTTTCTAACTTTCTAAGAAGTTTCTTTCCATTTCAGTTGCCTATTTCTTAAAGGGATCATTTTGAGTACTTTATATATTCTCGATATCAATCCTCTGTCTGAGGCATCACTATCAAAAATTTTCTCCCATTCTATGGGCTGTCTATACAACTGAAAAACTTTTGCACAGCAAACAAACCAATCACCAGGACGAAGAGACCTGCATGCCTCTTCTTATACAACCCGTGTGGTTTCAACTCTCATGCAGCCGCATCCTTGCTACCACACTGTTGTTTCTCCAACCTTGGGAAAACCCCACTGCCTCTGGCCTCTAGAATGAGTGAGGTGTTTCCTGTGCTGGGAGAATGTGAGAAAAGGCCCTAATTCTAATTTTCCATTTAGCCAGCCACAGACACAATTCTACTTAACTACCACAGGACTCAAAACAGATCTCCCCTCTGAAATATGATGAATGGTAACTAAATGCTAAAGTATATCAGTGACAACTGCTGAGCTATACTCTGGATTACATCAGTGTTTAGGGGACAGTATGGCCAAAAAAACAAAAATATGCATAAATTATATATATATATATATATATATATATATATATATATATATATGTGATATATGTGTGTGTGTGCATGTTATCTATATATGTCATACTCATATATAAACATAGTACTTATATATAAATTATATATTTTTTCCAGGTCTCATCAATTAATATTTGAAATGTCAGTATGACTGACTTGTATACATCACCTATAGAGTATGTATGCGTACTTCATTTGGTTTGGTCTAAAACAAAATTTTACTATTCTGTGTAAAGTTCCTATTAATTTAAAATGCCAACATTAGAAACATTATTGTACAGTAGTTTTTATCATAATACTCATTCACAATTAAATCTCACAGCTGTCCTAAGCATTTTTAGTCAACATAAAATAGGAGAGAAGCTGCACACTAACACACTGGATACCAAAGGTGAAAAATCAAAAATGAAGAAATTTTTTTCCTATTTTATTGCTATGTATAAGTGATACATAATGTTTACCTTAAACTTGAGGTGGGTAGGAGGGTGGGAGGGTGGGTGTGTGGGTGTATCTAGGTTTCTCATATTAGAGAAACCACTCGATATTTAACCTAACTCACTTCACTAAGCACGATGGTCTCAAGTAAAAATGCAGAAATCTTCTGAAGAATATCCTACCAATGCATGTAAAATCACATTTTTAAAACTAATGTGACCTTTAAATAATGCTGATTGTTCATTTGGCCACAATGTGATACTCAAAGACTTGGTCTGATTATCAAAAAGGAAAAAAATTAAGTGCCCCTAAAAAAAAAAGCATTCAAATCTCATTAATTCACTAACTGAACAAAAGCAGCTTCAGATATGTTTTAATAAAAATTTTCTTTACCTCCAGCTCATATTTAACAACATCAAATGAGTCCGCAGAAAAATATACTTGTTCAATACTATTAATTAACTCTTGTTCAGCTTGTGGGTCACTAGGCTGTTCTCGAAGCTCTCTAAATTCCTCCTTTAAGAAAAACAAACAAAAAAAAAAAAAAGTTAAGAGTTATAGTACTTACAGTTGTTAAAATTCCATCTGCATGGAAACAATTATGTCTTTAGCAGTCTCATGTGTTCTGAAAACCATTATGATCAAAGACACAAAGTAACTAAGAACCAGAAAAGTCCACAAAAAATTAGTGAATAGTCAAACAATAAAAACTGCACACATACTAGACAAAAAATTAGCCAGTTTAAAGAATCAAATGTTATCCTCACCTCCTTCTGTGCCAACCAAGTTGAAATAAACATTTAACAAAAAAAAGTGATTATTGTGGTTTGGCTCTGGAATGTCCCCCAAAAGTCTCATGTATTTAAATGTTATGGATAGTCTATGGAACCATGTGCTGTTGGCAAACTGGAGCCTAGTCTGGAGGGGTGGATTACAGGCATGTAAATCAGGATTAACAGTGTGTAGTGGCCACACCTTCCACACCTGGATCCAGGAGGGGCTGATCACTGGGCTGAGACCTGAAAGGACATATAAACTGCATCCTACCTTCCTTGGAGGACTAGGACTGGTCTCAAATAGCTTCAACTTGACTTCCTGTTTGTGATGTTATGAGAAGCTGCCTCTACCTCTGTCTCTGCCATGTACTTCGATTGCTACCAGCCATCCCTCAATGGACTGTAGCCTTCTGAAACTCTAGGCTAAAATAGACCTTTCCTTCCCTAAATTTGTGGATGTCAGGTATTGAGTCATTGCAACAGAAAAGTAACTGAGACATAACTAAGCTTATCATATGTACATATCATATATATTAACATCATCATTTCCACAATATTCTAAAACCTGCTCCCTCAACAGATAACAAAGACATATCACCTCAAAGACTTTCAAGTAACAATCATGACTGGAACTCATCTAACTCTCCTGAAAAAAAAATCTCAATGTGACACTGGCTCCAGAAAAGGCTCACAGGCCAATTCCATAATGCTATGACATGATTTCCTTCAAAGTGTGTGTATGATCTGATTATGAACCCAAAGCTCTGCATATAGCAGGATGCCTTCTAATGATTCAGAAAAGGGCTCCCACGGATCTAACACAAATAATCCCATGGATTAATTTTTTAAAAACGGATATTAGCCTATTTATCCTATGCAATCTTACTGCATAATTGACTAAATTAGGAAATTTCAATAATTTACATACCCACTTCCCATCATATTAGCTATTTCAGGATATTATTGCACACAAATGCGAGGAGCACAGTAAGGAACGCGGTGAGCGAACAACGCGAGCTGCCGCACAGAGGTCGGCTCCAGCACGCTAATCCATTTGGCACTCGGCACAGGGAAGAGGCTCACACCACGGAGGAAGAATCCCTAAGCAGGCTATCTATCGGCAGTAGGCAACCTTCACACATCCGCTGGCAGTGTAAAATAAAAGACACAAAACTTAAGAGATGGTCAGAAATTTCTGGCAGCCTCCCTCCTTAAGTCCACGGGCACCGGAAATACTAACTTCAAACGTTGCAAGCTGAGGAAAGGAACGGCCCAAATGAGGACACGACAACACTGCCACCTAGGAATCCCGCAGTACCACAAGCAGATGCATGCAGCTGATGAACCACCCAGACAAACCCTTGAAGATTACAAAAATTGCTAAAATTAAAGAAACAAGTATGTAGCTAAGCCAGAAATTCACACAGACCACAATGCATATTTTCACCATAATGTATAAATACAACACTGGCATATAACAGCACACTGAGGTTCTCCAGTGTCTAACTGGCCTGAAGGTAAAGAGACATTTAGAAAAGATTCTAGGTTTACCCACAATTATACTATCAATCTCGCATAAATTCCTTAGCCTCTTCATGCTTAGTTTTTTCAAATATAAAGGACCTCTCTCTCTTTCTCTCTCCCTCTCTCCCCCTTCCCACCCTCAACTAATAGCCAAGATATTAATAATGCCAAAGTAAAATGTGATTTCATTTCTCACAAATGTACATTTCCAAATGTGATAAATCTGTAAGAGTAACAATCTATATTTGTATATAAAAGGTCAAATGTGATTCCTTCCCAGAAAACTAAGCAATTAATATCACAGAGAGCAGACAAACTCAGATATTCCAAAAATACTGACACAAGATACTTGATGCTCTAAGAAATCTGAACTAAGAAAAGGAATAAACCCCAGGAGACACGAAAAGAAACATAGCATAAAATACAGAATTCATTCCAAAAACTGCCCCATGTGACACTATATCCCAATAAAATACACTCTTCTTTTTAGCCCACGTGGGGGTTTCCATGTAAAATGCACGTCTAAACTCAACCGGACAAGTTCTACTCTGACTGTTCTCCAAAGCGCAGGGTGCATCTCACGGCACTCACAGCTTGTACAACTGCTGCCCCCCCCCTTCCCCTCAACCGATGCCACCCACCCCCCTCTGAAGGTTGCTGGCGGCCGGCTGCCTGCTCAGCAGACTGCCCCCTTCTTCAGAGCTGCTCCCCCTCCGTACTCGGCATCATCACGCTCTGTAGGCCCCAGCACACTGGGGAGAATGACCACTGATCAAACTAGCGTCGATGCAACAGCGAACTGGATTAAAAAGGGATATCACACAAGAAGAAAAAGGCAGTATGTTCTTGTTTTGACAATTCCTACAAACTCATAATAAATGGCTTCTTTTTCTTACTAGAAATAACAAATACTGAAGCTAATGAGAAAAATAAGTACACATAGCTATACTGCATATTCTTATATAAATCTTCATCATTTTTATTACATAAACATGATTTTTGGTATTAAGAGATGTACAAAATAATCAATGTAGTGAACCTAAATATAAATGTGAGGCAAAATTTTTACATATAAACAAAATGAACAAAATAATTCCTACAAAAACAAGTTAAAACACAAAATTGGGTGCAAAAGAGTACCCAAAGAAATCCTTCATGCCATTTAAAACACATGATTTAACTTTGACAAAAGTTCATATGATATAAGCTAAGTTTAGAATATTTTAGTCTTACAAATTGATTTTATTAATATAACGCTTAAGATGATTTTTACAGTAAATTGTGTCACATAGTAAGTAAATTCATATTAACTTTCACAGCTGTATAAGTGTTCTACAAAATTTGAAAACCCAAAACTAATGTGTCAGTAATTACAGACTATCAAATGTGCTAAAACTTGACTGTCAATGATAACCAGCTGCAACTAAATAAGAAAAAGGCACATCGATATCATCACAGAATTAAAGCTGGAGAAAACTATAAAAGTAATGAATTTATCTGCAGACAAGAAAAGGCAAAAGCACAAAAGGCAAAATGCACAAGGCACACCTCTCTCCCACATGACCACTGGGAGCAGCCGGCCTGGCCGCAAGGCTCTGTCACCTGTAACAGTGTTTTATTCCCTTTATGTAAGTTTCCAACACAGGTCCCACTGGAACAGAGACAAGTAAAATTCAGCTCTTCCCTCAAATAGCTCCTAACGGGAGAAGGTCAGATGACTGCATGACAGTAACAGGAAGAGGCAGCGCACAGGGGAGGTCACAAACTACCGGAAAGGCACATGGGCCACCTGGGAGAGTGGCGTTCAAGGAATTCAAGGTAGAACTGGGGGAAACAGGGTTACAGATATAGAACAAAGCCTAAGTAGAAACAATGAATCAGGAAAGTGTCCAGGTGGGTCAAGCAACAGAGTGGGCTCCCTGCAGGGTAGAGAGATGTCAGAGGGGACAGGCTGCCAGGCACCAAGAGGTAATAAAATGTAATGCATGAAAAATTTAAAAATTATATCATACATATACATATATGTAGTATACATATATATCCTTTAAACCCTACATATATGTGAGAGCTATACTTTTCCATTATTAAAAATATAGTATCTTTATACATATCACTGAGTCAAATGCTATATCAAAAAAATACTTTAATATAATAAGTATACTAAGTATTGGAAAGTGGTAAACAGTATTTCAGAGGCCATCCTTTTCAACAGCTATAATGTACCAGGAGGTTACATATAAGACAGATTATTTTTCTATTCTGATCACCTATGAGATAAAATTACTGAACATATATAAAACGCAATTATAAATGTAACTTTTTAAAAATGAAAAGTAACTATAACAGAAACTTAAGTCAACATCTCTGATTTAGTCAAGTCATTTTCCTCTCAACATAAAAACAAAAGGTTTATCAGAATTGGAGATTCAAGTCTATAAAGCAACCTGAGCCCTCAAACATACGATGTTATAAAAAAAATTTCCAGTACTGTTAGAGTTTCTTAGGAAATAGGCTATAATTTTGCAAAGCAGTTTCCTACTTAAGTGCTCAGTTTTTTAAAGGAATGTATCCAAATTTAAAAGAAACAGAGACTACAAAATCTGAATTTAACCATTACTTTCAAATTAACCAATATACCATAGTAACTGAAAATATCAACCCAACTTTATGATTTCGATTCTATGCACTTTCATAAATATAAAAGGTTAGTTACAACTGGTTAACCATTCGCCTCACTATTATTAAAGTCAATACTCTCTTTAATTTGGAAAAGCAAACTAATTTAATTTTTAAGTACAGAGAACAGCTCAGAAGTTCATAATCTTCATAGCAGGCTTTTATTCAAACAAAAAGATCAATGAAAATCCTTTACTTCATAGGTCAGATTTCTAAACTGCAGAAAATCTGCAAAACAAATCCTTACACGCTGCTTTTTCTGTATCAGCCTATTTAGCTACAGCTCCCATTCTATATGGGTGGCAGAAGGCACTGAGTGTGTGTGAGCACGTGAGTGTGCGTGCGTGCCTGTATCTGTGTGTGTGCACGCGTGCTGGAGGGTAAGAGGAAGTGGAGAGATTTTGCTCTTGTAAAGTATCAATTGGGTTTGGATTTGTTTAGTTTCACTGTTGGTATTTCTTCATCAGTCAAAATTCAAAAGAATCTTTTGTAACAATCTAAAAACAGAAGTCTCACTCTTTTAAACTTAACATCACATTCAAGCTCTAACTGAAAAATATTTATTAGCTACTAACATCCACACATAACTAAAACAAGAAAATACGAAGTTTTCAGTATTCAATCGGTATTATCAAAGTGGTACCACTAAACAAGGTTTCAAAGCCTATTTCAGATAACCTAACACCATGTACCACATGGGTTTATAATGAATTACCAGCTGTCTGATTCGGGGGGGAAATATTTTCTAAAATCCCTCTGAAACAACAATAAAAATCCATCAAAGACAGCAGTTTCTGTTTTTGTGTGTGTTTTAAACAAAACATAGCTGTTGAGCCCTCCTCCGTCTTCTACCGGGCTTTCAGTGCCATCTAGTGGAATTCTGGTGAGGTCACAACTATTTTTATCCAGACCTACAACACAATGAGTGATTAATAATATATTTAATCACCTTCCACAAAGAAAAAAATCATGAATAACAGACCATGAATAAAAACTGTTTTTATTTGCAGAAGTCTACTCAATTTCAAAAACCATAAAATTGACAGCATAAATTTATTTGATACTTTACTATGGATTTGTATTTATCATTTTATTCTTTTGTTTGTGGTAGTGGGGAATGAGCTCAAGGCCTTCACATTGAGCTATACAGCCCCAGACCATTTTTTTTTTAATTTTTGGTTTTGACAGAGGGTCTCACTATGCAGCCAAGGCTGAGCTGAAATTTATAATCCACCTCCTGCCTCAGCCTCCCGGGGTGCTGGTATCATATTTTATTCTATAGTTTAAAATATCAACCTAAGTTTAGTACTTTATTGTATTTTTGAAGTATTTTCCTAAATTGATCCTACAAAATGGAAAACACTGAAGACAGCATCTCTAGAATTTTTTAAAGCTTTTTGTAAAAATAATTTTCAACATTAAGCTGTTTTTTCCATATGCCTGTCTAAAGGTTAATATTAACTATATACCAAAAATTGAGATAGAGAGGATAAAATCCAGTGTGTAGACTGTTTAGCTTTAGTTTGTAACTACCTCATCTCACCCTTTCTCTAAAAGAAGAAATACTACCTATTCTGAGACACGACCCCACAGCACATCAATCCCAGCGCTTTCCAGAATCCATCTTCACCATCCAACAAAGTCCTCAATCTTAGACTCTGCTTTTCAAACTCCACTCAAATTTGCCCCTTCTCCATGTCCCACACACCAGGCCCTTCCCTTTCTAACCAGCACCCTCTCTCTAACCCCCACACAACCCAGCTCACATACCAATTAATCACCAACTCTAGAAAACCCTCCCTTCACTTCCACGTAATTCCTAATTCTCCCACAGGCACTACTGTGGTACACACCTTCCTCCCAACCTCAGTACAACTACAATACCCGGGGATTGTCTATTTTTACCTGTCTCCATCACCCAGATTGAAGTAGGAACAGAGAATTGCACCTATTTGTAATGTCAACGACCAATCAAATGGCTGGCCCCATAATTATCTGCCCAATGGGCTGCAAGAATGATCTTATATGATTTACTATCAAAGAGTATTAAGAAACTCAAAGTAAGGGAAGGCTTAAGAAGCATAATCTTATTAATGTTCAGAAATAACACAGATAAGTACTGGTTTTATTGAACAAAAACCCTAGATAATTTTGCAGATATACGGTTAGAGGTTACAGTCTCCTTTGTACCACCTGCAGAGGACAACTGTGCTAAAGAATACACAATCCTAAACTGATGGATTTTTGTCCCAATCACCTAAGGTAGTAAAGTCCACTAGTTATAAAGCCAATGTTAATCCTATCTGGCAAAGAAAGTAGTCCACTCACCTTCCAAAAAAAAAAAAAAAATCAGCCAGCACATTCTTCTGCATGTGTATTTCCTACATATTTTCCTTCTTTAAATATTATAATAAAGGAAGTACAAAATATTAGAGCTAAAAGAGCACTAAAGTGTCATTTAGTCCAATCACATCTTTTCACAGACAAGGAAAGCGCTATATAAAGCAATTTAAATGACCTCCTTCTCTGAGCTGAGTGTTTAAGCCAACTAGGTGTCTTGACTGATTCCAGTCACCTTTCTGCCTACCTCTGTAAAACTCCAGGAACTGCTAAGGGCTACAGTCAGTGTGTGGTTTCAGGCTTCTTTTCAGAGATGTGAAAGGGCCAAGCCAAATCCACTTATCTTATTTCAAAGAAATAGTTTTAAACTCTAGAAAACATTCTTCCCAAACTCCCACAATGTTCTGCAACAGAAATGCTAACAGAGTAGACATTCCAATAAATATCTGTGGAATGAATAAAGTATAAAAGCAAAAACAAGCCAGATGTGATGGCATAAGCTTATAATCTAATTCAGGAGGCTGAGGCAGGAGTGTGTGAGTTTCAGGCAGCTCAGGTTACACAGTGAGTTGAAGACTGGTGTGGAATACATAGTAAGACCCTGTCTCAGAAAAATTTAAAAAAAAAAACTTTTTATATCAAGACTAACGCATTCTCAAATTTTCACCACAACAGTTATTTCTCATTTCCCATCACCCCATCTTTCTTCTCATGAGAAAAAAAATCATCAGTAAACCAATCATGTAACAGTAAACAGAGCTGAGTACTATTTGTACTTACAAGTTAATCAAATCAAAGCCTAAAAAAATTCCAAGACTTGAATTCAAAGACTATTGTTGAGGCAGTATTTCAGCAGAAATTCATAAAACAGTATTAACATCAGATTAATACTAGTACTCTTCCCAGATTATAATACACAGCCACTATCAAAACATTTATGTAAAGTGTTTATTAAAATCTGGATGTGGATTTGTAAAGTTATGAATATTGGTTTTATGATATGTTTTGTTTTTTGCGGCACTGTGGCACTGGGAATTGAACCTAGGGCCTTTACACTGAGATGTATTGCCTTAGCTCACTTTTTATTATGTACTTTGAGACAGGATCTTGCTAAGTCACTAAGTTGTCCAAGATGGATTGAACTTGCAACCCTGCCTCTGCCTCCAGTTTGCTGAGATTACAGGTATGCACCAGTATGCCCAGCTTGGATATTTTTTAATCATTAAGCATTCAACAAATACTCTCACAGTCCTATTAAATTCTGAAACTAATGCTTTTGTGGCTACTATGATTTTAATATGATACAATAAAGATTGCTCTTAATTCTTTGTAATTCTTAAAATCAAATTAAGTGAAAACTCTCCCAAATTTAAGTGAGTGATTTAGTGAGTAAAATACTATTTTCTTACACCCTTACCTCAGCATGAAAATTCTATTAATTTGAAATAAAACAAAATCCAGTTCCCAAAAATTTTAGATCATCCACTTTTTCCTTTACAAGTTGTCAGTAAAATTGAAATTTTTCTAGAATAGTTTCTATATCTTGTTTCTCCATTGTTGTGATCATGTTTCCACTTTCTATTTTTCCATACTTTTTCATCCACCAAAATCCTAAATTTCCAGAGTATTAATTACCATATGGCTCACATCTCCTTTTCTATTGGGGCAAAATGTCATCTTGTCTATAAAATGTAGAATATTGATTGTACCAGTTGATTTCTAAATTACTTCATCCTTACTTAGTATTTAGATTTTCTTTTAAAAAGAAAAATATCCTCTGGCTTGTCAAGTACACCAACAGGCCCTTCTTAAATTCCTCGTCCCTGTCCTCCATTCTCTAATAACTTGAGCTGTATGAAATCTGCCAGTATTAAGCCACTTTTAACCTAAACCAATAGCCATTTCATATAATTTCTCCTATCAGTCACACGGTTCTGCCTATATTTCCCATTTAACCTTCCTACTAAATCTTTCGATGTAACAAAATCCAAGTTAGTCTATTTCTTTTTTGAAAGTTTTAGTGGAATCTCAACTCTTTGTTCCAATGTAGAAAGACACTATGATAAAATAAGAAAAGAAAGAAAAAGACCCATCTCTGGATGGCAGAGATGCTTTTATTTATTTATTTATTTATTTTGTACCATTAAAGGGAGTTAACATTGAAAGTCTCTCCACACAAGCATTTGAACTGACTATTGAAACCCAGGTACAATGGCACATACCTATAATGCCCACACCAAGGGAGGCTGGGACAGGAGGATCGCAGGTTCAAGTCCCACCTCGGTAACCTGACAAACTATTATAAGATGAAAAAGAAAAAAAGTATTTTTTTTTTGAGGTCAGGATGTAGCCTAGTGGCAGAGGATTGCTGGTTTCCATCCACCACAAAAGTACATAAATAAATTAAGTAAATAAATTTAATTGACTACTTAAGTAATATAAATTGTAAAATATCTACTAAGCCAAATTATTGAGTAGCCTATTTTAAACCCAGTAATATGCTAGGAGTATATTCTATGCAACATATAGAACTATATTTAAGCCCATGTCTCCTAAAGAGGAGGCAGATCTACAGTCACTCCTTAGGAGTTTACTTCAGGATCCTATGTCTATGCACTGAAGGTGTGCATGAACGTGAGCCTTCTTAACTGTCAATCTCAGTAGCGACTCCACACCTCACTTGCACCAAAGTCTACAAACTGAAGCTCTGTGCTCTCCAGGCTGAATAACTGCTAGGTTCTCAGAACCATCCCAGAAATGGCGGCAGCAGCTCTGCTCAGCTGCCAGCCCTTGGAATGCTGCCTGGGGACACAGGGAACATGCGGGCCTGAGGCGCTCCTATGGCTTCCTTAAGAGTCCAGCTCTGTGCATAGCCCCTGGAATGCCACTCTGCCAGTCGCCTTCTCCCTATCAACTATTTCACAACCTGAGAAACTTAACTTCTCAGTATGTGCCAAAGACCAGAATCCCAGGCATGCTCTTCCCCTGAACCATTTTCACTTGCTGACTTTGCAATCCCAGACTGGGTACTCTAATCCACAGCCAGTTATCTCAAAAGCACACAGTACTGGTCACCAATGGGTTCATGGGTGGAGAGTTCATAAAAAGACTGCCATGAGATCATCCCAAATCCACGGCCTACAGCTACTACCACAATGTGAAGCTTCATGTTTTAAAGACAAGAAGTTCCTATTAACACATTCATATATATATATATATATATTTAATGATACTCACACATCAGTTCGATGTTGACTCTGAAATTTGACATGATTTAATTCAGAGGACACACCCAATGCATGATAATCTTTTTTCTTTCATTGAAGAAATAATGAGAACTCTTTGCCAATTAGGGCATACAGTTACCCCTTATTTCCCAACCAAATCACATTCAATAATCTTCAATACAATTCTACACAAGACTGTGTTCAAAATATCTCAAGGTTTTTGTCTGAATGATTGCAAACAGAAGGATTGGACAGAATTGCACTGTATTGAGACAATACATTTGAGTCTGACCTAACACAAGGTCCTAGCAGTAAAAGCAAATTTCACTTCAGAGAAGTTTCCTCACAGACCTACGAAATTTGCCCTACAAAGCACCTAACATTAGGTATAAGAAGAAACCTTAAATTGCTGAGAATCTAAATCCCATATATTAAGATGCCAGACAAAAAAACATAAAGTACTTTCAAATATAATCCTCAAATTAATGGGAAAAAACCCCTGCTCACACCAGCAACTCAGACAGCAACACTCCAGGTAAACAGCAGGGATGTAACAATGGTTGATAATTCTCCTGGAGGAAGCCAGCCAGCTTTCAGATGACATGCAGTAAATTTACAAGATGTTCACATAAGTATCAAAGCGGCTTCAAATCTGAAATATATACAATTTTGTATAAATTATATTTTAGCTGCTTATTCAAAACTCTCTGCCCGAAACAGAAACATAGTTAACCATAATTTAGCTCAGAAAGTTAAGAGTATAAAAAGCCAGCTGTGAATCATTTTGCTTTATTTCTCCAACTATAACAGATAACCCAATATATACACACACACATGCTTCCGGGCTAAGAATCAGATGTAATAAACTCTAAAGCATCAATTTGAGAGTTTCTGCCTTAATGTGAGTCACACTGCATCCCAACGAGTAATGAAAACAAAGCGAGCCCCATACCTACTGACGTATAAACATTTACACAGCTTACTGTACAATCACTTGCCTGCACAAAAAAACAAGCTTCTATATTATTAGCCAATGGCAATAATACTTCCTTAGAGAAGTAAAGAGTCAACGCTCACATATGTGTAGCAGTACCTTTCCAGGGACCCGGAGACTCTCGATGGCACCAAAATCACTGAGGCTTTCTGGAGGGCTTCTGAGACCCTTAAAAAGGTAACAAAATAAAAAGACCTTTAATTGTGCTGAAGAACTGTAAAAAGAAAAGACCTCCAAAACAGAAATGATCATTTTAAAACTAAAAAATTTTCTGAAGCAAAATACAGAGACTATATGTTCTAAAAACAATATCCACTTCATATACACACTATTAATATGGAATTAACTAAAGAGCTACTTTTATAGTACTTAGTATTTATTTTACAGTAAATAGAGCGTATCATATGACACCATCAGAACTACTGGTGGAAGTACAACTTAACCATGGTTTAAAAACAGCCAAAAGAAATAAAATTTAAGGAAGAATAGTTCAGCAATTAAAGCACTCGCCTTGCTCAAGGCCCTGAGTGATTCCCCAGCATCACATAAAAAAGTTGAGCGTGGTGGCACACACCTGTAATCCCAACACTGGGGAGGCCAAGGCAGGAGGACTGCCCTGAATTTGAGGCCAGCCTGGGTTCCACAGTTAGTTCAGGCCCAGACTGGACTGCAGAGTGAGACTCTGTCTCAAAAAATTAAAAATTAAAAACTAAAGACTATAAAACTATTCTATACAATAAAAGTACTTATCTATTAATCATGAGCAAAATCACCTAGAAAAAAAGGTCCAGGCAATAGTACCATAATTCAAAAATATACTCATCAACTGAGCTAAAGATTTTTAAATAATGTTGGTTTCATAACTGATACATAAAAATCTGCATTTTCCTTATTTCTCATTAATGTATCCCACATAAGCTGCCTAAATTAAGCTTGAAATCTCATGACTCACTATTTTCTACCTGTTCATTTTTAGTTCCTTGGTGCCCTGCCTTTCTATATGCACATCACGCGAAGGAATGTGAAAGCCTTATGTGTGTACCAGAGCAGTTACCAAGACAGAAAGACGTCCGCAACTCTTCAGCAAGTTTCTTTTAAAGCCTCTTTAAAAAAAAAAAGAGCTATTCAAAAGCAATAATATTAATATTTAGACAAAATTAACTAGTACGTTAATTTGAGGACCAATTTATGATACAGTTAAGTTGTTTAAGCCCTTGGAGTCCTTAGTGACTAAAATGCCTGTGATGCTTATGTTGATTATTTGAGACTCAGAACAGAATTGGCTTATTTTTAACCCACTCCCACCTTTACTTCTTAACACCTATCCCTCTGCCCCTTCTCTCTTTTTCTCTCTCTTCCTCTCCTCCCCCACATCTCCCTCTTCCTCCCTCCTCATTCTTCCCAACCTCTCTACACACACATTACACACAGACACACACACACACACACACACACACACACACACACACACACACACACAAAGTCACCTTTGGAATTACCTCCTCCCTAATGTTCTCCTAAACCCTATGCTTCAAAGAATATGTGTTTTATAAGCATAGACCAAGGAGTATGTCCCTTAACATCATCCAAGGAACTTCTGAGGATTTTTGAGCCTTAACACAGACCCAGTGAATAGGTATTTCTAGATCAGGACTATGAATCTGCATTTTAATAAGCAATGTAGGCAACGCATACAGCCACTTGTGTTTTAGAAATGCAGCTAGACATTTTCCAAGACAACACAGTTGTGCATGTGAGTGTGGTCGGCAGGCAAAAAAAAATTGGTCGAGGAAGCAGAGATAACACTTAAAGCTGATTTAGGTGAAGGTATACTGTCAGCGGGACAGTAGGTGTGTTCCAGAACCAACACACCTGGCTGAGAGGTTGGGGTGTTTATAAAGATCTGAGCATGCTAGAGTCTCAGAGGAAGATGAGGTCACCCAAAGACTATCATCCAGTTGTTTTCCTGGGAAAACCTGCACAGTGCCTAAAAATTCCCTACGTAAAACTGCCATCTCAAACAGCATTCCCTCCGGCTTCCAGAGGGCCTTGTGT
This sequence comes from Ctenodactylus gundi, assembly GCA_004027205.1. Classification (NCBI taxonomy): domain Eukaryota; kingdom Metazoa; phylum Chordata; class Mammalia; order Rodentia; family Ctenodactylidae; genus Ctenodactylus; species Ctenodactylus gundi. The sequence goes on along the minus strand of PVKB01000896.1, from coordinate 158,988 downwards.
TCAGTAAGGAATGGTGGCGAGTATCACCAGTTTAGAGAGGATGAGTGGGAAGGAATTCCTGGAAAGATACAAGAGTATTTGTTTCAAAGTTCAGTATTACCTCCTGATCACAGACCCCTTTGGTATAAGTAAGGCAAGGTGGATATGAAAAGATTTTTATTTATCATTTAGGGGTCTTGACTCTAACTGCCAATGGGTGGCCACTGCAAATACCTCAACCAAAGTAGTAAAGTTTTCAATTCTAAATTTGTACCTTTCTGTCCAGACCTTACATCCCAAGGGAATGAACAGAACAAATGTTATTTGACTCTGTGGCCTAATACCTACCAAAGTTACAGGAACAGAGTAAACACCAAAGAAATGAGTAAATTATTGGGTGGAAGTGCTTGGTCAGACTCCACTCTCCAACTAATTACCATATGGTTCCCATGGGAATAGAAACAGCATGCAGAAAGAGATTTCCTGAATGCTCGCAGAGGAGGGGCAGGGGACAGGGGAGACCTGCTTGGTTTCCACATTTTACAATGAGCCAGGTGGGGGTCATCCTGTTACTAGTCTTAAGCTGCTCTTCCTTTTTTCCATTTCCCGCCAACTGTCATCACAAAGGCACAGCAACAACGTAGACAAGTCTGAGTTAGGTAATTAAACTTCTCAGACAAATCTGAGTTAGGTAACTAAACTTCTGCAATGATTTATTTGTGTCTCCTTTTCTCTTATAGCAAACCTCAAATTGTTTCCCCTGAGTTTTCTTTACCCTGATTTTTTTCTTAAAACTTCCGTATCCAGGCTTTCCTCCACTACCATTTCATGAAAAGGGTGTTGTCAGGTCACTGCAAAGCTCTAAGTTGCTCAATCAAAGACTCACTTATACTCTCACCTTTCTTGGTCGGTCTACAGCTTTTAACACAACTGGTTACTCCCTCTTGTAACTGTTGACTTGTCTCCCACGACTCGCTTTTCCTTGTTCTCTTTCTCCAACATTCATTCAACTATTCTGAGCATGCACTATATGCTAGGCATCCTTCAGGACACAGGCAGCGACAGTTATTCCCTTGGTTCTTACCTGCCTGAAAGCTTCGTCTAGTTCCACTTTGCAGAATCCGCTTCTTTCCAATCTTTTAGCTCTGAGTTCCCAAAAATATGCCAAGCTTGGACTGCTCACTTATCTGATCAACCCCGCTGGTGATCAGAATCACTCTTTTCGCCATCCATACACGTGTAATTGCTAAAGTTTTGTCTGTACCCTAGATTTCCCTTCTTAATTCAGTCTCACTTAGCTGCCTCTTTATCTCTCCACTGAAGAACCTACAAGGTTTTCACACCATCAAGTCTAAAAATTGTCTTCCTTCAGTATGTCCCTCTGTCAGTTTTATCCATCTCAATATGTGGCAATTCCATTCTTCTGATTATTCTGATTATTCCATTCTATCTGATTACTGAGGCCAAGTTATTTAGAGCCAGTCTTGATACTTCTCTTTCCCCCACAACTCAAATCGAACCCTTCAGGAAACCCTCGCAACTCCAGATATACGACGTATTCGACAATCCAACGTCCTCTGCGCTAGCACCCTGGACAAGGCTCACACGCTTTCCCACCTGGATTTCTACAACAGCCTCTCTGTTGGTCTGCCTATCTTTGCTCTTTTTCCTTCTGTTCTTAAAACACGGGTGAGAAAGGTCTCTCTGAAGTGTTATGCCAGATTACGCCACGCCTCTGCTTGCCACTTCACTTGGAATGAAAGTGGAGGCCTTGCCAGGGCTACACGGCTGCACATAATCCTGCTTTCCTCTCTCAGCTCTCTGACTGCATCCCTTCCACAGCCTCACTCACGCCACTCCACGCTCCCCTCGTGCTCCAGGCCTCTGCGTATGCCTCTCCTTCCACTGACACTGCCGTGCCTTACTCCCTCACCTCCTTCAGGTCTTACTTTCCTCTCAGTGAGGCGCTCCCTACCTAAAGTTATAAATGGTCCCAAGACGCCAACAACTAACAAGACACCACCCCTCCCTTTTCTCCCTCGGCCTGCCTTACCACTCATCCATTCTGCCACATCCTCTGAACTTAGAATGCTGTCAGGCACAGAGAGCTCCACTGAAACTGTGGAATGAATGGAAATAACAGAGGCCAGCAAATGCCAAAGAACAACAGCTGTAAATGAAGACTGCGCACAAAGCCCTTCCCCTCTCACACTCCTACCAACGAAGATAACCAAAATGCCAAAAAAAACCTTAATTTCCATATCTGTCCACATGACATGTATGTACAAGTGCAACAACGTACCAGTCAAGCCACAAAAATAATAATTAGGATGAGTTTAAAGTTTTGTGTAAATTTTCTAATTTTACTTTACTGTTTACATAGTATGGTTCCAGTTTTTTTGTAAATGGTCTTTAGATCTTCTTCCATTCCAATTAAACAGATATGACTCACTCAAATTCAGTAAGTAACTGAGGCTTAAGAATTACCACTCTCAGCACAATCTGATTACATTTAGCAGACATCAACTTCATTATCAACAGTATTATGAATTTTGCATTTTTCTCTCTCCTCCTCAATATTCCAAAGCCAGGTCCCAAACCAATAAAGCAACCAAAGCTCTTGTACAATCAAGGCACTGTTGATTACACTGGACTGCAGGTCAGACAACAAATTAGAGAACCAAACCTGGCTTATGAGCCCAAGTCCAAATTCAGCTGTCCAAATGCATTTTTCCAGGTACAAAGTACAAAAGTGCATACTGTTTCCAAAGTCAAACAAATAAACATCAAAGTCAGCATGAAATTTTCTAGTTCTTAAATTAGTAACTGTCAGCTTCCATTTTCATGCTTTCCCAATGTAGCCAAGGGTCTCTATGATGAAGCATTTCCTGCTAGTGGCTATGAACTGTGCTACTCTCATGAACTTCACCATCACACAAATCCCTATTATTGATCCTGTTTTAAATATGTGTAAACAAGTGCTGAAGAACACTACACAATCTGCCAAAAGTCACACAGCTACTGCAGAATCCAAACAGGCTTTCAAGTAAGAAGCAAAAAGCAGCACCAGTACTCAAAATATATATATATAAGTAGCAGCTGTCTAGGAAAGTGAATCCCAGGAAGTCCCAGGAGCAGGAAGCACGTCTCTTGAAAGTTTCTGAAACTTACAAGTCTCCAGGCTCCTCCCCAAGGATACAAAAGCAGTATACAGCTTCTGCCAGTTATCATCTACGCTGGAGTGGGCATTCCAATGACGCAGCTGACTTTGAGTTATCCGGGCTCCTTCTTGTAACTTCCACCCATAAATTCCAACAAGTAACCTCAATAAACTCACTGGTTCACCAGGCTGGAGTTTCATACTTGGGTCAGTCCTCTATGCCCCATGTGGCGTGAAATCAGTTTACATCTCCCCAGGAAAAGTTTAAGGCAACACATGGCAGTTGCATACTGTGTCTATATCCTCCGGGATGGGCCTTGTTACCTTTATATACGTCTCAGGAGCTTCTCAAGACTTGCTGACAGGCTCAATTCCCCTTCCCCCTAGGACCCGCTTTCATGAATAGCTGCTGCTCTTCCTCTTGGGATCTGCCCTCCTGGGCAACTAAAACTAAACGTCACTATTCACTTATTTAAATCTTTTTATTATTCACAGAACATTTAAATTCTATTTTCATGACATCAATAATATAATTTGACAAAATCTAAATAATCGTGCAAGGATCATTTGTATATTATCCATCAAAAATAATCTATAACCTATTCAGAGGGCTCTATGACCCTGACCCCACAAGTAAATAAGAATTTATTTTGGAATTTGGCTTTTCAGCTAAAAAGAAACACACACAAACGAACCTTGCACTGAAAGATTATCTTCCACCTTCTAACAATTTCTCAAAACCATGCTGCTTTAAAACTCTAAATTTTATTTCTTTCTATTTAAAATAGTGAAGAATGGCTAATTCTAGCGATATATGGGAGTTTAAAAATAAACGTTTGTAAAACCAAGTAATGATCAATAAGTCCGTAAAAAGGTATTTCTGACACTTCCTGAAGGAAATGGAGGCATTATTAGGAGATCCCTAGCATACATGAGACGCGCCACAAAAGAGCCTACGTTCTTTTTAACGAAGTTTTTTTTTTTTTGTCCAAAAAAAAAAAAAAAGCCATGACAAGAATAATTTTTAAAGAGCAGCATCACAAAGAGTTCTCACATATATTAGTTGGTGGCCATTACATTATAGTTGTGAGATAGGATGTATTTGCCACCTGCTCACACACGACACCGGCCAGAATGCGAGGAACCCTGCAAGGCATCTGGGGCTCCCCGGGAAAGCCGTCAAATGGAGAAGAGGCGAGACTAAGACGGCCTGTCTCCTTCAATGACTTACTCTAAAGGAATGTCTCTAGGACAGCACTACCTACCAGAGCAGCTGGGCAGCTGTGAAGAGTTTATCACAGAGCACCCCACCTTTCCCGTGCCCCTAACGCCCGCCACCACCTAGAACTTAGGTTTGTGCCCGCCGCCGCCAGGCACAGAACATCTTGGCTCGTCTCTCAACCTACATCAAACAGGCCTTTGCTTTAGCTACCAGGACTTACCTGCCGGGTCATGAGGGATTTGATTTTTTGCATGTCGAAATAGTGAGGAGATTACCCTACCGCAAGGAGACAACAAATCACATTGAAACACCAGACAACTGGCTCCAACACAGAGAAGCCATAGTGGGTAGTCACGTGAGCTGCCGACGGTCGGTCTTCCTTTCTCTGGGCACGCTGGGAGTCGTAGTCTTCCGGCGGCCGCCGCCCGCTACCCAGAAGAATAAATCAGCTCAGTTACTACATTTCCCAGAAGGCAAAGCAGAAGTTGTTTCGGTCAAGTCTGCAAATCTCATTGGTCTGAGCTAATAGTTCTCTTGGGCTGCGCGTTAAACCTAAATCCTAAGTAACCAGCGTTCAGCTAACTAACAAACACTAGGTAGACAGAGTATAAATCAGACTGAGCTGATGCTTTGCAGTATTATTGTGGAGGAAACTTCTGGTCTGCAGAGGTTGGGTAGCAGAACTTGAGACGGACGCGAAGGTGGAACCGTTCAGGAAAAGCGCTCTCCGAGGGGTGACCTGCTGACTTGGCGCGTCCCTGGCGGCCCTGAGACTGACCTGAGGAAGAGTGTGGTGCGGGTTGTTGGAGAGGCCGATGGCCGAGGTTAGAACAGCTCCCTTGTGTTGGCATCCCTTTGTAAAGCTTTGACTGCCTCCCCACCTATCATTTTGACTACTTGCGGGACCGAAGGGAAGTTGAGATAGGAAGTATGACAGTAATAACGAGCACTTCGTGTCACCTTAAAGTCCTCTTTTCAAATTTTAGCAATTTAGTTAAATTAAGGAAAGTGATAGGAGAATCTTTGAGGCCTCAATTTAAAAAAAAGACTTTCAAATTATATGAATATCAGAAGAAAGTAGCCCTCAATAATTGGCTAACGATAACTGTTAACGTTATGGAAAGCTTACCACGTGTGAGGAACTCAGCTAGTAGTTTTACATGTGTCACGTGATTTATTCACATGCGCATCTGTGGGGTTATTACTGTTTTGTCCGTTTTAAAAATAATGAAACGCGTATGGAGAAATTAAGGAACTTGCTTAAGATTAATGCACATGTTCAAGTAGTAACGAAAGAACTGTTCAGATGTTTTAAGAGTTTTATACGTTCTGTTGAAAAATGTCAAAGTGTGGCACCAATGACTTTAACATGTATTTATTTTGACACTCAACAAAAAAATCACACAGACCTTTGATTTCAAAATATTACTTAGGATAACCAAACAGGTTATATTATATTAATAACATTAAAATAGGTAATATGTGGATGGTGGTCAGAATGGTAAGAATAGTAAGTGTTTTACAAATTTCTCCACTTTGGAGCTCTTTTCAAATCTCAAATCTGTTTGACCTCTCCGAGACTTTTTGCTAATTTTTACCAAGAAGGTATAATACTTGATGTAGGGTAAATGAGAGGAAGTAGGTGCATGCAATTTACAAACTATTCTGCCTGTTTCCCTGAGCCTACAGGACCACTTTATGCATACTGCTGTCGCGATCACTGTGCTTGGTAATTCCTTTTGAGCTTATGTGCATACCTATATGCATTTTCTTACTCTGTTATTTCTAACCTCTTAAAAAAATTGCAGCAGTGTGTGGTAGCACACACTCTGGGAAGATAAGCACAAGTCCAAGCCCAGCCTAAGCAATTAAGTGATTTAATGAGAGCCTGTCTCAGAATAAATAACAAATAAATAAATGGCTCAGGATATAGCTCAGTGGTAGAGCACTCCTATGTTCTATCTCTAGTACAATAAATAAACAAGTAAATAAATAAATAAATTTAATTCCCAGCACTTGGGAGACTAACACAGGAGAATCACAAGTTTGAGTCCTACCTGAGAAACTTAATAAGACCCTGTCTCAAAATAAAACTAAATTAGTAAGAAGTGGATGGGGATTTACCATAGTGGTAGAGTGCTCCAATAGCACTAAAAGGAAAAAATTATAATCATTTTAGGACAACTCTAATTAAGTTTATTATTTATCTGGTCCAATCTTAAATATTAGAGTGTTCTTGGTGTGGAAAAATCTTTAATATTTAGAAGTTTCTGAAAACATCAAAAGAAATTACCAACCACTTTAGGGTATTAAATAATAAACTCAATTTGATGAACATTTCTTGATTTGGGAGTATGAGAAAACCATATTTTGATACTTATCTGTACATGATTTAGTGGAAATTCATATCTGAAAGGCAATCCAGTTGCAGTAGTTCTCAAAACTGACCATTCAAATTCACTTGAGTGTGTCATTGTTTTTGTTGCTATATTCTTTGGAGCTATTGGTTTATTTAAGATCTTCAGTGATAAGTTGCTCCTACAGCCAGCTCAACTCTAACATTTCAAATCCACTCATTAGAGATAAGAAAATGTATTCATATGAGGTTTAGGAGCCACACGTTTCTTTAGATATACAAAGCTAGAACCTAGATTTAGTCCCAGAATTTTCGCTCTCGTACACTCAATTACACAAAGGGAAGGATGATCTATGTGGTATTCCTGTGTATTTGTGTTTTCCTTATTGGCTAACTTTGAAAAATGAGTGTTTCCACATCTGTTTGACACTGGAAAGCAGTGAATCATTAACTTGCACACTAATATTCCACATTTTACCTTCTTAAAAACTGAGGTAGACAACCCAGTCTTCTGGAAGCTCAAAGACTGTAACTATAGTACTGAAAACATATCAAGTAAACCACTATATCAGCATGCCTTAATACTGCAAAAGATAGATAAGCCATATTTGATGCATTTTAGCTTGCTAAACTCAAAAAATGCTCTAGCAAATACATTTTAAAAGGTAGATTGTGTTACTCTATTCCCATTTTTCAAAATTATATACATGAGGTTTCTTTATATATATTTTCCTGGAGGCTATTAGTGGTGGGCCAGGAAAAATTAGTGGAAAGTTTGGAGGGCTTGCCAGACAGTCTTAGGGGTGTCTTGCTGAAGAATAGTCCCTTGGAAAAGGAGAGCCATTCCAGCTCTTCCAGACTGGAACACCAGAGCTCAGAATTTTGTGAAGTAATCTGATTCTGAATAATGGCATCAGCAGTGAAGTAGGATTAGTGCATGTTTCTGATTGGAGAAAAAGGAAAAGCCTTTCAAAGCTCAAATAACGCTTAAATGATTGAGTAGTTAGGAAGATTGTCACCCTGTAATACCTGCATGGTGGAGAATATCAGCCTTTGGGGATGTGTGGTCACACTGCAGGGCAGGCAGTAACAGAAGACCGAACACAGGATGAAGGCAGAGCGAGCACCTGGCCAGGCAGTCAGGAAGGAAGACACTGCTACGTGGTCAACTAGCAGCCACAGAGGATGGCATCTACGGTGCTGTGGGAGGCAGCATTGTAGACTGCACTGTACAGATGTAGGCACTGGCACAGGCTCAGGCCTGTATGATAGCCTCCTCTACTACCAGCTCTTACTGTAAACTATAATCCATCCCAAGATCCATCTAATTACAATGAGAAAACCTTCCCCCACCCCCTAGTTCTTCATAGACCCCATTGTTCTGTGTTGACTTTGACAGTTCACCTCCTCTTCCCCATTGTTTTCACTGTTTCCAAATATTCAAAGAATATGGATTAGATAATATGGGTGTTTGAAATTTCAAGTAGCAAACATTTGCTGTATAAAGCAAGACTTACCTTGTAACTTAAATAAACTAGACTGTAAGCTATGTTAGTGTGACTTGAAACGTAACATAAACTCCTCAGCCCTCTCAACATGCACATGCATACATACACCTGCATAAGACTATGTGTGTGTTCATATGCAAGTGCAAACACACACACACACATACACACACACACATCCCAGTGGCTCCTTGCATTGTTTGCAGTTTTATCACCATGGATATAGATTGTTTCAGGTTAATCAGCCTTCTCATTTCAAAGGTAAATATGACTAAGATCAGTAAACAGTAAAGCTATAATAAGCCCTTTTATCTTGATCAGTATGGTAGAACAGAACTTCCCTGGTGGTTTCACGTGTGTGAAATATCAGTAGCAAATTTCTTGAAATGGTAAAACAATACCAATTTTTAAGGAATAATGTAAAAATTGGCAACAGTTGAAGTTAAATTTGAACATCACTTGTATGACTTTCTGGGTAAACATCCTGAATTCAGAAATGACTCCTGCAGGTAATAATTTATATCTATCATCTTATCACTAGAGGGCGCGTTGTTGGGCTTATGTCAGGTAACATTTTCCTAGGATGTGCTCCACAGATATTACCAGTTTTTTAGAGTATGCCATGACATGAAAAGATCACAGTTGTGGTTCATCCTGGCATTTATATAACATCTACTATCACTCTCTATCATAAAATAAGGTCTTTTTAAATAAAACAGGAAAAATATCAGAATTGAACATTTTTTTAAATTGAGTACATTTCTTAATAACGTTAAGAAAAGCAGGGGCTAGAGGAATGGCACAGTGGTTAAAGCACCTGCCATGCAAGTGCAGGGCCCTGAGTTTGAGTCTCCGGCACCACATATGCCAGGCATGGTGGCACTCGCCTGTAATCCCAGCACTTGGGAGGCTGAGGCAGGAGGATTGCCATGAGTCCAAGGCCAGCCTGGGCTCCATAGTGAGTTCAGGATCAGCTTGGACTCCAGAGAGAGACTCTGTCTCAAAAAAAAAGGAACCCTACATTTTCTTAATTTCTTTCATTTTAACAAATATCTAACAAATTTCATAATTATTTTGTTAGAAAACAGTAGAAAAAATTAGTTAATAAAGGCAACTGGAGATTAATATTGATCTAAGAGCTTCTGTAATATCTCTACAGCTTCCATGTTACTTTCCAAATTACATTTTGTGCAATGACATTTTAAATTTATGTGCATTTCTTAAATATCCACTGAGAATCAAAAGATATAGACCCAAGAGTATCTGAAGTTCATTTTGAGAGAACATCTTAACAAAAATGCAAGTGAAGCACTTTTCCTAGATGCTAAGGATCCACGAATGATTAAGACTGTATTGTTCTCTGTATTTAAGGAATTCAGGGGAAGAATAAACACCTAATGAGATAAGCCAAGGTTAACGAGATCAGTGCTGCGGCAGACCCATGTGCAAGATTTAAAACAGAGAAAGCTATGTTAGAATATTACCTGCAGTCGAGGGAGCTCTTGCCATGTTTCTGAGGCACAGGGAGATCACAAAGTGACCTCAGAAGAGGGCTCTACTTTCTCAGGAATCACTTTCCTTTCCTGTAGAAGCTCTTCCAGGCAAGTCGGAAGCGTTGATGCATAATTCTGTAGTTAGAACTCCAAAATAGCTGTCCTTACTTTTAGCTTTAAATTACTTCTGAGCAATACTCTTTCTTCTTCTTTCATCTTCGAACTTCTTTAGTGAGTCTTGACTATTAAACCTGACCCATACAAGGAATTTTACTTCATTTAACGTGGATTTGGTTATGTACTTTCCATGTAATACTGTGGGAGGCTTTGGCCAGAGCCTTCTTGCTCTTATAACTCAACTTATAACTTAGTAATTTAGGAAGCTGACTTAGAACTTAGTAAATTAAGGAGAGATGCTCAGACTATCTGCTACGGAGACAGTGGACCAGCCTGGCTGGAACCGCAGCCAGGACACTGCAAGATCTTTTCAGGGTCGGTGGTTTGCTTCCTCCAAGCGCCCACTGTGGAAATGTGGCCTTTGGCACAGGTTTTTATTATAATTATGTACGGTCCATCCTTCAGCCTTACTTGGAAATATACCTGTGTTTTGCTTTTTAAAATAAAATAAATCCACAGATTCAATAAAACCATAGCCGTCAGTAATAGGAAATGCTGCATAAAAATATTTTTAAGATACTCTGGTACTATGTTTTGAGTCTTGGTATACTGTTTATATGCTAATTAGAATTCATGAGGACTTATAACTGCTTAGCAGATATATGAACTGCAGTTTTTACAGAAAAAGTTTTTAAATTTCAAAATAATGGCATAATTTTGCAGGGGAAAAACAGTTTTTTTTTTCTATTTGAAAACACAGTATCTCCCAATAATGTCATCTAAAAGGATGTTTTTCCTTCTTGTGATTATTAATAACAAATAACAACTTACAAAATATACTTGCAGTTACTGATAATCACTAAGAATCTCTTCTGGAAGTCATAAGCCTGTATTCTTGCAAAGCCCATAACAGGTGTCCACTCCCTGTGTCCTTTGTAAACACATTCATTCTGTATTCAAACCACAGAAGCAAGAGGCAGGATAGGGTTTGTTACCTCACTGCTAATTTCCCTAGCAAATAAACCAGCAGCTGCTGGTCCATGAGCCACCTTCACCACTGAGAACAGGACACCGTCTACATGGGACAGGATGCTCTCATGGAGCCCCGCTGCGGCACACTTGGGATCTTTCAGTGCAACATATGTCTTCTTCTCTTAGGTAAGGCCCTAAATATCTTGGGGTTTGGCTGCTTGCTTTTTTGGGGGGACTAGTATTAGTTGTGGGCATAAAGTAAATATTTACTCTAGGCTGTAGACTCTCAGATAATCGAAGACCAGGTCAGACCCTTTTAACAATAATAACACAGCACACTGTTCCAGGGGGAAAAAACTCGGAACATTTGGGGGAAATGAGATTTAATAAATAGATTGTTACTGTTTTTTCTTGGAACAGCAGCTGTCAATAGCACTCACTAAGAAAGATAAGGTAGGAAAATCAAATGAATTTCTTCTTTGCAGAGTTTATGTGGAGGTTCAGTAGTCTTTCATGCAATTATTTTAGCAGATACACTGATAGGCCATGAAATTGTGAATGCTTAAAATGAACCTGAACAATGAACGGGAGTAGTTTTCTTATAGTTAAAGAAATTACACATGATTGTGTTGATTCTGCCTTAATTTATGATACACAACTTACCCTGTAAAACATGAAAACGTTTAAAGTCCTAACCTCACACAAAAGAAAAATGTGTTAAAAGGAATTATTTCTCCAAAAGATCTTTGGCTTTTCTCTTTTCCCAAAGTCTAGTCCTGTTAAAAATGTATCCTGTCTCTTGTTTTTCAGGATTCTTCTCTTTATCCTTAGAGTTTAAGGGAGTCGCTCTCTAACATTTCCTGTTCTTGTTCATCAACAACCTTAAATGTACTCTTTCCCATTCTTCCTACTGGTAGGTTTTAAATGCCAAGTTAGTTACTTATTTGGTTTAAATTTAACAGATGGAAATTTTTAGAAGACTTCATTTCTTAAATTTCAGGAAAAAATAAGCTACATAAGCAATTGAGTTTTAGAATTTTTGGGTTATTTAGAGCCTTACTTTCACTAACATATTATTACAGTTTTCATTGTAAATGTACTCATGACTCAAATTTATACCTCTTACATATAGCTTAAATTAATATGGCTATCTTAAAGTATTTGAATTTCCCAGGTTCATGATTGTTTCAGTTAATACAGTGTTGATGTTATCAAGTTCAAGCCCCTAATAGATTTTTTTTTTGAAAAAAACGACCACCGTAACTGTGGTAGTTTTCTTGGCTACCTTGTGTCAGTGTCCTTTTTTTTTTATTTTAAAGCAGTCAGACTGTTGTCATTTGATAAGCAGTGTTTTTGTAATCGGCCTTAAGAAGATCTTAGAGTTAATTCAGTTGAAAAATTTGACTAAAATATAATTGAGATTGTATTTTATACAAATTGAATGTTTATAAATAGCCAAAACCATTATTAATCTTAATACTTCCTTGTATGAAAGTTTATTTTTCATCACAGATAATATGTTTTAAAGATCGCAGATAAAATGTACAAATCTTTTTGTTTTTTAGGGGTAATGTTTTTTTGTTGCATCTAAAATCTTTTAAAATTTAAGCCCAAAGTCTACAGTCCATTAAAAATATGACTTCAACATTTCTGTTTTCTCTAAAGATGCAAAAGTTTATTTTCAGGCAACAATAGGTGTGTTATGCTTGCTAATACTATGCATAGTAATGGGAAATAAATGTCAACTATTTTGAGCTATGGAAGAGGTCACTTTGTGAAGCCTCATGTTTATACTCAACATGGTAAAACCAGTCGAGAAAGTCCTTTGTTACTGGAAACTTCGTAGCATAACTCCAAGTGTTCTCTTAACATTGTATGTTTTTAAAGATGCAACAACATTGTTATGCATCTTAAGAATTCCTAATAGAGAAATTATTACTGCAATTATAGGCCAAATTATGAATGGTACTATCAATCCCTCTAGATTTGTGTTAATATCTTATATGCAGAAAGTCAATGTCTCATTTTTATATTCAGAAAATATCAGTGATTCTAATAACATTCAATTTCCATTTAAGTTGAAATATTTGAAAACTAAAAAGAAAAAGAAAATGTCATCAATTTTATACCATTTATTTTCTTGAAGTTTAATTGTTCTTACAGAGGGCAGCTTTCAAAAATCAATTGTTTTAATCCTTTGTCTTTCCTCATACAACTGGAAAAGAACACTTGAAATTTTTTCAAAGTGAAGCTAATTTTTTCCAAAAAAAAAATCAGCAAACTATCATGTTTGCCGGCACGGACTTGCCACACCTGTATTGGGGAGCATATCAGTAGCAAGAACATGTACAACTCAAATTTAGAGAAAGCATCCAATTAACTACTTGTTCTCTAAACTTTACTGGAAGGATTGCATTATATCAAAATGTTCATATCGTCCCCAAAAATGAAAGTATTTTAGGTAACTGAGATAACATACTGTTTGAAGAAAAACTCATTCCTTGATGACATTTTTATAAATTAATACCCATAATTTATTTCATAAAATTAATGTAGGTGATCTCTGAACAAATCGCTGCTGCAGTTGCTGTGCTATTTTTCACTGTTGCATACACATTTGAAAAAGGAAGTATGTGTTGTTGAAATTTTTCCATTTGATATGGAAGCACTGAATATATTTAGATCTGTTAATGGCAATATGTCCTTTAAGGTATTATTTTCTACTGAAGTAGTGTCCTTTTTCTCTGGGCTGGAACGTTTATATTATATTTAATGTTTTACTAAATAAAATATTCTTCCCATAACTCTTGCCGTAGACAGTCTTTTTATATTAGCAATCCACCATTCTGAATCAAGATCCAAAGTCAGCAAGATTTCCATTCCATGGTCAACCCATAATAATGGATTGCTCCCAGCCATTTCCAGAATAGTAACTAAATAAAAATCAACTAAAATTACAGAGAAAGAAAGTAAGCTAATGGGGTCTTTCTCCCCTTTTAAAAAAAAATTACTTATTCAGTGGCTTCAGTGCTTCCCCAAATGACAAAAGAAGATTGGTCAAAATTGCAACCAGACTGTCTAGATCAGCATATCCTCCTAGCAGTAGTTTCTGGGTTGAGCTGTAAAATATCTTAACTCCACCAATAAGGCAGTGACAAAACAAGTTCCTGCCAGAGGTGAGGACCCCTTGATAACTTGATGACAGCAGCTCTCCAGCTTTTCCGTACCTTCTCAGGGCACTGAGTAGGGACCCACTCTTCCCCCTTGATTTCTTGGTAACAAACACCAAATTATCACTTTACTAAAGAACACAGAGATATTGACAACCTAACAAACTGAGCTTAAAAACTGAGACTCAGTACTTCAAAATTCTCTGGATCCTTAATCTTCGAATGCAGGTTGCTAACACGTTGAGAAAAACATCTCAGAAAGGCAAGAACATAAGACGTTCAAGAAGGGCCTTAGCTCGTATATCATACTATCTTCTTGTCATACATGAGAAAACAGAGTGAGATGTAAAATTATTTACCTAAGATCGCATATCTGACCATCACTATTTTATCCCAAATATGTGTTTTTGCTGAGGCCTCACACTGCAGTGGGTTTTTTAGCTTTATCCAAGTATAAGATATAGTTATCTCTCTGCAAGTGTAAAGACAAGGCTCCGGAATATTCTTATTTTAGAGCAATTTAAAACTAACAAATGGAAACAAGAAAAGGAAGTCCCAGATCAGGTGTGAACGGTAACACCTTTGTAAATATTTTTATTTTCACTCCAATAAAAAAGAACAAAGAAACACTTAATAGATGTCGTGAACATGGCATTTGACATAGCTTCAGTTAGAATAATAATAAGTGCTTTTAAAAATAGTTTTCATGTTTTGCTCACAAGAAACTCTTCAGGAAGTCCCTTTCCCCTTCCTGTTCTGGCCTCGCATCCCAATGTCTAATCTTTCTAAATCTATGAATCTAAGAACTTTGCTTCCAAAACCTGCTCCCAACACACTCCATGCCTCTACATCACGCATCTTAAATTATCACTAGTTTTTGTTTGAATTACTTTCCCAAATTTTTGTTTTTGTTTTGTTTTGTTGTTGTTGCTTTTTGGTTTGTTTGTTTTAGGCAGGGCCTCATTAAATCACTAAGTTCTGCAGGTTTTACTGGAAATCAGGATACCCCTGCTTCAGCCACCCAGAGGGCTGGAATTGCAGGCATGCCCCTCCATGCCTGGCTGCCATCACTAGATTTAAGACATTGATATATTCTGCCATCTTCCTTCCTCTTTCCATTTTTCCTTATTGGGACTCTATTTTACCTACTGTGTATTGCTCAGCATCTAGCTCTCTCTTTTCCTAATCACTCAAATTGAGGCAAACTCCAAATTTAAAGTCTTGCACTTCTTGCACTTGCAGAACAAAGTGGAGGCGCACATCTTATATTTCGTGATGCCTGTCTCAGGGAGCAAATCACTCAAGTGAATGGGCGAGTACACAGTGCACACAGTCTCCAACAGACTGTGAAGCAAGTCCCTTACAGTAACACAGATTTCAGTGTTTATGGTCACTTTTAGCTGCCTGTCCGGGAGTCTGTCCTCTCCCCAGTCTCTAAAATGATGAGTCTTTACCTCCTCCTCCCAAGGGAAGAAGGAGGCAAATGTGCCCTTGGTAGAGCATGATTCCCCGTAGGTGTAAGTGTTTGAATTTCCCAGAAGAAATCATTCCCAAAGACAAACAGAGCTTGCTGTTTGCATTTGTCTTCCTTGGGCATAACTTGGATGGAACGTAAAGAACAACGAAAATCAAGCAACCAGGAGGCTAAACGTTCTATGTGAGAACACTGAAATTGTAAAATCCCTCTCTTTGTGCCCAATCTCTAACTCTTCTCACCCACGCAAGGGGTTTATTCTTCACCAGTTCCCTTTGAGGTGGGTCATTCCCAACAGCTGGAAACTTGGTTTCACATTTTACATCCATACCCTGCGGTCTCCAGAGCTTGCATCTCCCTTTAATAGCAAAGCTCCTCAAAATTGTCTGCTCTCTCTGTGTCTGACTTCTCTTCATTCTCCCTTAATCTCTCATTGTGCAAAATACACCACCTTGAGATTCCTCACCTTCTCCACTATTTCAAATGTTCCTATAATGGAGAGCCCATAGTTCTCCATTTTGAAAATAATGATTTGGAAGCAAAGGGCTTTTACTTGGAGTTCCAGAAACATGGTGGCCTGGTTAAAGAAGGACTTTCTTCACTGTGAATATATAGCAATACTAAATAAAGTTAAATAATATCTATGGTTCAGTATAAAATGAGGATATCTCCATGTGCCAGAAACTATGAAAAGAAAAACCCTATACATATGAGACATCAGACACGAGACATGGGCCTAAACAACCCAGGCACTACCCAGGGCTGTGGAGTGGACTGAGCCCCAAGCCTCAGGGCTGTCCAGGCTTCTCCCTTATTCCTAAACTCACTGCAAGTAGGTTTCTGTGTCCCACATGTCCACTCAGTGTTGGCCCTTGGGTGTCTAATGGGCATTTCAAAATGAACACGCCCCAAACTGCCTCCTGAACTTCCCATAAAAGCCTATTCTCTCATCAGTGATAAATTTATTTGTTGTAACTCCATTCTTCAAATTGTTCTAAGAGCATTGAAGCCATTCCTGAGCGCTGTTTGCTCCTTACATCCCACCCTCATTATATCAGAAATGCACACACACACACACACACACACACACACACACACACACCCCAACCTCTTCCTGTGGTATTGTGGACTGCCACCTTTGTCTGTAGCACCATGATCATCTCTTGCCTGTTTTATTTTATTATTGTGTCTCCTGAGTGGTCTTCCTGTTTCTGTCCTTACTTTCAGTTCAGTCTGTTCTCACGGGTGCTGGAGTTTAATGAGACAGAGAAAAGTCATAGCATACTTTGTTGGCAGAACTCCCATTTGCATTCATACTCCGTAAAATTGCCGAAGTCTTTCCCCGAAGGCCTCGCCTGGGCTCCCCTGTTCACCTGAGTGACCTTGCACCTCACCTTGCTCCTCCTCTGCTCTGCTTCCCCTGTGACTGCTCCTTCCTCTTCCTCAAACTGCATTTCTCTTCTGGGCAGGAATCACTTGGTGTGCCTGTGAGCGGTTTAGTGCCACCCTCCTTAGTTATTTATATTTGGTGAGGCTTTGGCTGAGGCGGAATACTTTACCAAAATGTAAATATTAGGCCATTTCAGAAGGCTGTGAAGAAAATTCTTAGAAGGAAATAACTCCCAATATTCTGAAATTACATAGTTTGGTCAAGCTATGCTATGACACAAACAACGTAGTCGTAATTGCAAATGTTTCTAATGGTTTCATTGGACTTTAGAACTAATAATCATTCTCTGTTCTCCTTTTCCCATTATTCTTTAACGGATGGAGATAGCAACTTCTGCTTTTCCTTTTTGTCTGGCCCTCAGGGAAGTCACGAAAGCAGCATAGTCTTTGGGTGGAGTTTTTTAAATGCAGAAGGTTTCAGAGGCAAATATTTACCCCTAGCAGTAACTGGTATTAGAATCAGCAGTCCTTTAGAAGCCGCTCTTCTCTGGAAAGGACTGCCATCGGATCAAGTTCTGGAAATGTGGTTCGGAGTCTTCACCACTTTCCTTTCCTTTGTAGCAGGTTCTTGTTGTGGGCTGAAGGTGACAGTGCCGTCTCACACCATCCACGGCATCAGAGGTCAGGCCCTCTACCTTCCCGTGCACTATGGCTTCCACACTCTGGCATCAGACATCCAGATCATATGGCTGTTTGAGAGACCCCATACAATGCCCAAATACTTACTGAGCTCGGTGAATATGTCGGTGGTTCCCGACTTGGAATACCAGCATAAGTTCACCATGATGCCACCGAACGCAAGTCTGCTCATCAACCCACTGCAGTTCTCTGATGAAGGCAATTATATTGTGAAGGTGAACATTCAAGGAAATGGAACGCAGTCCTCAAGTCAGAAGATACAAGTCACCGTTGATGGTGAGTCCACCCTAGTGGAACTAATGTGGAGTTAGCTGAAGTTCAGAACACTAAACTTCCTGGGCTTTAGGTTCTGGTTCTGCAACTTTTGGTGAATTAATTAACCCTCATAGCCTCAGTGTCTCATGACACTAAAGACATTATCTTTCTCATAAGGCTTTTTGAGAATTAATTTATACATGCATGGAAAGGGTATGTTTAGCAATAAGTAACAAAGCAAAATTTTAACTTTATTTATGTCTCTGAGATCTACCAACTATAAAGTTGCTGATATAATCAGATGAAAAAAATTACTTTCCCAGTAGTAGAATGCACCCTGGGAAGAGTCCTTTTTTTGTCACATGAAGATTTTTATTTTGGTACACCATTTGGAGGAGGAAGAGGAGCTCTAGAGTTATACCTACAGACAATAAAAGTGTCTAGAGATGTCCTCTGAGAAGAAGTAAGGTCACCTAACTCTCAGACTTTTATTCTTATTTAGATATTAAATGGCTGTGTCTAAAGCCCAAGTTCTAATGTTTCTCTCTAGACTTGTTTATTTGACAACGTGTCTTCTTTTAATCAAATTAATTACATTCTATCAGTTTCTCAGTTGAAAGACTTATGATCATCCTTGACTTATTACATTCATTATCCGATCCACACAAAAATCCTTTTGTTTTTACCTTCAAAATGCAGGTAGAGCGCATTCACTTCTCCACATCACTATTTGCTACAGTCCTAATACATGTCCCCAGATGTGACTTGGACTATCCTGGCAGCCCGCTGCCCAGTCTCTCTGCTCCTGCTCCTGCCTCCAGCCTCTGGAAAGCTCACTTCACCCAAAATTTAAACTACTAACAATGGACCACAGGCCCACTCTTTCCTCACTCTTCTATATAAAACATAGCTTCAATTGCTTGAGCGCACACACACAGCAGAGTCACTGTCTTCAACTCTGCTTTTCTCCCTTTCACAGCATTTGTTACCCCTGGATGTATTACGTATTTTTCTTTGCTCACTATTTGCTTTCCATGAGGAGAATGGAGTTGAGGGAGCAGGAACTTTGTGTTGTTTGGGGCTTTGTCCCTCCTGCCTGCAGCTTTTCTGGCCATGGGTAGACTCAGCAACCACCTGTGCAGTAATGAGTGCGGTGGAGGCGATGGCACATGCGTCAGGGAAGCTGAGATCCAGGATATGGAAGTAGAAGCCTAGAGAGCAACTTTAGAAAAAGGAAAGAGATATTTAAAGGAATTATCTTTATGGTTTCCTGTGCAGTGTCCTGTCTCTCTCAAAGCTTTTAATACAGCTTTCCTTACATATTAATATGTGGTGAACTTAGATCCGCTTGGCAAAATGAAACAAAAAAATCAGTAAAGTTTTTAGGGCATGAACAAAAATTTTTCTAAGAAGGGATGTTTGATCAAAATACCAGTGACTATTTTGAACATTGATTCTCCTCATATGAAACTATTGGCATGTTAACACATTGTTTTCACACAGAGATGCACTTGAAAGGTAAGCTTTTTATACATAGTAAATGTGCTCAATTCATTTTTCTTTATAAATCATATTAAAGAAAATGAAGTGCAGTCACTTGTGTGTCATCTTATTCTATGAAGATTGTTGAATGCATAGATCTTCAGACTGCAGGAGAGAAACATTACCAAACTTAAAACCACTGAATGTTTTGTAACTCTGAAAAAGAACTGTTTGGCTGTTTAACAAATTAAGAGTTAGGAGCCTCAAAGATTAGTGAAGATTGATGAAAATGGTTATCAATGCATATGTCCATCACTTTCAGAGTTAAAATGCAGAGGAAACATTTTCTCATTCTTTGAAATTTATTCCTTTGATCACACAAAAATTTTCTACAGTGTACCATACTTATAAAACTATTTTCCTTTAACTTCACTTTTCAACAGGAATTCCCATTAAATTTGCCTTTTATATATATGTATCTAATTTGATACAGTCCCAGTAATGAATTTTATCTATTATGTCAACAATAGGCTTTGTTTTAATAAAAACAACTTACATTATGTGGCAGCACAAATGCAAAACAATGGAAACATATAATCAGTTCTCCTATAGAAGTCTACAACTTTTCCTTATTCCTACAGTAGTACACCACATGCAAGCTGAGTATTTTTCAGATGTTAGATAGAAATTTGAGCTTACCACGTTCACTCTAGGCAGCCGCTTGAGGTACAGTAGAACAAGTCAAAAAAAAAAAAAAGAGAAGTAGCCATAAAAGTTTTGCTTGTGGGATAACACCTTTATGGAGTTGGAGAAATAACAGTGGGCAAGTTGTAAGGAAGGGGGATTTTTTTGCCCACTAACCACATTATCTCTAAAGTAAAATGGCTTCATTAGACAACTTGTGAAGTGAAAGTTCTAGAATGTGATTAAGTCTGACAATAAATACCTTTTATAATATGTCATTTTGCATATTTCATGACATTGTGCTTGAGCTGTCTGCATGTATAAAATATAAAAAGCTGAAATAATTTCTCCAGGATTTAATATTTGACAGACCTCATAGACTTTTCTTCTATGCCCTTGAATGACCTAGATCCAAATCCAATCTCTCTCTCTCTCTCTCTCTCTCTCTCTCTCTCTCTCTCTCTCTCTCTCTCTCTTTCTCCTCCTCCCTCTGTACTGCAGACCCTGTCACAAAGCCGACAGTACAGATTCATCCTTCCTCTGGGGTTGTGGAGTACGTGGGGAACGTGACCCTGACATGCCAGGTAGAAGGAGGCACTCGACTACTTTACCAGTGGCTAAAAAATGGGAAGCCTGTGCGTACCAGTTTTTCCTACTTCTTTTCTCCCCAAAACAACACATTTCATATTGCTCCAGTGACCAAGGAAGACATTGGAAATTACAGTTGCCTCGTGAAGAACTCTGTCAGTGAGAAGGAAAGCGACACCATAATACCCACTATATATTGTAAGTCATTTTCTCTGTGTGTTATTTTATACTAATGAGTATTTCCCCACTCTGGGAGGTTCTTACAGGCTAACCACAAAGAATGTAAACATCGGATGTCACTTAGTCTTTACCAGTACTTGTAGTTCTGCACTAGTTATAATATCATCTCCTAGTCACTGTCGTGTTATGAGATGTATCTACTAGCACAGCTTTACTTTTTGAAGATCAAGTTAAAACACTATCCGGGACATTCAGAATACAATTTGATATTTAGCCCATGGTATAAGCTCGTTTCTCATGGAAAGTAAGAATCTCAACCTTAAGAACCATGAAAAGGCACTACTTCATTCATCCCTGAGAAGGAGGTTTGATAAACTAATAAGCTGGGAGAGAGACATGCTAGCCAAGGAAAAAGGTTTTGACTCACAAACAGTGCCCCCCAGTGCATGGGTCTCCTCTGCCCATTTCCTCAGTGCCATTTCTAGTAGAAGGATGTAAGGAGCGTTGCAGTCAGAGAAGGTTGAATTATTCTGTGTTGGGTATTTAAAACTCCAAGGAACTGGTAATTATTTCTGTTTTTTTTTCTAATTTACATTGACTTTTCTCAATGTTATTATTATTCTGTTCTGCTTAATTGGTGATACTTTCTGTTGTAACTCATATACAGGGTCAGGTTTCTCAAACTTTTCTTTTCGTATCATCTTAGTATACCATAATGAACCCAAGCAAAGTCTTTCTCATTCCTTATTGATTTATTTTTCCAGTCTCTGCTTCTCCATTGAATCTCTGATGTGTTTAACCTTGCATTCTAATTTTAACTTAGCAGAGAATTTCCTAATGTTTACACTAGTGACATCTTGGTCTGGATAACTATTTGTTTTGGGAAGTGTACTATATATTGGGAGGTATGCTATGCAGGGTGTTTAAGAGTTTGTGTGGACTCTACTCAGCTGAACATCATTCCTCTCATGTTGTAAAAACACAGAGTCTTGAAACTTTGTCATATATCCCTAAGTACCAAAATATCCCTCAGTTGAGAACAAATGGCCTATCCCATTAAGAATTCTCACTAATTTCCATATAGCTTAGTGCATGGTTTCTGTGGCAACTTAACAAGAAAAAGAGGTTCAGCAAAGGGAAGCTTCTTACCTCTGTGACATGGAAATGAAGGGTTTGGCTAGTCGAATCATGAGGAAAATCAAGTGTAAAAAATATATAAATACTCATCCAGTATATCCTCATACACTGGAAGAGGCTCTAAAGTCTTGCACTTACATACTTGAGAGTCAGACTGAAGAGGTGGGTTCAGTCATTACCTGCATGACCTTAAGTAAATCCTTTGTTCTTTCAGAGCCTTACCTATAAAATGAAGAGTGTTAAAACTACCCCACCACGCTGCTGCTCTTAAATGAGGCACTGTCTGAAAGATAACAAATGACCAACACAAAAAAGGACTCAGAAAGTGGAGGCTGTTTTTATTCTCTGTATGTCTGTATTCTCCTCGGTCAATAGAATACTGAGGTGGTTCTCTCAAGGAAGGTGTCATTAACTCTTTAGGGACAAAAATCACCAGTATGTGTCCAAAATGTAGTCTTTCCTAACTAGATTAAACCTTATGGATAAAGTTAAGCACCAGCAATAAGGCAGGAAAGGGACCTGCTGGGAAGAGGAAGAACTCAAATAAATGATCCAGGCGCACGTGTGTCTGCACCTGCAAAATTAAGCTTAGAAAACCAAAATTATTGAATCTAGTGTGGAAACTATTCTGTATTTCAGCAGAAGAGAAAAAAGTATACACAAGGAGGCATATGAGTGAGAAGGTCATGGATACAACAGGGATTTGTAAAAAGTAGCACACAGTAGTTGGGAATTGGAACTCTGGAGTGAAAAGGCCTGGAATACATATAAATCTTTTTTATATGTATTCTTGACTAAATAAGGTTACTCTGACAAGGATGAAAAATTTTATTCAATTCCAAGATGCGTAAACCTAAGTATTCAATTAATCTATTAAAAGGAGAAACAGGTAAAATGGGTCAAATCTAGTATTATTTGGATTTGGATGCATTGATATGTTATTCCGATTGTTTGGTCTAAATGGTTTACCTTTGCATAACAAAGGAATAAAGTGCAAAAATAAGATACTAACCAGTTGTCACCTGCTGAATATTAACCCCAAAGAGCCATTGTTTCATGTGGTGGAGACAGCAGAAAAGAGAGGCCCCGTACTGGAGCATTTCTTGTTAATCCGAGAAAAACCCGATCGCGTTAGGTTGTGGTCGTGTGCACGGTGATCATGAACATAAGCGAGATGTTTGGGCTGTCCAGGTGAAAGCCGTGACCTGCCTATCGAGTGTGCAAGGTGGCTTTCCCGTTCTGTAATCTAGTACCCACATACCTGATGTGTGCTGTCCCCAGTGTACTGCTAATTGCTACCTCAAAGGGGATGTAGAGGATTACATGGAAGTGATAAGGAAGTTAGTGTGAGCACATAGGAAGAACTTGGCAAATGCTAGCACTTTTTTATCTCTCTTTTAAAACAATTTTTCTTTTAACCAAAACCATGCTGACATAATTGGCCACATTGCAAGCAGAAGTTCTGGAGACCCTGCATAATAGTGAAGAAGGCTACAAAGAGAAAACTGAATGAATAACCTTAGGGGAATTGTCTTCTCACCAAGCGTTACCATTTCTTAACTTAACATAATCAATTTTTCTTGAGTAAAATATCTTCATGTCAGTTCTTTCTTTTAGTTTTCTGTCCATATATCTCTTTATTTACCTCCCTGTCTTTACACTCTAGCCACAGATGAAAATGAAAAAGTCCTGGGGGAGAGGGGAATTGCATAAGCAATTGCAAGCATTTGAAAGTATCATTTGTGAGATAATCGTTTGTTTCATTACATGGCTTATTTTAATCTGGCAAAGTGAAAGTAAGATCTACATTTTGACAAGGGTGAATCTTTGTACCAATATCATTTTTTTCCATTTTATTGATATGTATACGTGCAAAATTTAAGGTTTACAATGGAGTTGAGCATTTTGTGCACATAAGTATCTTGTGAAGGTGCCAAGGGCTTTCCCACTCCCTTTTTGTCTCTCTCCCTCCCCTCCCCTCCCTCCCTACTCCCTCACCCTATCCCCCTCTTTCACTTTGTCTTTCATTTTAAGTTCCATAAGAGTTGTGATCTGGGACTCTCATATCAGACAGACCATTCAGTGTTTCACCTTCTGCTTCTGACTCACTTCACTAAGCATGATGTTGTCAAGTTTCTTCCATTTGCCTGCAAAAGACTCCACGCTGTTGGACTTTATTGTTGCATAGTATTCCATTGTGTATAAATACTACATTTTGTGTTTCCATTGGTCTGCTGATGGGTGTTTTGGTGACTTCCATATTTTAGCTATTGTTAGTTGTGCTGCTATGAATATGGGTATACAAATACCTCTGTTGTGTGTTGTTTTGGCCTCTTTTGGATATATTCCCAGGAGGGGTGTCACTGGATCAAAAGGGATATTTATGTCCACTCTTTTGAGAGCTCTCCATACTGCTTTCCAGAGTGGGTGTACGAATTTACATTCCCACCAGCAGTGCAGGAGGGTTCCTTTTTCCCCACAGCCTCACCAGCACTGATTGCTATTTGACTTGTTGATATAGGCCATTCTCTCTGGAGTGAGATGGTATCTTAGCATTGTTTTCATTTGCATCTCTCTTATGGCTAGAGATGTTGAGCATCTTTCCATGTATCTTTTGGCCTTTTGTACTTCTTTGTGAGTGAACTGTCTCTTCACTTCATTTGCCCACTTTTCAATAGGATCCTTTATTTTGACGGGCTTACTTTTCTTCAGCTCCCCATATATTCTAGATATGAGCTTCTTACCTGAGATGTTGGTGGTGAATATTTTTTCCCAGTCTGTTGGTTCTCTTTTTGCATTGTTGATAGTTTCCTTTGCTGTGCAGAAGCTTTTTAATTTGACAAGATCCCATTTGTTAATAATGGGGATAATTTCTTTTGTCCTTGGTGTCTTGTCAAGGAAGTCTTTCCCTACCCCTGTGTCTTTTAGATATTTGCCTAATTTGTCTTCTAGGAGGTTCAGTGTTTCACTTTTAATGTCTAGGTTTTTGATCCACTTTGATTTGATTTTGGTGCATGGTGATAGGTGTGTGGCTAGATTCATTCTTCTGCATGTGGATGTCCAGTTTTCCAAGCACCATTTGTTGAACAGGCTGTCCATTTTCCATTGTATGCATTTGATCAAGTGGGCTTCATCCCTGAGATGCAAAGATGGTTCAACAGACATAAATCAATCAGTGTAATACACCATATCAACAAAAGCAAGAACAAAAACCACATGATCATTTCTTTTGATGCAGAAAAAGCCTTTGACAAAATCCAGCACCCCTTCATGATAAAAACACTGAAAAAATAGGTATAGAAGGGCCCTACCTAAAACTCATAGAAGCCGTATATGCTAAGCCTACTGCAAATATAGTAAATGGAGAAAAGTTGAAATCATTCCCTCTCAAATCAGGAACAAGACAAGGCTGCCCACTATCACCACTCTTATTCAACACAGTCCTTGAAACGCTGGCCATGGCAATCAGACAAGAAAATAAAGGGAATCTGCATTGGAAAGGAGGAGGTCAAACTCTCCTTATTTGCAGATGATGTGATTATCTACATGGAAGACCCTGAAAACTCCACTACAAAACTCCTAGAAACAATAAAAAAAAAAAAATTCAGCCAAGTCTCAGGCTACAAAATTAACACTAAAAAATCAATAGATATTCTCTATGCTAACAATAAACTTATTGAGCAAGAACTCAGAAAAACTATTCCATTCTTAATAGCTCAGCAAAAAATTAAATACCTAGGAGTATACCTAACCAAGGATGTGAAGGACTTATATAAAGAAAACTACATTACATTGAAGAAAGAAGTTATAGGAGACACTAGAAAATGGAAAGGCATCCCCTGTTCTTGGATAGACAAAATAAATATAGTCAAAATGGCTATACTACCGAAACTGATATACAGATTCAATGAAATTCCTATCAAAATACCAACAGGTTTCTTCAAAGAACTTGAAACAACAATTCTTATGGAACCAAGAGAGACCAAGAATAGCCAAAGCAATCCTGAGCAACAAGACCAAAGCAGGAGGCATTACAGTTCCAGACATCAGGCTATACTATAAAGCCATAGTTGTAAAAACAGTTTGCTACTGGCACAGAAATAAACAGACAGACTAGTGGAACAGAATTGAAGATGCAGAGACAAAGCCAAATACCCTCAATTACTTAATCTTCGACCAATATCATTATTATCACAGAATATGTTGACTCACAGTATAGAAATTACAAAAGCGGGAGATAAGAGACCCAGTCAAACCTGTGAGCACTCAACAGTGTGCTTTACACTCCAAACTATCTTTCTTCTCCTGTGTTATCTGAAAGAATCAAAATATCCCAATTTGAATAAGTTCATATTTCACAGAACTTATCTTCTACTAACAGTATAAACATTCTTCTTTTAGATAGAAGTGATGAAAACATTTTTTTCAACTTTTATTATTACATATATATGAGATACACAGTGTTTACATTGAGCTTGGGTATTTTGTGCACATATAGTTTGTGTCAACATTACAGTCCGGAACTGAAGAAACTCCTGATGAATAAATACTGACAGTAGAAAAAAGGACATTTAGAACGATTGTAAATGTGGGTTCTGTTTACACTTTGGGAAAGATTAATTATTTACGTATTTAAGAAAGATTTTGGCTCTTATTAGTTGGTAATTGTGACTATAGTTTTATTAGTTTTTCTCTTGATTATTTTTATATTCAAATACAGAAACATCCAATTGGTCAACAACTCATTGCTATTCCCTCATTCCTAGTTGAATTTGATTTGTCTGTGCTAAGAAGTTATTACCCAGTCTATACATATAGAAACACAATCTGGGCTCGTTAATTTAATAGGGATTTTGTGTTATCACTACTTCATCCCTGTTTTATCGATTTTGTTTTTCTTGGTTCTGGATTACAAAGAATAAATAAGTTATATAATGCAATGTATTATCCTATCTCTTCACATGGTGACAGCATGTTTGCCATCTCTATCATTTCCTGAAAATTAGGAATAGGTACCTCTGATTTTACTCCTGCTGTTCTTCACCTGGCCACCCTCCTCGTCCTCCTGACGTTATCTTGTCCAGAACGACTCATCTGCCTCCACCTGGTCTCACTTCCACATCGTCACTAAGAATTTTGCTCTGCCCTTGCAGTGTTCTGTGGTCATCTCTTCCCTGGCCCTCACTGCACCCCAGTGTCCTTGACTTCTCCTCCACTGAGGAACACCCCAGCCACTAACAAGAGTTTCACATCGCTCACCATTGCACCAATAAGGTGACACTTCACACAGATTAAGAACTCAGTAAATACTCTTGAACTTGCTTACATGGAATAGATGAACTTTGTTTGTGTCACTTCCA
Source organism: Ctenodactylus gundi (assembly GCA_004027205.1). Classification (NCBI taxonomy): domain Eukaryota; kingdom Metazoa; phylum Chordata; class Mammalia; order Rodentia; family Ctenodactylidae; genus Ctenodactylus; species Ctenodactylus gundi. Next base: position 131,766 of record PVKB01000896.1, on the reverse strand, counting down.
GATGCCAAAGTTATTTGACGATTTTGTGGAAAGGTTGGATTTTCATTTAGAGACAATGGCTTCTTTCTTAGAGTGTTTTGGCAAAGTTCTCTGATAACCTAGTAAATGTTATATTCCAATATTTCCCCCATAGAGGTCCACATCATAATTTAGAATTCCAGCATGAATGATCTATCCTGTTTCCTCGAATTACTGTTTCCAAGACAGTTTTCTTTATGAAAGTGGAAACTGTTCTTTATGCAGCATAAAAAGTATAACAAGATCTAGTGTGAATGATCATATATGGAAGAGGTTATGATGTCATCATCAGATATTGACTTTGGTAGAGAACAATGTCAAGTCAGTGATTCAGACAAATGCCTACTTGTGGTTCATAAAGTGTATGATATGTCTGCCTTCTAGTTCCAGCTGTAAATAATAATCCAGAAACCACAACATTTTGTGTGTACCATATGGCACTGCTTCAGGGGAGTACTCTAAGTGATAAAAATTAAAGGGAAAAAAAAGTCATCCACAGTAAATACTTACCATCTGCTCCCAAGCAGGGTGGCAAGCGGCATCCTGACGGAAATTTAGGTACTGTTCCCACCCAGCCATAAATTGTTAAAGAGAACAGATGATATGTGATTTTGCAAGTCATTCAGCAAACAGCCATTCCTGCGGCAAAGGGTTCATTTCCACTGGGAACCCTGTGCCAAAGGTAAGAAAGAAAGCCATGATCTCAAGTCAAAATAGAAAGATCCTTCTGCCTCCAAGTTCAGCACAGAGGCTGCTTGGGTTGAATTGCTCCAAAGGTTTCCAACCGGATTGCCTGTTCCCTTGGGCAGTTCAACCTTTCCACAGCCTCTCCTTCAAAGTAGAGTGGTGGTCAGCCTGAAGCGACGGTGATAAAGGAAATGACATCTAAGCTGATCAGAAGAAAAATAATTATAAGTAGTGTGTGTGGTGTGAGCCAGAGCTGAAAAGATTGTGTGTGTGTGTGTGTGTGTGTGTGTGTGTGTGTGTGTGTGTGTGTGTGCATGCACGCGCGTGCGTGCCTGTGTGTGAAGAGAGAAGAAAGAATCACATATGGAATTGTGGATGTTGGTTCTCTGAGTGGTAGAAGTAAAAATGATCATTGAGTTCCAGTGAATTTCAGGACTTTTTTGGAATGAACTTGTTTTCTTTATACTGTATAATAAAATACAATATGCTACACTTGAAGAAACCATGTAAGAAGATTTTTTTTTTGTTTCGTTGGTTATATGTTTGCAGTTTTTGTTGGGGTTTTTGTTGTTGTTGTTCTGTTTTGTTTGCAGCACTGGGACTGGTACATACTAGGCAAACACTCTGTCATTGAGCTGCAGCCCTCCACAGCTACATACACATACCTCAGAAGCAAAGAATTTAAAAGGCTCAAGGTGTTGGATTCAAAGATCTGAAAGAGTTGCCTGAAGGGAAGGAGGACAGTTCAGAAATTCGGGGAATTTAAGGTTGACTCCGACAAGCCACCATAACAGCTTATAAGTAATATAGGAAAAAATACTATGTCAATCGTATAACCCAAAAAATGAGTAAGCCCAAAAATCAAACACTGAGTAGAAAAAGATAAGATAATCAAATACTTTCTTTAAAAGAATGCTTCATTTTAAAATAAAGTGAGTTTTTATTCAATAATTGACCTATTTGCCATTCTTGTCTCTAAATGACCACAGGCTTCCTCGACAAAACTGAGGAGTTAGTATTTTTGAAGATATCCCATTATTTAACAAGGATCTAAGACAATTCCAAATGACCAGTTGTCAAAAAAAAGTTTTGAGTAGTGTCGGCACACTTTGAAAATAGTACTGCTTATTTTTGTGTGCTTTAAATGATGAAGCAATTTGTTTGTATAGCTACATTCTGAAGGCCAGAAAGACCTGAATTGAATGGTTATATTTTTCTATTCATCCTTCTCTTCCCCATCAGGTCCCCCATGTCCTAAACTCAAAAAGGTTTCCAGATTTTAGTTTGTCTACCTAGACTCAGTGTCTTCCTCCTCCAGTCAGTTTCTCCCATTGGTTTCCTTCATTGTGAGCTGTAGTCGTGTCCCCTGGTCAGAGGCCTTTGTTTCCCTAATGTTCCATCAGTTCTGACCAGAAGGGACACTGTGCTGCACAGTGATTGAGATACAGCCTCAGTCAGCCTGTCTTCCGCATCTCTGGTTCCCGCACGATGCCTAGAGCAGCACGGTGCTCAGTAGTATCACCCTATTGATTTCAGTTGAGTGAGAATGAGCACACTTTTATTCCCATTACACTGCTTACTATTTAGTGGAATTCGGAATAAAATATTTTCACCTTCGAGTAAGTTCATTGTTGAAAAATCCCTGAGCACAGTGATTTCACCTGCTTCGAGCCTAAAGTGAGAGAACAGGGTCACAAGGTGCTGGAGCTGTTGTCACTGGAAAGGGCCATTCCTTCTCATGCTACTTCTCCACTTTCTGGTCCTAATTGCTTTAAATTTGAAAGTCCAGTCAGTCCTCTGTACCTGTGTACTCTACATCAGCATGTTCCACCAACATCAGATTGAAAATATTTGAAAAAAATATCGCATATGTATTGAACATGTACATACTTTTTGTGCTGCTATTTCCTAAGCAGTATGATCTATTCACATAGCATTTACATGATATTCAGTGTTTGAAGTAATCTAGAGATGGTTTTAAATTTACAAAGAAATGTAAGTAGGCTATAGGCAAATAATATACCATTTTAGCAATAAGGTACTTGAGAATCTGCAGATTTGGGTATCCCCCAGGAGTCCTGGAACAAATTTCCCAGAATGTCAAGAGGTGACTAAGCTCGTCCCTGCGTTTGCTTTCTTAAAATAAAGTCACTTCATGAGAACATACTGATGTAAACGTGTAGAATTCTTTCACAACCTCAGAAGCTCTGTCTTTAGCATGTCAGTTTCCCCTACAATGCCTCAAACAGCATCAGACGCATAGCATGCATAAGCGAGGTTCCCCATCCAAATATAATCTACTGCTTGCTATAATCTGCTGCAGTTTCTGTTATATCTTAGGAAATGTGTCCTCCTGATGGTGGATGGGTCAGAAAATGCTGACCTAACAGCAAAGTACTCTGGGAGTCTACAGGATTGGCTTGCTGACACCCAAAATTGCCTTGGTGTGGCATGGGCCATCTGTTATAAAGAAAAACCTTGGTGACTGCTAAGCTAGAGAGCATCAACCTGCTGTTTAACAGCTATGTGACAACGGGCAAATAATTTTTAAAATCTTATAATAGGAATAAGAGCATCTATCTCCTGTGGTTGCTTTAAAAATTAAATGTGCTTACATGTATAAGCGCTTAAACTGACTTCGCATGGCAAATATACCATCAGACAAAATAGGAACATGAGTTAGGATTTACACTGGATTGAGATGGGAAGACTGAGGGATTTAGACTAGACTAGATGTTGCTGAGGAATTTTAAAAATCTCTATTTCCTGGAAGAAGCTATGAAATATGTCTCTTTTGGGGGGACATCAGGTGTCATAGAAATGAACATGCTGCAAGAATACTGTATCTGTGACTGAGTAATTTATTGATGATCAATGACTATCAGTTAAAGACGATGAAGATAAACATTTTTCCAACTGGAATCTTAACCATATCTGAGGAATAAGAATTTTTAAATTCTTCAACTGTTGAAGTGTTATAAACATATGAAACGTTCCCATACCTGTTTGCACAAATCTATGCTCCTTGTGAAACTATGTCTTTGATAAATATTTGCATGACCTATCCTAGCACTGAGAAGAAAAATGGGTGGTCCTGAGGAAGAATTGCCAAAGAGAATATGGTGGCTATAAAATGCACAAAAAATATTTTCAAGTGCAATTACTCTTTCAGAAAGATTTAGTTTATTATGCATATTCAAAAGCATAGTGTCACAATATGGTGAACGTGTACATAAAATTCTCCATGAAATTTTAGACTTCCCATTATTTCAAATGAATTGCAATCACATCTAAAATAATTTTAATATTCATGAATATCAGAATAAAACATATTTAGGTCCTAATCATTTACTGGAAGTCTAAACAAGGTTGTTTCCCCAAGTCTAATGTGGGGACTTTCAAAAGAAAATAAAGTGCTATGAAGCTCTCCCAAACCCAAAACTTCTGGTTTCCCCTCCATTTATGTGACCCCTCTATTTCTCTTTTGTGTTGATATAGATGGACCTTATGGACTTCGAGTTAATTCTGATAAAGGGCTTAAAGTAGGGGAAGTGTTTACTGTTGACCTTGGAGAAGCCATCCTGTTCGATTGTTCTGCCGATTCTTATCCCCCTAACACTTACTCCTGGATCCAGAATACTGAAAATGCAACGTATGTCATCAAACATGGGCCTCACCTGGAAGTTGTATCTGAGAAAGTGGCCCAGAAGACAACTGATTATGTGTGCTGTGCTTACAACAACGTAACTGGGAGGCAAGATGAAACTCGTTTCACAGTCATCATCACTTCCGTAGGTGAGTGTGACATGGAAGGAAGGGGCCCAATAAAATACAAATGCGTTCTGGCCTTGTTCTCCCTTAATAGTGACAAGGAGGACAAAATCATTGTGGGATTGTTCATGTGTTCGAAGAAACTCTTTCCTGGCTAGTTAACTGAGCTGTGGTTTCTGTAATTCAGAGAAAGAAGGCATGAAGTGAGATGAGCAAGAATTTAGTTTCTGGCTCTAGAGGTTTTGAAGAGAAAAGAAATTCAACAAATGACTTCTCAAAGTGGATTATTTCTACCCAATTTTGCAAACAGGAATATAAAAGAACACTGTTGCATTAGGTCAGACGATCAAGTTTCTGTGGTTGGAAACAAGGTTTTCTCATTGTCCCTGATGGGTTCTCTTCTATTTTCACCCTTTAAACACCTTAATCTGTGGAAGTTCTCAAAAGCAATTTCAATACTTTGAAAATAACAAAACTTTAAAAATTCATAGAATTCAATGTTGTCTAGGATTTTTTTTTTTTACTTTCAGAAATGTTATTAACCCAAAGTAGTTACAAATCACTGCCTAAAGTATGGATGTCATCCAAATTCCCATCTCTCTGAGCCTTTTCTCTCTCTACAGCATGTTTTCATTCTTCTGAATTATTTCCTGTATGGTTTCAATAATTCCCATGGCTTAATCCAATATTGATGCATTCCAAATGTTTATATTTTGTATACCCAAACTGCCTTCTGGATGTCTCTGCTTGGAATTAGCAGTATATCGAATCTGAACCATGTCCTTTCCCCCTAAATTGCTATCCTTACTGTATTTCCTGTTGAGGTGAATGCCTCTGCCATCTACCAACCTAAAACAGAAAGCTACATGCCATCCAGACTGTTTTGACTTGTATATTATCGTGTCCTGCATTCCATCGCCAAGTTCTGTCTATTCTCCTTCCAGTCTGCCTCTTGGATTCATCAACTTCTGTCCTTTCTCTTTCTCTTTTCTCATTTCCCTGTAACTTCCTCATCTTCTTTTTTCCTTCCCCCTCTTCTGCCTCTTCTCCTCTTTCACTTTCTACTTTTTCCTCTTTTATTAATGCCTTTATTGCTACTGTCTCCACTTGGAGAAAACCAGGAGCAGGTTGGACAGGAAGCCATGGTGACCTATGGATACCTTTTCCTTGATGTACTCTTTTTCTCCATTCTTTACCATCCTGCTACCTAGAATAAGACCCATAATATCGAGACCCTAATATATTTTATTGAATAAATGAAGCAAGAATGTAATCCTGGGCTAAATTTTTTATTATGTGCCATTTAGGCCATGTGCATCAAAATCACTTGAGGAAGTTACTAAAAATGTTTCAGTAACTAAGTTCAGGTCTATTTGATCAGCATGTTGTGAGTAAGACCTGGGAATCTGAATATTTAGCAAACACAGTTGGAGCATCCAGTCATTTAAAATGTTTTTCTCCTATAGAAATTTGACTTTGTTTTTAAAAATAAATGTTTAACAAGCCAACAAAAATGTATTAACTCTTGTAAACTTGCAGGTTGATAATAAAACGTATAGTGGCCAAATCTGCCTAAGAACTCCCTAAACTTAAGTGTGTTTATATTTGCAAAATTGCTGGATTACAGTAGAATTTCTGTACTGTCACGGTAAATATTTTTATATGAAGAAAATATTGCTCTCTCTAGAAGAGCACCATGCAGTAGAACATTCTGCAAGAAAAAAGTTTGTTATCTCTACTTTTCAGTATGGTAGCCACTAGCCTCATTTGGTTTTTGAACAGTTAAAATATGACTATATGATGAGGAAGTGTATTTTTTATCCTTACTAATTTTGATTTAAATGTAAATAGCCACAATTTTATAGTGGCTGCCACATTAGAGCATTCAGTTCATTCTAGAATTTTTATCTGAATTATGCTTCTTTGGGTCAATAAGTGACAATTTATTTTCTTGTAGACCTCCAAAGCATATGTGTTGAGGGGTTAAAATTAAGCAGTTACCCATTTATTACTTAAGCACCTAGTATGAGCCAAACACTGGAATAGGCAGTGAGAATATCTTATGGAAAAGATAATTCCTACTAAGAAAAAATTCCTGTTCACAACCTAGTATAGGAGAAGTATATATATTAAAAAAACTGAAGTCCATCCTTCACTGTCTGTTTTACCAAATTTTTATAGACTTAACTTGCCTTTCACTCAAATGGGTAGCCAAAACATAATTTTAAAGTATGCTGTAAATAAGCATATAAAATAGTGTAGTAATAATCTGGGTGTCATCTTGGACTTACTCTTTATGCTCATTTCGAGTAAAAAGTGGCTATAATATGTAGAAACATGCTATAGCTAATGCTCTCACTTCGCCTAGACTTTCTTCATTAATAATATTCCAAACATATTCAGCCAAGGTATTTCTATAATATCAGAAGCCCCCAATATTTGATTAGGATCTCGTTACCAAGGCCCAAAGACAGGTACCATGTGAATGTCATATAATTGTCTTTTGCAAAATCTAAAAACCTGTTCGACCTGTACAAAGACCAGGTGTTTGTTACTATAGTAAATAAGGAGAGCAGGTGCCTATTTCTCATAGGGACTCAGGCTTGTCAACATTAGTGACCTCTCTGTGGTTTTACAGTTATTTTCCAAGCTCCCAAATGTCCAAAGAACTTTAGCTCACCGAGCAGAAAAACAGGGAACAAAATAAGTAGTATTGACATGCTTTATTAGGCTTTTTTTTTTTTTTTGCGTTTCCAAATGAATGAATCTCTGCAATGCAGATTAAGTGTACATTGACCTACAGTTCTAAATGGTCATCACTAATAATTATTGATCAGGTACTTACTGACCATCCGCTCTGATGAACAAGCTATAAATTAAGATCTGGAAGAATCTGGAGTCATTTAGAAGGATGAGGTATTTGCCGTCTAGATGTCTCCAGAATCAAGTAGGTATTTTGTGTAGTTGGAGTCAAACTGTAAGAAGTGGTCATCTATTTTGTATATGATTTCAAAGCTCTTCATAGGTTTTTTTAATGAGGCAAAAGTGTGGTCAGCCAAAAAGTCTTAGCAGTAAGATGTGGGAGCAAAGGAAATGGAATCAAGGTCACAAATATGGAAAGAAAAAGAACCAGGTCAAGAAATGGTTTAATTGAAGACTTTCAGTTCAAGAGAGGAAGGCAGAAGAATGTGACTATGAAACTCTGTGTTTTTATGCCTGTGTAAAACTAGACCAGATGGCAACTTCCACTTCTATGGGCTATGATTCCCACTTAATTAGAGATATTATCAATTGACTATTCAATATCTCTGTGTAGGTACCCTAAAGAAAGCAGACACAATGGGCTAGTAAACAATAAGTAATACCTGATTCCTAAGACTTTCTTTTTAATCACTGTATGAACTATCCCTGATGTCACTGAAAATAATGATAGAGCTATAGTCCTTCTGAAATGTATATATTATATATGTTATATTTTTATACATATTATATATGTTTAACCATACATATGAGCATAGTATTTATTTTCTCTTTATCTTAGCTAATTTATATATTTACAGACACTGAGTATGTTTCATAATATGCATGTTTTGTATTAATGAGAAATTATGAGTTATTTGTAACCAAAAACAAGGAAAGAGTAACTATCAAAATAATGAATTATCATATGTATTTTGAAAAGTGCTGATTTTATTGCCTTAATTAAGGATTTCCTTGAATACCAATGTCCCTACTTTAAAGCTAACTGAGCCTAAATCACTATTGTGGCATGCAATGTATAGAAAATGAAAGTATTCTTGAGGATGTAATTATCTGCTCAGAATTCAAATGTTCACATTTAATGCAAGCATTCCAGTAGAGAGAGAGCCATAAGGTCGTGTGGCCATAATTTGAGACTTAGCCACGGTAGAAATGTTTTGAATTATATGTAATCCTGAGAAATGTATTATTTTTAAATTATTTATATCCCACACATTTTCATAATAAGAGAGTAAGAAAAAGACCCAAGGCAGGAAAATAAATCACTAATTTCTTCTATCAATACCCAAGTTTCTCAAGTCACAGTCTCCAGAACAGGCACTTCATTTTGAGCTACTAGAGGTAACGGTTGAGACAGAGCTACGACCCTGAAATCTAGGCCCTGAGATCTCGGGTGGCAGCTCCTTCCCCACCTACCATAGAATAACTGCATCTGTCAGGTGGGGCCACGGCGGAGTGGGAAATAGCACATCCTTAGTGTGGCACCTTCATCTCCACAGGGACACGAATTAGCTGCCACAATAAATAAACAGATTGGATGAGAAAGAGCCCAGGGCTCCCATTCTGATCTGGAAATAGACACACTGACTGGTGGCATATGGCTGTCCTGTGTTGGGCGCAGCCTCTTAAACAGCAGGATTGCGATACCATGGATACCACACCTCTTGCCCATATTTGCACTTAACATGTTATTCCATTTTATTTGTTTGTCTAAGGAGGGGGCAAACAGCATTTGCACTCAGACTTTGGTAGGTGAGTCAATCGTGTTTAAATAATGGCCAGGATAGCGTGCTGTGTGGCTTCGAACGGGGCAAATTCGTGGAAAGGAGAAAGAGGAGCCTGCTGCAAGTGCCCAGGCTGCGCAGGGATCTCTGGAAGGTCTCTAGGGCAGTAGGGTCCGAGTTTTTCTATCATCCTATTTTCAAGATGCGGTTCTGGAAGTTCATCTATCCAAACCATACTTACCTAGCTCTGAGACCACAGCAACGATGCTCTGTGATGTGTGTACTGGGACACAGAAGCAACGTAAAGAGCAGAGTCAGGATGCTCTAAAGAAGAGGGCCAAGGAAAATCCTTTGTTTTGAGAAAATGGCCATCTCTACTCCTCCTACTCTGTGCTTGGGCTTTGACACAGCCCAGCTATGTGCAGGCAGGTGTGGTCACTGTATGGTGATTATTTGATGTTGGGCAAATAGAGGCACAGGGAAGAGGCAAAAAAAGGTGGAAGGAAAGAGTGTAGGTAAGTAAGAAAGAAATGAGGGATGGGAAGAGTATGATCTCCATAAGAAAGAACCCACAAATTAGAGCATCGATGTAAACACGTATCAAAAGGGACCAACTTATAAACGAAGAAGAGGGATGGAAATGTGTCTTGTATATCTTAGCATAAGACATACAATAATTGGTTATTAAACTTACAATTTCAGAATCATAAAATTGTCTGAAAGAAAGCTGAACTTTGCCAAAGTGAAATTTCACCATTAGAATTAAAAGTGCATTGAAATAATAATTATTAGTATTTTTCAGGTTCAAAAGATTAAAAACAACCAAAACTATACTAAAATGCTTTTTTGCTTTGGTAGAAAGAACATAGAGTTGCATTCAAACATTATTCAATTCCAACTGGAAGTCTAGAGTTTTAGATAGCTCATCTCTAACAAAGAATTTGCTCTGGCATTATGTAAGAAGAAATGAATACTAATGGGTAAAAGTATTAATTTTGAATAAGATGCTTTGTGTCTAACATTTAAGACACAAAAATATATACACCAAGAATAATAAAATAAAATTCTGATCAAGACAATAAAGAAGGGAAAAATGAAACAAAAATGGAGGAAATTTTTAAAAATAATATTCATAGACAATACCAAAGTATATTAATAATCATATCAAGTATTAATGAACTAAATAATCCAACTCTTAGACAAATATTGTCAAACTGAACTTAGTAGTAGTGTTTGCTGCTAATAATGGGCACACCCTCCTCTATAAGGATACTGAACACAAGGAATGAACAAGCAAACCATACGCATGCTCAGAAGGCAGTGTAGCTTTGCCAATATCAGATAACGTATGTAAGAACTGGAAATATTGTCTAAAACAAAAAACATTACCACAGATAACAAGGGGACATTTCAGGGCTTGGGGGGAATAGCTCAGAGGTTAGAGCACTTGCCTGGCAGGCACAAGGCTAAGGCGCTGAGTTCAATTTCCCATTTCCACATAAGTGGGGCTTGGATGTGCATGCTGTAACCCCAGCACTCGGGAAGCTGAAGCAGGAGGATTGCTGTGTGTGCAAGGCCAGTCTGGGCTACATAGTGAGTTTAGGGCCAGCCTGATCTATAGAGTGAAACCCTGTCTCTAAAAAAAGCGGGCATTTCATAAATACAAAGTGGTCTTTCAACAGGAAAATGTAAAGATGCTGAATTTGCATGAATGTGATAGCACACCTTTAAAATACACCTAATAAGTAGAAAAATTTGATAAGAAGTAGAAAATCCACAGTGAGAGATTTTTAACGTATTTTTTCAGTAACTCATAAAACAAACAAAAATTTAGTATAAATTTAATAGAAACCTGACCTGGTTGGAGCAATATAAAGCACTACATGAAGCAACTATGGAACATTCTTTTTTCATAAGACCTCTGTATGGTCATTAAAAAATAAAGAACTCACTAATTTCAAAAGAGTTCACTATAACATCTTAAATTTAACTAAAATGACAGAAACTATAGGACATTCCTAAATTAAGGAAATTACACAACACACTCCCAAGTAACTCATAGGTCAGATATGAAATCTCAGTAAAAATTAGAAAGCATGTTAAACTTAATGAAAATGGCACTTTTCAAAATTCAGGAAATGCCTGCAGCTGAACTGTCTTCCTTTTGGAAAGTGATGGTGAAAAATAACAAGATTAATCTTAACAGATAGTATAAAAACTGAAAAGAAAATTCTTTTACTGTGCAAGAACTATTACTTACGTCAGCAGCCATTCAAGTCGTCACTGAATGAACTCCCGACGTGTGCCATTGCCGTCCCACTCTCGTTTCATTGAATACCCAGCAATACTCACGTGAGTACTGCACTTCTTCACTAGGGACACAAGCAATTACTTTACTGAAGTGAACAGTGATCAAGCTTTTATTTGAGGTCTAATTTTGCTAAAACATGGCTGAATTTTACCATAATTGAAATTATATAGATACAAGAGTTCAGCAAAAATACATGAGCACTTCATGAGAATCAACTATTTTTCAACAGAGAGTATTGCATATTTCACTGTTATTTGGAAATTATATGATAAACTTTATATCACTGAAATGAAAAATATATGTGAATACACATTCGCATGCAATTTTTCTTAGTTACTAGAATGCCACTGGATGTAGTGTCCTATTTACATAATAAGCTTCATGCAAACCTCTGTGTGCCCACAAAACAGGATATCTGAACAGAAATTTAACTTTAAGGCAATTTTTCTCACTTCTTCGTTTTACTAAGGTGAAAATCAAAAGCCTGAGAGCTTATCTCAAGTTAAAGGAAGCAAACCTGTGAAGTGGAAGCACAATATACAAAAAATTTAGACTGAGACCTCACAGAGAGATCACGCAAGTGCAACGGTTATTCCCTAAAGGCCAACGTTCTCACAGTGGGAGAATATGGTTTATTCTATAGCATATTAACAAAGAGAAGAGGAGGCTATCTAACTTTGTATGAGGTTTTAGGATATTCTAAACTAGATCTAGAACTAAAAAATTGCTGCCCTAGTTTATTTTAAACCACACTGTGTTGATCTCTTCTGTCCAAGGTTTAACAGAGCTCAATTCGCAATCTGCTTGAATAGTGAGAGAAGACAAAGATTAAGCTTTCCTGCTCATCTTGGTTGCTGGGGACCTCAGAGACTTCGTGGTAGAGGTGGCAGGAGGCAGACTTGATACTTACGCACAGCTGAGGGGCCATCTTGTTCTTTTCACACCCAGCTTCTCCAGGCTGTCCCTTGCTGGAGGGTGGCATAACTTCTACCACCACATTAATCTGGGTAGAGACAATATCTTAGTCCCATCGATATCTTAGTCCCCAGTCACACATTTATTGGAGGCCCCTGCTGCTTTATACTGTACAGGCTACCTGTATGACAAGTGTATCATACTTTGGAGCTGGTATTAATGTAGTATTGACTAATAAGTTGTGTTAAAATGATATTAAAGAAATGTGGCATACAGTGTTATGATCCTGGGATCATACTCACCTGAGTGACATGGAGCAAGCCTCAACTTCCTCGTCCATAGAGGAGATGACTAAACAATACGTCCCTAGTGACACTGTGGTGAATATCCAATGAGTTAATGTGTATTTACACCCTTAGCACAGAGGATGGCATACTGTAAACCCTCAACAGATGTTAGCTATCGACACCATATTTTTATAGTGATATTAATAAAAGAATTGACTTAAAAATAAAGTTAATTCTAGTCATGAGGTGGGATATTTAAGATTTTTATTGCTAACCATACACGAATCTTACATTCAGGATTTGCATTTCTTCATTAGTCAAAAACTAGAAAGGTGTTTGAAATAAACAGCTCCTTTCTTACAATTTTAATTATATACTGCTGCCCCCCCCCCCAATTAAAAATTCACAGAGGCTTAAGGAATGGCTCAGTGGTGCCTGAATTCAGTTCCCCAGCACCAAATATAGCTGGGTGTGGTGGCGTACAGGAGGGTTGCCGTGACCAGCCTGAGCTCCATAGTGAGTTCAAGACCAGCCTAGGCTACAGAGCGAGACCCTGTCTCAAAAAAGTTCACATTCTTGGAATTATGCTAACAGAGAAATGGAAGAAGAGAGGACATCTAGCATTTGGGATGTATAGACAGTGAACTGAAACAGATCTAAGTTACAGTGGTAAACACAGTTGCTAAGCATAACATGAACTATTTGCTACCTCTAATACAGTGTGTCAGCATGATCACAGACACCTCACATTTCTAATGACAGATATCCCTAGGGAATCAGGGTGCAGGGGAGAAGCGAGTAGGTGAGTTCTCAAATAAATACGTTCTATTTGGTGTATCATTTGAGGTTGTGAGGGAAGAGAGAGAAGTTTGTAACGTTTCCGTATTTAACATAAAGAATAATCACAAACATGTCAAATTATGCAGTAATTTATCACTAGAAATATATTTGTCTTCTTAGGATTGGAGAAGCTTGCACAAAAAGGAGAATCATTGTCCCCTTTAGCAAGTATAACCGGAATATCAGTATTTTTGATTACATCCATGTGTCTTCTCTTCCTATGGAAAAGATACCAACCCTACAGAGGTAGGTTAAAATTAAGAAAAACACGCTTTAAGTTCTACAGGTGTACTAAAAATTATCTTATTCTGTGTGTGTGTTTTTTTTTTTCATTAGTTATAAAACGGAAGCTAGAAGCCAGGTAATGCACATGTTTCTATTAAGCTAATTTTGTTCTTATATATTTTCCTCAATTATTAGCCCCGATTAAAAAAAATTCCTTCTTGTCTTTTCAGGCCAGATACACAATACAGGAAAGCACAAACGTGTTCAGGTAAGAGACAGAAAATGTCTGTTGTCAATGTTAATGTATATTAAGTAATGCTGTTGATGTTTATTAATGGTATTAATTGATATCACTGTCAACATAGAGTTTATATAAGTTAGTATTGATATTAAATGAACTAGCAATTGCTTTCCTTTGAATAGTACCTTTCCTTTACAAATGCATTCCTGTGCTGGTATAATATAAGACACGCTAGGCTGTAGATCAGACTGGAAGGTTACAGCAAGACAGCTAGGGATCAGAGATTAAATCATTTGCCCGCAGTCACTGAGTTTAGATGAATCTTCGTTCTTTGGCTTATTATTATTAATATTATATTAATATTATTATCATCATTATTAAAATTCCAAAGGGTCTCTCACTTGTTATTCCTGTAGGATATCAACAGCTCCCTCCCAGGGAAAAGAGGACAGGGAGGTTTGTCCTCAGGTAACCCTCGTTGCCTTCACTGATAACTCGTACTGAGCAGTCATAAATTAACAGTGGCACTTTTGCTCAGGCCTTCATTGGCATTGCTGGGAGCTGCATATGTCACATTCCCCTAGCATAATTAATTACTTTTCTTGACTTCAACTTCCTCATCTATATAGTAGAAAATTTTAAAAGAACTTCCTCCTAGGGCTCCTATGAGAATTCAATACAGTGATGTAGGGAGCGAGCCTGATATGATGCCTGGGGATGCTTAGAGATCAGGGTCTTCTTCCCCCTTTCTAGCCCTTCATCACTTACAGATGACTAAATGTCAGAGCAGAAACAGGCTCTGAGTCAGCCTGGTTCTTCCCAACCACGTCCACCCCATCATTTTCAGATTATTTGGGTGGACAATGACACTCTACTGTGTTTTTTGTATGGCTGGGCAGTTGTAGTTGCTTATCCTTCAGTGTCCGTGGGTCTCTGATAACTGAGGATTGCAGAGAAGTCTGCCCGTGCACGTGTGTTGGAATGGGTGGCACACTGTCCCCACTCCAGGCCTGCTGCACATCAGGTTAAAATTTTAACCTCAGTTTGCACACATACCACTTAAAACTAACAATGAAGATAAATTTTTACAGAGGTTTTAAAAATGGTCGTAACTCATTAGGTTTGTAAATCATACTGTTTTCCATTTCAGGCCACGAAGATGCTCTGGATGACTTCGGAATATATGAATTTGTTGCTTTTCCAGATGCCTCTGGTGTCTCCAGGGTTGGTTTTCCACCAAGACATAGTAGCTTCTCCTGCTCCACCACAGGTGTAAGCAGCGTCCTTTAAAAGTGCCGGGGAAAGGTGGTCAAAGGGCTGATTGCTGCTGACTGCACTAAGCAGTGCTGAGTTGCTCTCCAGTGGCTCACATTGCCAGATCCGGGGAGCTAAGGCAGTTTTCTCAGGCTTCAAGATTAAACCTAACACACGTAAGGAAATTATGCTAATTAATAATCATTTTTTACCTGGTAAGTTCAGTGAAGAGTGAAATAAGTCTTCCTTTGAAGATTTGGAGAACTAAATAAATACAGACCTAGAGTCCCTAGTTTAAACTGTTCTCCATGACTTTGGTGGCTGTAGCCAATCATTTTATCAAACTTTCCATGTTCCTCTGTTTTCCTTCAGTCCCTCCTCATAACTCTTTAGTGCATTTCAGAGATAATTGGTCACATCCTTGAAGGTAACCCATGGACTTCTTAGGGAAGTTACTGTACAGTAAGGACTTAACATATACAGGTTTACTCTTTTTTTATCCTAAAGGGGCACTAATAAAGAGAGTGTTGCTATTAAACAGTTGAAATCATTTATTTACTTATCAATTTATTTATTCAGTTAGTTTTAAAAGACACGTAGAAAATTTCTCCGGGCTACTCTGCCAGTGAGCACTCTGCAGGTTTGTGTAGGACCATTTTTCCCCTGCTTCCTTTGTCTTCTATGATAGTCCACTTACCGAAGGGGCCAAAATGGATTACTTGTTTCTGGATGTTCTCACTTGCATATTTCAAAAGGACACTGGCAGTCAGGAAGTGATGACTTGGCTTTCTCTGAGCATTCCATCAATCTGTAAGGTTCCGCCTAGTTTCTTGGCCATGGACTTTATTTCAGAAATGCCGTTTGAAAGACGAAGAGTTGATTGGATTTCATCTGCCTTTCTGGGTGGGTTGGTAGCACAGCAGCCACATTGTCCCAGGTGAAGGAACCGCCCTGCAAAGGCAGGACCAGGCCCTGCTGAGTCTTTGGCAGGAGTGGCTCACTCTTCATTTTCACAATCAAAGAGACAAAAGCAAATATTTGGCAAATCAGTTATTTAAAACAGCTTCTCGCAGTAGCAGAAAACATTCTACCATGGTGCAGTTTCAGGTGGTAGCTCAGGAAACTACAACACTTAACTGATTCTTAAAGCTAAGAGTTTTTCTTTATTTAAAATAATGCACAGTTTTTATTCCCAGGAATTCATTGGCAAGGAATGAGATTTATGTAAGAAACGTTAAACTTAACCTCAAGATGAACTCCTCTCCCTTATTCACAGTTTGAGGTACTAAGTTGGGAGACTTCTGTTGGTTCACAGTGTTACAGTCCTCAAGTACTTGCAGCAGAGAGATGGGTCCTTTCATTACATCTCAGAAGCTCCACTTAATTCAGTCATAAACAAAATAACTTAATTTGGAGCCATGCCCATTTTCCAAGCTGAAACCCCCCGTGGAATCTGCTCAAGTTCTTAATTGGTTATGCCAGGTGCATCAGGAAGAAGTGAGTAGTCAAAACCAATAACCTAGGTAGGAAAAAAGGACAGGGACATGAGGAGAATCTGAGTGAGAAGCAGCTAGAATCTGGCATTTGTGTATGAAAAAATACTAAGAAAGTCAAGGCCTCGAAATTGAAGTTGAGGAAAATAAATGAAACAACTAATATTTTTAGTTTTGAACAATCAGACTGGTCTGTTGGCTTACTTGGTATAGGTACATGTGGAATACTTTCCTCCCTACCAGAGGTACATCCCGCTGTCTATTTAGTACCTCTTCCAAGGCAGAAGGTGATTCATGCAATGAATACATGTGTTATTTAACAGTTCTAATATCTGATTAGGTAAGTGAGCACTTTCACCGTAGCCCTACAGTCCATCTCAAGTACAAAATGTAGATCAAAATTCCCTGACACAAACTGACAGAGCAAATCATCCATCCTAGGGCTGCCCTGGAGAGCTTCTGTAAGAGGAACAGACTAGGCGGTCTCCATAAAGCTACGACGTTGTAACGTAACCCCGCGCGATGCAGAAGGGCCGAGCTCAGACTTACCCAGGCCAAGCGTCCTCAGGTTGGAGCTGCCTAAGTACAAAAGACCGAAAATAGGCAGAAGTGGGGCGAAGAGAGACAATGGGCAGTGACGAAATCAGACTGTCTAAATACTTGGAAGACGGTGTTTATAAGAAAGGAATGATGAAATATAAAGAATGGAAACTCATATAACACAAATGTTAGTTTCAATAAAATGCATGTTGATTTTTACCAACAAATACATTGTTCTTCCCAAGGCATCTTCCTTGCTGAGGTATTTCTTCAACCTGTCCTGCCTCACTTGCAATGGGATCTGGGCTTTTGATTGTACCTGATTCTTTCTCTTAAGCCCCTTTCCGTGTAGTTGGGAAATTGTGTCAGAAGGGTAACTAAGATGCAATGTAGGAGGTAATGTAATATTCACTCTCCTGTTCGAAACTCTCGATAACTCCACTCCACCAGAGGGTAAGTGTTGAAAGGTGGAACAAGGAAGGAAATAGGCACTCTAGGGACTATGAGGAGCTTCCGGTTCTCTAATCCTCACTACCTCCAAGTGCTTTCAGCTAACGGCATGAACTGGAAATGCTGCTGATGAGTCCAGGGCTAATTTTTTTTTAATATGCTGCTTTTTCCAGGTGCCAAGTAGGGCTACTCCAGCCTCTGACAGGGTATCAGGACAAGACTTGCACAGTACAATTTATGAGGTTATTCAGCAAGTCCCTGCCCAGCAGCAAGAGCAGCCGGAGTAAGTACTACTTGAGACCTATTTCCCCAAGGAATTCATATTGAGCATGAAGGGCGTGTTCAAGCCAGTTCTCCATCCATTTTGGTTATTGCCATGACTTTACAGTTACTGTGGTAATTTTAGAAACTTAATCTGTTACTAATAATTGGATGGGTTGGGGGAAGGCCTATAGAAGGTTCGTATATCAAATGCCCAACGTCTTCCAACTTGAAGTCTGTTTATAAGTGAACAGAACTACAGGAGGACTAGCTTCTCAGAGCAAAAACCTGTGTTCAGGCCCAAACCAGGAAACTGCTTATCCAGTTAAGCTCAAGGCTGTTACTAAGAAGTCTCTGTCCCTTCTTCGTTGTGTAGAAACTAAACCCACAGTCTTCGGGAATAACGAAATGAACTTATGCTTTTTGTGAACTTTAGTTGCCTACAGGCATAACCGCCACAAATCATCTTCCACCATTCCTTTATTTGTCATTTATTGACTTAGAAAAGTATATCAATAACCAAACATAGGCGCTTTCCCTCTGGCAAAAGAAGCAGTTCCAGCCAAGTAATTCATGCTCACCTCTGGTTGAACACCAAAAATAACAGCTACAGGGAATGAATGCATAGGAAATGATCTGGCTGGGTGGAAACCCAGTCCTGGGAAGCTGCGCAGTCATGTAAGGGATAAACAAGTGAGTATGTCTTCAGAGGACCATATCAGATAGACTTTACCTGTAGTCAGGTAAAATCAGAAGAGGTCCTAATGAAGCTAGAGCCAAGAGTTCGAAAAAGTCAAGAAAGAAATATTTTTCTATGATAGTTAAAACCTCACCTCAAATGACACCTATAGTCATCTATGCTTTCCGGAATAGAAAGTTGAAAGGTCTTTTTTCCTTTTTTTTCTTTTTTCTTTCTTTTTTTTTTTTTTTTGACTAACACATAATTGTATATATTCATGGAGCATACTGTTATCTTTTTATACATGAATACATTGTGTACTGATCAAATAAGATTGATTAACAAGTCTATCACCAGAATTTTAAGCTTTGTAAGGTTAAGTCCAATAAAACTTCCTATCATATTTAAATTCATTTTCTTTCCTATATGAGTTTTGTTCTAAATATCTACTTTTTCCTCTAGAATGCAAGTCAAATAAAAACTTGAATTGTATCTTCTAAGTTTCCTAAAAGAGCAATAAGTGTTGAGTTAAAATTGTGACCATGGTAGCTACAATTTCAGAGCACAAAATGAAATTATTGGGTTATTTTGCATGTGAAAAACTGATTCTCTTTTTCCCCCATTTTTATTAATATATGTGTGATACATAGTGTTTACAATGAACTTGAGTGTTTTTTGTGCACATATATATCAACATTACAATCCCTTCCTCTCCCCATTTTTGGCCCTTCCACACACCCCCACCATCCCTAACTCTCACTATCACACCCGTCTGGTTCTATAAAATGCCTGACTCACTTCACCACTCAAATCACCACTCTTTAACTTAGCTTCCCACCCCTAGAATGGGCTTCAGTGGACAAATCTTGATGCCTGTTCTCCGAGTCCAGCAGAGACCTTTATTGGGATGAGTGACCAAGTTCCTTTTTTTTTTTTTTTTGTATCTTACTATATTTTTGTTGAGATTTTTTAACATAGCCTCGCCCACTAGTTTAGATAAGAAAAGAACTGTACTGAAAGGTAAATGTTTGTACATTCAAAAGACATTCAGGTTATCATTACATCAATCTGTTTTCGTAGGATAAACTTAAATCAAAAACCAAATAAGTGAATTGCTATATTAAATGAACTTACATCTATATCACAAGAGTAAATTACACATAAGCAATAGATATAATGGCATACTTATTTCGGAAATATTTTTAACTTTCATAAGGTATTTGTTCACATTTCACTAGTTACTAATATTTTGCCATATTTAGTTTATCATTTTATCTACCTATCCATCCATAAATTCATGCATACATACTTTTAAAAGATTTTATACAAATTTACCATGTTGAATATAATTATGTTTTGCAAACTACTATTAAAATTAATAATTATGGGGGAAGTTTCACAGATTTTATGAGAAAGCTGGTACTGTTTTGTAGAATACCAATCAAATTATTAAAATACTAATCTATTTTTTGCGTTACAATTTCTCTTTAGGTGGTTCCTTTCTTCCGTGTTCTTTGATGCTGCTTCTCTCTCTGTCTCTTTCAAAGATTCCTTCAAGTATTTTCAACAGTGCTGAACTAGTGGTCACAAACTTCTTTAGGGATTCTTGGTCATGAAAAATTGCACTTCTCTTTCAATTTTTAGGGATAGTATTGGCCTGTTATGGCTGCCAAGCACTGCTTCTGATGTAGGCTCCAGGGGGCCATTTCTAAGGGGATCTTGCATTGCATTTGTAGTATGCACTAGCTGCAGGCTCATTTTTTGGAGGAAGGGACTACCAGCTTCTGCCAATTTCCGCTTCTCCCAGATCTGCACTTACCTTAGTCAGAGGCTCCGGGCTTTCCTGTCACTGTGGACACTGGTGGCTCTCAGCTCTTCACAGTCTGCCTGTGGCCTTCCTGTGGCCTCCTTTCAATTGTTGGAGCATTCCTCCCTGTCCTAGCTACAATGAATGGCAGTTTTTGACTATATTTTCAACTTTCTTAGTGGATCCACGAGGAGACATTATGCAGTTCTTTTACCTGGCCACCATCTTGACTGGAAGTCCTGATTCTCTTAAGAAAAAAAGTAAGAACATTTTCTAAAACTAGGTGTCCTTTCTGACATCATCAAACTCTTTAGAATTTTTTGAGACTATAAAAGTAAATTTCAGTAATAAATTATGGAGGTTGAAAACAAAACAGAAATATTCTTTTCAGGCACATAAAGGGTATTTTAAAAGGCTGTTGAAGACATGGAATCATGCCACCCCACAACACCCGCTCATGCTCCCAGCCCGATCCAAATGTCTTCTCTCCTTCTTCTTCACTATATCTCCTCTGCCTTGTTTCTTTTCTTGTGTGTGTGTGTGTGTGTGTGTCTGTCTGTGTGTGTGTGTGTGTGTGTGTGTGTGTGTCTGTGTGTGTCTGTGTGCGTCTGTGTGTGTCTGTGTGTGTGTTGACTTGGTTTGGTTTGGTTTTTAAGATAGGATCTTGCTCTTCAGTCCAGGCTAGTCTTGAACTCACGATGTAGGCCTGGCTGGGAACCTTGGGCTTCCTAAGCAAGGGCTCTCTGGTCACTGAGCTATGCCCCCAGCCCCTCCTGTTCCTTCTGAATATTGTTCATTTCATGCCATCTTGTCTCTCTGCAGGTCGTCTTTTAGCAGCTCTCTCTTAGCCTTCATTGTTTCTTTCCTGAGTCAGCCCTTTCTTCTTTTTCTATAAGATTTTAGAATGACCTACCTTCTTCCTAAAATCCTTCTTAAAATTTTCCTCCTCTGTTTATCTTCTATTTTATTCAAATGGGGAACCAGCTTTCTAAAAGGACTATTTATAGTTTCAATGCAGATTTGTTACTCTTTCTAAATTTTAAAAACAAATAAGTAAAATCTTTCCCTTTCTTTTCTTACCACATGTTATTTATGATGGGTCCACAAACATTTCCAGATCATTGATTGTATGCTAGGGAGAGAGATTAAATACAGCAGCCTTTTAGGATTTCACAGGTTAGAAGGCTCTTGTTTGTTTATTTTACCTAAACACTAATGATACTTCATAAAATAAATATTCCTTAGAATAAATATTGCCTATAGATGCAAAGGCCGTTTTTCTCTTCTGACTCCCTATAGTTTTGTTGTCTAGGTTCAGTTGAATCCAGAGATCAAGTTCATAAATAATGCAGTATTACAGGTGGTTAGCGAATCTACCCCAACCCCCATTCCCAAAGTAAATGTTCTAGTGCTGGGGGAAGGATCCTAATGCACTGCTTTCTTTTACCTTTACCTAACCATCACTTCTGAGATAAGAAAGACAGCCAGGCAATTCCATTCTTTGATTCTTGGCCTGTTTTCTTGAGTACATGTGACTCTTAGCTAATTGGAGTAGTGTTCAACGAATTTGTCTGGCCTCTATTCGTATTCTAGCACACAATCTAATCCTTTGTTTATTAAGCTTCTAGTTTCCCTTGTTGAAATGCTGTCTGTGGACACCATCAAATATTCTTGGCACCACAGTTTGTTTGGAATCCAAGGCTGAGCATTAGTATCTTGAAAACAAGAAATTCAAGCAAGTAATCCTTGGGCTTCAAAAAGCAATTATCTACAGAATTTAATGTTCATCTATTCTTTATATTTATTGATTGATTAATGCAATTTTTGAAACAGTTCAAAATAATTTAAGATTCTTTATAGAACAGCTCACTCATCTCTTACATCTTCTCACCAGGTGAGTCTTGAGCAAAGCAGAACATTGGAGTGAAACAAAGAAGGAGCATCTGAGGAAAAACAGTGGAAATGTGTATTTGCCTGAAATCAGTAAAGCAACCAGCCTCTTCCGGTTACCCCAACACCTCCTACTCACTACTCTTTCTCCATGCAGGAGCAAGGCCTTTGTACAAGTGGACTGCAGGGGTTTCAGCCGCACACATATGTTGTGTGACAGGAACAGGGGTGTGTGTTCTCTACCACACTGACTGAAAGGGGAAATGTTTTATTCACTCTTTTTATATCTTTTTTTTCTCAAAGCCCCATTTTGGTCTAACCTATGTTTTCACTCTCTTCAACCTTGGCCCTTTATATTTGTAGATTTTTCAGTAGGATTTGTTTTATTAAATTCTCATTACTGTTAAGATGGCTACTTTTTTAATTCCCAATTTATTTCTTGGGGTTTATTTGTGCCACAAAATAGTAAGGATGGTTGTCACAAAAGTTAAGACCATACATTCTGCCTGGGTGTCAACTGACTTGTTTGTCAAGGGTGTTTCGCAATGACTTGCAAGATGCCTAAGGAGAGAATTTCTTAAAGTCTTACTTTACATTTTTGTTCAAAGCATAATGGATCCAAATAAATTATTATGGTTTTGCTTGTTCGTGGTCTTGATTCAAGAATAGTAAAACAGTCTAGAATAATAAAAACTGTATGTAAAAATCAGAATACACAGATCTGAGACAATAGGACAGTGATTAAAGCACTTGCCTAGCAAGCACAAGGCCATGGGTTCGTTTCCCAACAGCATATAAACTGGGCTTGGTGGGGTACACCCATAATTGTAGTACTCAGGAGGCTGAGGCAGGAGGATGACCATGAGTTTGAGGCCACCCTGACCTTCAATATGAGTTCAGAATCAGCCTGGAACAGAGCAAGACTTTCTCAAGAAAAAAAAAAAAAGGCGGGGGGGTGGGGGGTGGGGGGAGGGGCTATAGACTGAGATTTTTTACTTTTATTTTTCAAATTGCAGTAAATTGCCAATTACAGAAAACTGTTACTATGAAAATCCTGTTCTTGTGCAGCTGATTATTTGACACACACAAAAAAAGAAATTTAAAAAAATAGAAAATTTGTTTCTTAAAATATATCAAGGAAATCTCCATATTTCCTAGTGACCCTCCTGTATTTTCATGGAACATCCAGTGAAAAGAAAGTAAGATCAAGTCCCATGACTCCTTTTTTTTTTCCTTTTTTTGGGGGGTGGTCTTCTTTTTTCTACCGCACATATGCATTTTTTCTATTAAAAAAAAAACATTGAGTTCTTCCCATAGCATTTTATTCTGGAAAGTTTAGCAGAGACTGTCCCGTTAGAAAAGGAGTTCATGTTCATTGTAAACATGCAGCTGTGTTTGGAAATGCAGAAGATGCACCCTATGACAGTTAAAATCATCCATAATCTTACTACTTAGAAAGAACTTATTAGCATTGCCCGTGTGTAGTTGTCTATATGTATTTTTTCATACTCCTTCTAGTCCCAGCAAAGGTTTGCAGAAGCTCACTGAAACCTGTAATATGACAAGATACAATGCACTCAAAAAAACAAAGTTGATAAGAAAAACAGGATGTAGGAACAGTGAGGGGCAAAGTGAAAGCAGAGACGAGGTTAATAATCAGCTCTGATGAGTGGCCCTTCATTACGGGAGTGCCGCTCTACGCCCCTGAGGTCATGCGGCAACACAGGTGTGCATCTGAGCACAGGTTCAAGGCTGAGTGCAATTTGTACGTGTCCGAGTCAGAAACGGTTGCCATCTTGTCACAGAGGTAGGAGAATGCAGGTCGGTGTTGGCGGTGACCCATCTTCCAGGCCCCTTCTCTCTCAGTCTGTGTTTCCTCATCCTCCGGGGCTGTTCTCTTCGCTAAAACATCTCTCCTTTAGATGGCAGGCAAAGCTGTAATAAACTATGGCTGCCTCTCCCACCTTCCTGTTCCCAAATCCAGCCTCAAATTGTGATAATCCACAACCTTAAGCAGCTCTTTCTTAAAACGATGATGAACATTCACTCAATTCCCAAGTCAAAATTCTTTCAAAAGCACACACGGAGACAATGTGTTGTTAGTTTGGAGGTATGTTATAATGTTGTGTGTATCCCTCCCGAGTTTCTTCCCACAAATGGATGGACATAAAAATATACTTATTTTTTCCAAGTTAACTTTCCATGACTTATAATTTCTCTCATTTCTGTCTCTCTATCCCACACACAAAAATACACAACTCCCGTGCACACAGTTCGGCTCAGAGCAACAAGGAATTGCCGAAGGGATAAATGTGAAAGGGTCTAAAGTCTAATTAACTTTCGCTGTCATTGGTGTGTAACACTGGATGACTCACTGCTTTCTTTAGTAAATGGGGATGAAAATCTCATAAATTAATTAAGGTTTCTAAGGGAAGTGATGAACCACAACCCAGATGTTCACCTAATTAACAAATTAATCTTTAAACACCAGCCTAAGTTTCTTTCCTTATTACTAAGCATAATCTTAGCCACTGCTAGATTTTTATTTTATATTATCATTTCTATACCGGAATAGAATCATACTCTCAGTTTTCCTCCCACTTCATTTTCTTCTTGGTGCTCAGAATTTTTAAAGAGCGCACTGTATGGATAGGCTTTTGCTAAAATTAAAATATTTACGAATAAAATGCAGTTCCCTTTCGTTTCCAGACATTTCTGTTTGACCAGACAGTTTATCTGGTAAACTGCACACATATGCTCAGGCAACCTGGCTTCCAATAGCCTTCATTTCTACTAGGTTATGTGCCTTCTAAAGTTTTGTTGCAGTAATAGAAATTAAGTAATACTAGAGTTCTTGGTTTATGTGCAGCAGTTTATACTTTATTTAAGTTTTATTTTCAGAGAGCTCTTATTTTCTGCATCTACATTTCTCTATCTACCCATGTGTATTTATATGTCATTCTTATATATTGCTCTAAAAATTGTGGTCAAGTTTACATAAACTTGTACGTCTTAGTGTCATGAGACAAGCAGGAAGCAAAGGTTGTTTTTGTTTTGGATTTAAACCTGTTATTCTCTCCTTCCTTCTCAGGGGATAGATACACCATGTTTACCCTGAAATTTACAAAGACTTTCACTCACATGCCCTCCTCTGGTCTTCCCAAGAGCCCGATGAGCTAGATATAGAGATAGAAACCAAGACTCCATGATTTTGCTAAAGCATAAAACCAATGAGTGCCAGAGTTAATCTATGAAGTACATCCCTGGTTCCAAGTCTAGGATTGATTCCCAGATGCCAGAAGGATTCTCCAGACATGGTGCCATGGGATGGAGCACTCCCCAGTGACTCTTCTGTCAGGATTATCTTGGGAACATTTATTAACTTCAAATACTATCAGGCCTCTCCCAAACTATTTATATACTTACCTATTTGTGCATTAGAATCTTCTCATTTGAGTATGTTTCTAGGAAAGATGACAACTCAATGGCTGCCATCCATGGAGCATTAACTGGGAGATCATTTTCTTGCCTTTGATAAATTCCCAGAATAGTACATTAGGTTTGTGGGGTGATATCTAAGATGGCACCCGCCAGAAGTCCTGGGGGCGGCCACCTCGGGTGTTTACCAAGGAAGATGACTGGGCCAAGCCTTTCCGCCCTCGTGGACCACACGTGATCCCAATACTACTGCTACGACCACCTGGCGCCTGCCTGCATGGACATCTTGCTGATTGGCTTAACGCCCGCTTATGTAGACACCACGTCCAATCGCCTGCTCTCCCCTCCTTACCACATTCTCCCTCTGCCCTATATAAGCTTCTGTACTTCCTGAATAAAGTGAGTTCCTGCTTTGACAGACTCCTGGCTGGGTCTGGTACTCTTGGGACGAGGGGGCCCAGCCATGCGCTCACCTTTCCTCTCCCTCGGCTCTTGTGTGGTGCCGAAACCCCCACAAGGTTTATGGCAAGTGTTTTCTGAAGTTTCAAGGCAACTCCTTAAATTCTATAAAAACATTGCTCACAGGAAGTGGGACTTCAGAAACCTTCAATAAGGCCAACTCTTCTGAGTGACCCCTCCTCAATCTACCATAGCACGCACCTTATTTTTTTCTCCGGTTTATTGATATGCATATATATGCAATACATAATGTTTACATTGCTCTTGAGTATTTTGTGTATACACATATGGCAGCAAAATTACAACTCCTTCCCCTCTCCCTTTTTGAACCCCCTTCCCCCTTCTCCTCCCCACCATTATTTCCCTCAATTAGTTCTGTGAAATGACTGATCTGGGTGTCTCATATTAGAGAAGCCAGTCGATATTTAACCTTCTGCTTCTGACTCATTTCACTAAGCATGATGGTCTCAGGTTTCATCCATTTACCTACAAAAGCCTCAAACCTATCTGTTTTTATAGATGATTTCATTGTGTACAAATACCACAATTTATGTATCCCTTGGTCTGAGAATGTTGACAGTGAATGCATTTTGAATTGCATCGAGTTCAATTGCCTGTCATGAAGACACCATCTATAGGAGGCAAGTGAATTTCATGTTTTCAATAACAAAGTTCCTGAGCTTGACTCTGAGGAGACTCTTAAAAAACTTTGGGAGCTGTTTTTCCTTATGGTCTACTGATATCAGCTCATCAAAATGTTCTATTCTTACTCGAGTACAAAGTTATGAAAGTGTGCTTGTATCTATTAAAATTGCATATTTGTTACTTATAAAATAATTGATAGTTTATGACTCACAGGTCACCTGTCACCAGGCATTTTTCCAAAAGAGAAATGGAGACTCAGCTGTTCTGGTCCTTGGTTTCTCTCTATGATTATAAAGAGGGTGGAATAGATGGCATCTGTTTTAGTTTCCTCATAGTGACACCCTCCAAGCAGCAGCCCCAACAAATCAGGGGCTTTCTCATGGTCTCATGACACATCTACTGAAGCCCACACCACACTCCTGTTTATGTTACTGTGGGCTGTGGCTGTTGGAGAAATTAGATCAACTTGTTGCAACTGGGGAATGTCCAGGGAATAGCTTTCAGGTTGTTTGCTTGAGGACCAGGAAGTGGGGTAGGGACACCTTACCGGCACCTTAAACTGAGTAAAGGAGGGAAGAAGATACAATGTTGGAGGCTCTCCCTTAAAAAAAAAGAAAGAAAAGAAAAAGAAAAAGAAAAAAGATGCTTTGGCCTTGCCTGGATGGGGACAGACTTAGGTTTGCTCCTGGCTTGCTCCTGACTTCACTTTGCAGATCTCTCTGGACTAGACTTGCATTGATCTCTGGTATTCGCCTTGTTTTCTTGGACAACCATCCACAGCAAGCTCACACCTGCTGCCCTGTCTCCAACGGATGTCTTTCTGGCACGAGCCTGAGCAGCTACTGGATCCTCTGAATCTCCCATGTGACTCTCTCTTCAAACTTGTAGGTCCTTCAAATAAATCCCCTTTATCTCTATAAATTCTACTACCTCTGCCTCCCTTGGAACCTTAACCAATACATGGGCCAAACGCATAAAGAGAGTATTTTAATATTATGCTTTAAACACAATAGTAACTCTTCTTTAAAAATAGTAAAAGTCTTTAAATTTTTAGAATCAGGACAGGGAGAGAAGTGGTTATATCCTTGAGGGACCATAGGTTTCTTACAGCATGAAGGGCTTTGAAGGTTAAGAGGAGTTCACAGAAGAGGCATTCCGGCAAGTAACATGAAGTGTGATTACTATTATAGGAGGAAAAAGTATGACCAGTAGATATGCAAAACAAGGAGACTCTGGACTGTGCAGGAGGAGATATTTAGTAAAATTTTACAAATATGTCCAGCATATAGGAAAATAAACTAGTTAGAAATGTGAGTTCAGTTATATTAAGAAGTTTCTATTAACTTTCTTCCATGTGCCAAGGACAGAAATGAATTGTTGTCCACTTTTTAATGTTTTAAGAGTTTCTGGTGTAGCCAAAGAAAAAAGTACAGAGGATTGGGTAATAGTACCAGTAACAAATTGAATGCATCATACACTTACTGTGAAAGAAGAATAGAGGCCATCCATGGTTGCTCCCGTCATAAGATTGAGTCAAGTGGATTCAAAGATGGCTTCCTAGAGAAAGCTGAGTCAAACCTTCAGGGACAACAAGGACCTGGCCAGGGAAGGAAACAAGAGAAAAGCATTTTGGGCAGACAACTCTCGGAGCAAAAAAAGAGCAGCAAGAAAAACCCTGATCGACCTGAAGAATTGGAAGCAATGTGGTAATGATGGGGAAAAAAGGTGGCTCGTGGTCAAAGCAAGGACCAAAAGAAAAGAAACTAGCAACCTCTGCTTCCTCATAACACTTACCACAAGGGTAGTTATCAATATGTGCTCAGCATCTCTTCTCCCTGCCATATTACAAGCTCCCGGGGGCACAGAAAGCACGGAAATGTGCCTGCTTCTCTTCCCAGTTCCTGTGTATGTATCATCAATCAATAAGCATCTGATGATAAAGTTATTGAATGAGAGAACAGGGATAAGGGTCAGACCATTAATTCACTCAAGGAACTTTTGTTTTATTAAGTGATGAGTCCTCCGGGTAGGTGGATAATTATATCAGACTCCTGTTCTGCATAGATCACTCTACAGACACTTGGAATGGATTTTGAGTGGTAAAGCTAGGAGTAGATACACAGCTTGGGGGGTGGGTATCATTATATCATCCTGTAAGGATGAAACCTTGGAAGAGCTGTATGATGATCTTGGAAGTGTATATTTGGATATTGGAAGATAAAATATGGAAGAGACTTAATGAATGGATGTGTGAGGCAGTGGAACGGGGAGACCCAGGATGAGTTTTTGTCCTTATATTAATTTGTCTTTGTTCCTCGTAGCAAGTGCTTAATGATGCTATCACACATGATCACACACATGTAAATGGAAAATTTAGAAAGGAGGAAATGATGACTTCTGTCTACATAGAATCAAGGTTTACTCAACATTCTAATAAAAGTACCTAATAGGCAGTTGTATGTGCAAGGTGGATACTTCAGGAGAAGTTTGGGGTAAGCAATATATTTGAACCATGTATCATTTGTAATGCTTCTAGTAGGGAATAACAGAAATGTCTGATAAAAATTAATCTAAAGAAGAATTTATCATCTCAAATGACAAGATATTCAAAGTCTAGATTGTCTCGGGACTGGTAAATTTAATGATTCAACATTATCATCAAGAGCAAATTTTTTGTTCTCCCTGCTTTGCTCTCATGCCTACAGAATGGCTTCAACACTTCCAGATTTTACATCCAGGGGACACAAAATCCAAAAGATTGAAAAACCCACCTTTTCCTATGTTGTTTTCTTAGATGTAAGGGAATTTTTTCCCAGCTATCTCTACTAGAATTCAAGTTAGTATTCCCTTGGCCACCCTACTTAAATGTACTTCCCTAAAGGAATTACAGGCAAAAGGAGTGGACTAACTTGATTGAAAAAAATATTCAGAATTTACTTCCATGGGGATGAAGATAAAGCCACATCCCAAAACACATGACTGAGTGGAAAAATGGTGGATAAAGTAGAGGTCTCTATAAAAATGAGAACCAGATATAAGTTGATGCCAGAGGAAAAGACGGAAAGTAAGTAAGAAAAAAGCCCCTTTGGAAATGCCAACCTCGGGAAATTAAACAGAACCCAGGAAAAAGTAAGAGGCAGTAGTTACAAAAACAAGAGAAGAACGAATATAATTGTGGGCACATCTAAAAATATGAGTAGGAGAAATTGAGTAGAAATGTTATCACTGTATGCCCACAATGTTTAAGAAAAGAATAGGTGCAGATATTTAGGACTGCACTCAGAAAATTTTCTGCATTTATAATAACTTGAACACATTTTCTGACATAGTTCTACCTTAATGACATTTATTAGTCTATTGAGTGCACACTTAATATTGAATTGAATTAAAATTTTCAAGTATGAGTTTGCAGATTAAGAACTCTTCACAACTCAGTACACACTTGTAACCCCAGTATCCTACGAGAAAGAGGCAGAAGGACCACAGGTTTGAACCCTATCTGGAGAAATGCAACTTAGCGAGACCTCATCTCAAAATAAAAATAATAAAAAGGATTGGGAATGTAGCTCGGTGACAAGGCCCTGGGTTCAGCTCCCAGTGCCACATACACACACACACAGACACACAGAACTCTAACAAATAGGAATCCTGATTCTCAGTTTCAAGCAAACTCTTAAAAGTAGAGGTCAGTCTTTCAGGCACTGAGTGTGTATAGGCAATTTTAATAGCTTGAGTTCATGTCCATCAAATAACCTCTGAGCTTGACCTGATTTCCCATGACATAGACAAAATTTGCATATCATCTTCCCATTATTCCAACATATATACTTGAAACATGCCCACTTTAAACTTTCTATTATCTGCTATCAAAAATGTCCCAATTTGAACAATAAAGCTATTCAATTGGATTGCATACATTTGCTTCCTTGTCATTCTGGGAAATTCCTAATTATTCTGTAAGACTCTCAGTGCCAATACAGCTGTGCTGTGCAGCACACCAGAAATGTCAGAGACTCTTCATAGTCCCACACCACTGCCTACAAAACTCTGTCGGGGTCCTGGTAGCACACACGCACTTTCCCCTGTTGTAAAAAAAATGAAATAATTTTAAAGAAATTTTATTAGGCTACAAACCTAGGCATAGCAATAATACTACAATGATGTGTATGTCCATGTAAAACTAAACACATTTTGTACCCCTTTTCTGGTTTTCTAATCTCTGATAGGAAGTGGTTGGACCAAATAAGCTCTAGGTTTCCCTCATGATCCAGAGCCTGTAATTGTATTAATTTTCTAAAAAGTATTTATAACTTCTGAGCAGTAGGTCTTTAGCCCACTCTAGCCCTTGTTTCAATGAAGAAATTGGACCCCAAGCTCTGTTTCCTTCTGTAAGAATGCAGCATGATCTCTCATCACTCAGTCATTATTTCAGGGCAGCACTTGGTGTAATTACTATCATAAGGAAATTACACAAAGTGCAATAGTTGTTAAATTTCTTTCTTTCCAGAACAACAACCTTTTTTGAGTGATATTTTTAAATTTTTCTTTTTCTCCCAAGTTATTTGCTTAAAGGAAAGGAGTTTAAAAAATAAATCTAGCCTGGGCTATAAAGCGAGAACTTATCTCAAAAAATAAAAATAAAAAGATAAATTTGAATGTGATCATAAGGGAGAAAGTTCCACATATATTATTAGTTGAAAGACAATAAGTCATAGGTAAGTTTTACAGTACGAATGAAGAACTTTGTACCTGTACATATGGCAACCTCTGGGAAGAAGAGTAATAGGGGGAAAGGCTTTGGTTTTATTTTTCCTTTTTTTTTCTTTTTTCACTTTACAGAAAGACACACCATGTAATACATATTGGCAATAATAAGTATACAAAAAAGGCTTTCTAAATGATGTATCTTGATTGAAATTCTATTTGTGCAACAGTGTTCTATAACTACATACACACACCAGTGATATGTTCCCTTTCATCTACAGTCTTTTCCTCCCCCTTCATTTTTGTTTTCTTTTTCTTCAGGTTTTATATCAAAGGTGTAAACCAAAGAGTGTTTTGGTTGGTGGCTCTGGGCCTGGCACAGGGCTTCCCAAATAGGAGACTCTGAGCTGTGTTGTGAGGGATAGGAATTGGGACCAAAATATAAAGACATCAAAAGACTGACCACAGGGAGTTAAAGCAAATCTAAGACCAAAACCCAGAATTTTCTTTCTTTGTCAGAATGTGTTTTTATGGCTTTAATAATATGACACTTTTTTCCTGCTGGGCTTAAAAAGAAAAAGAGTGTAACCTGAGAGGGAGGAAAAAAAAGCTTACATTACTTACAGAATATTAGCTATTGAATACCATAGTGACTTCTAGGTTAGTCAGAAGGGTTAGGGAAAAAAAAAGTATTTCTATGACCAAAAGTCAGTTGGATTGGATTGGGTTGAGTTGGGTTGAACTAAATCAAATCAAACTGGACTGAAATATAATTCGTTGGAACACAAAAGACAACTCTGAGGGTTCTTTAATTAACCCAATATATACCAAGCTCTGCCAAGTACTTAAAACATATTCTCATTGGATCCTCCGAGTAACTGTGTGAAGAATGTTTCTGGCTTGATAAAGAAAATAGGTTTAGAGAAACCCAGTAACCTCAAAAGTATCAGCAGATGATAATAAATGTCTGTGCCCCTCACCTCTCCCATCAAATCCAGCCAGATTTGTTCTGTCGAATTTTGTTGGAGGCTTCATGAAAGAGCATTTCCACTTAACAGATTCCCAGCTAAAATCTGTAAACTGTCTGGAATTAAACAGTTTTAGAACATCAGCTGCTACTTTTTTCGGTGTTCAGATGGCTTCTAGTTTACATAAGGAAATCAGAAAAGTGGATTATTTTTAGAATTAACAAGCTGAAGCCACATGTACTATGTGCACTTGCTTATTCGTAAGACACATCTCCACAGCCACTTACTTAGTCAGGCAATATTCCCACTGCAGTGAGGCAGACTTCAAATGTCTCTATCTGAGGATAGAGAAAGATTAGTTGATATTCTTTCGATTTCTAGAATGGGGTGCCTAGAGTTTCAACTCCTGTCTTGGATATCAACCTGCTGCACAAACACTGTCAGTTTGTGAGTGTGTGACATTCTGACATCATAGGTGGAGATGATGTTAAATGAAGTAAGCCAGGTGCAGAAAAAGACGTGTGTGTGTGTGTGTGTGTGTGTGTGTGTGTGTGTGTGTGTGTCATAGTTATTTTTTCATTGCTGTGACAAAAATATCTGACCTTCACAATTTAAGGTAGGAAAGATTTGATTTAGCTCACAGTTTTAGAAGGTCTCAGACCATAGAGGAAGACCATGGTAGTAATGTAGGTGGAGAGAGGTGGTTGAACTTGTGGCGGATGGGGAAGCCAAGGGAAGGATGACCTGGCATATACTCTTCCGGGTCATATTCCCATGATCCAGCCTCAGTGTCCTGCCCTATCCTGGTGAAGCACCAGCAATCTGCTTCTTTTGGGTCACATGACCAGTAATGTGCCACAAAATCATAATTATAGAATGCTTCTAATTCACCAGATGCTATAATCTATAATCTACTACATGCCTGTCTTCCACTATACAACTAACCCTCCCTTCCTGAACAAGCCCCACCTTGTAACATCACATGGAATTGAATCTATAAGTAAATCATAATATCCAAATACACAAGGCTTTCAAGGAACACTCTAGATCCAACAGCAGGGTGTGTGTGTAACATCACATGGAATTGAATCTATAAGTAAATCATAATATCCAAATACACAAGGCTTTCAAGGAACACTCTAGATCCAACAGCAGGGTGTGTGTGTGGGGGGGGGGGGGGGTGTTTAATGTGGTTATGAAAAGTCTCTGAAGTGCTGAAGTTTTGTTTAAACTTATGCAAACCAATTTCAATGAGCCAATAGGATTCTTTCCTCTTCTGCATCATATACATTTTTACTGTGGGTGGCAAGCACCAATAGTGAGAACTGACATTTTGCGATGAATTTTTGGAAAAGGATTAACATCAATGCTCCCATTGCTGCGTTCCCCTCTTTTCCTCCTAACTATAAATAAGGGTTAACTGAAAGCACATTCTACTCTCAAACCAGAGTGAGAACCACCGTGCGATCCAGCTGTCCTAGCGCTGGGTGGAAAATCCAAAGCAAAGGGGTCCTTATATCATGTAAACATCTGCTTTCCCAAGTTTATCTCACAACAGCCAGAATGTAAAACCAACCTAAGTGCCCGTCAATTCATGAATGGATTTTTCAAAAATATGTTACATGTAAACCGTGGAATATTACTCAGCAATTATTTTTAAAAAGCATGAAATTCTGACATCATGGGTGGACCTAGAGGACAGGATATTAAATGAAATAAGCCAAGTGCAGAAAGAGAAGAGCTGTATGTTCTTATTTAAATGTGGAAGCTAAAAAGAAAGTGGATTTAATAGAACAGACAGTAGGACAATGATCACCGTAAAATAGAAAGGGTAGAGAGGAGGAAATAGAGGATATTAGATAACAGCTACCGAAATACAATTATAAATATGATTAGGAAGAATAAGATCTATAGCACAGTAGGCTAATTATAGTTTACAACTATTAATTCTATATATTATAAAGAATTAGAAGAGAGAGGTTCAAGATGCACCACACAAAAAATGATAAATGCTTAATTCCCCTAATTTGATCATAATATATTTCAATATTTCTATTGAATATCACACTGCACTTCATAAATACGCACACTTGTATGCCCACTAAAGCTTATTTTTTTAGCTTTTAAAAATATATCTCCTACTATCGTCGCTGAACAATGTTACAAAAGTAATACACATTTTTGCTTCAAGCTAAATGAAGGCAAAAATTGGCAGCTGAGTAACAGAGCTACACAATGTCTCCTCGTGGACTCACTTAAAAAGTTGAGATTGCAATTAAAAATTGCCTGTTCAACATAGCTAGGAGAGGGAGTGATTCCCCAGCAAACGAAAAGAGGCCACAGGAAGATCAGAGATCCCCAGGACACACCAGAAGCAGAAAAAAACAGCAGCCCAGGAAGCAGCCCCAGGCTGACTGAGCACAGTCCTGTGCTGCCCACAGCCATAGACAGAGGGAAGCCCAGAGCCCAGAACCTCTGACCAAGGTAAGTGCGGATCCAGAAGTGGGAATTGACAACAGCTGGTAGCCCCAACCTCCAAAAATAAATAAATAAATAAATAAATAAATTTTGTAAAAACCCTGAGAAAAGTGCAAACTGAAAATGCGCTGTGAGCTTCACCTAGAAGAGGTTTCCCCAAGCCTAGACCAGAAGCAGCGCTTGGTAGCCAAAATAGCCAGTGACACAGGCAGGAGCCATTTTTAAGAAAAGAGCTTGAGCCTGAACTGCTCAGAGAAAAGAAGACTCAGAATAGCACATCAGGGTTTTGGGGGACACTCTTAAATGGTGTCCAGGGACAAACTGGCATGAGAGAGAGCTGAGAAGCAGAAAGGCCACTCACCACCCACCCCCCAAGTGGCTCCATTGGTAGATGGAGCACCTCCAAGGGTAGCCCCTCCTTAGGGAGAGGAAAGCCGGGATAGTTGTGAGGCTTTGCTGAGGGGTCTGGGTGTAATCAATACTCCTCAGAGGCCATAGAACTGTTAGGACCTCCCCATACACACACTGCATGCTCCCAGCACAGAAGTCAGAGGAATTTCTGCTGCCCTCAAACCCACATACCTGTTCAATATAACCACTCAGCTAGGCCTTTAAAGTGAAGTCCATCAACAGGAGAAACAAGACAGCAGTAATAGGTAGACAAGGCCACAGGACACAAGCAGAAACACCTGAGACCCCAGAAACTAATGTCAAGGGCCATGAAATCATGGAACTCATAGGAAAGGAAGTCAAAAAGCAAATAAATGAGTCAAACACCCAGTTTAAAAACATGATATCCTCAAAGAAATGCAAGCAATGATCAGTGGGCTAAAAGAGGAACTTACTAATGAATAGTGGTCTTAATGGAGACAAAGCTTACTGAGCATATAGAGGCCACAAATAAAAAGTTGGCTGAGATAAATGAGGAAATATGAAATAGGAAGGAACATTTTGATAGAGAAGTGGAAATTTTGAAAAGAAATCTCACTGAAATTCAGGATATGAAAAATACATTTGAAAGCAGGGGAAGCTGACTTAAACATTGTAAGAACAGAATTTCAAATCTTGAAGACATGCTGAGGAAAAAATGCTATAATCAGGCACAATTCCAAAATTAGAAATGAGAAAAGTAATTGGATACAACAGCTGATGGATGACTCAAAGAGAACCAATCTCAGAATTATGGGTGTGGGAGAAAGAGCAGAAGACAGCACTGACAGTATAAAGAATTTATTCAGTAAAATCATGTAAGAAAATTTCCCAAATTCGGGAAAAGAAATTAATTTTTAGATGCAAGAAGCTTACCGAACACCAAATAACCTAAACCAGCAACAAGACTAGCCTCAACATATCAAAATCAAAATTCAGATCTACCGCATAATGAGAAAATATTAAAAGCAGCAAGAGAAAGGCATTGTTTCACCTAGGCAAACCCATTCAAATTACTACAGATTTCTCAATTTGTGAAGTTTACAGGCCAGGAGATCCTGAAGCAAAATCTTTCAAGCTTTAAAAGACAATAATTATCAACCCAGGTTGTTGTATCCAGCAAAATTATCCCTGAAGATTGAAGGAGAGGTAAAAATTTTTCATGACCAAGAACTTCTAAAGAAATTTGAGTCCACTAGCCCAACATTACAGAAAATACCTGAAGGAATCTTAGAGATAGAGAGAGAAACAGAAACAAAGAACATGGAGGAAAGGAAATATTGAAAGAGAAAATGTAACCAAAAAATAAACATCCATCATTTGATTGATATCCCCTAAAACAGTAACAGCTTTCTCATCAAATCTGTAAAACTTGTCCCCATAATTACTACTTTTATCAGTATATTAGTTTGCAAAACATTATAGTTATATTCTACATGGGGAATTGGTATAAAATATTAATCTGTGAAACTTTTTTGATGTGTATGATATGTGTAGATATATAGCTGGGGGAGGGGGAGTGTCAGAAGGCAGTTGTTTCAATTTGGAATATTTTTAGTTTTAAAAACAGTTAGAGTTGATAAAGAAATGGCTCTTGGGGTCTTTTCCCTGAAGCTATCATTGAG
This sequence comes from Ctenodactylus gundi, assembly GCA_004027205.1. Lineage (NCBI taxonomy): Eukaryota > Metazoa > Chordata > Mammalia > Rodentia > Ctenodactylidae > Ctenodactylus > Ctenodactylus gundi. The sequence goes on along the minus strand of PVKB01000896.1, from coordinate 94,867 downwards.
TGGTAAACATAAAAGATTACACAGCCTTCCTTAGTCCATTGGCTAAGAACTCAGTTGGCTATTAGTTCGACCTGTGACTTTTGAATTTTATGTCTCAGTTTTATGCTCTGTAACTAAATTTGTAATAATGTTTTTACTCATTTCTTCCTGCCCCTCTTTGGGAAAGAACACTTTTTTAAAATTCAGAAATATGGAATTATGCCATTATATCTATTGCTTTGTGTGTGGTATACTTTTGAGATATAGGCTTACGTTCATTTAATGTAGCAATTCACTTATTCAGCCTTTGATACAACTTTAACCTAAAAATTGATTAACGTAATGATAAATTGAATGTCTTTTGTACGTACACACATTTACTTTTCAGTGTTCAGCTACGAATTTTTTAATAAGTGAAGGCAAGCTACATTTGATGTATGGTTCATCTGTACCACCAGATGCCACTGAGTCTTCCAAGAAAAAGCAAACCAGCAGCCTGTTGATTCTTCAGACACTGGTCTCTTAAAATCTTGCTCGGTGCCCACTCACCAAAGCAACTGGCAATGAGCACACAGCAGAGAGGAGTGATACTTCAAACCCTATCAGCACACAACAGCTCGGAGTTTACATGTTTTGTTTGAAATACAGCTCTCACATTCCAAACCTGAAAACTTAGTATACAACTTAGCAAGCTAAATATGTCACAAAAAGTAATGTCCAATGTTAAAGTGCCAAATTTTGTTTTCAGGTCATGATAAAGCTGTCTTTCTTATTCATGATTTGCATGTTTTGTTTTTGCCATTGTTTTTAGGAAAAAACATTATAGACACAAAAGAATAAACAGTGGCAAGGCTTCATGTGAGACAACTGATAATTTAAGGAATATTTGACAAATGACAACGTGAAATATACTTCCCAAGATAAAGAATAAGATAAAATCACATAGGCACACTTGTTTGGATAGGGTTGGGGTTTTTTTGGTTGCTGTTTTAATATGATTTTTTTTCTGGTACTGGAGATGGAGCCTAGGGCCTTCAAACTGAGCAATATCCTAAACCCATATTTTATTCTTGATTTTGTGATAGGTCTCGCTGAGTTTCTCAGGCTGGGTTTGCACTTTTAATCCTCTTATTCAGCCTTCCAGAGGCTTGTTCCACTAGGTCTAGTTAGAATAGACTGGAAAGGGTGACTGAGGTTATTTATAGATAATATTAAGAACTGAAAGGATGATGCTTGTGGAACTGTCTATAGCTTATCTGCTTTACAAGTGAGTGCTGAGATGGTCACCTAGGAGGACATTCCTCAGCCCTTTAGTGCCACCTATGGTCCCAATGTAGAAAGTGTTTATTTAGAACAAATCTGAGATACTGTGAAGTGTTCTGGTCTAAGTTAGCGTCCTTGTCAGTCAATTACATTTTTGTCTCTTGAGTTTGATTAAATAAACTGGATAATATTCCGGAAGGCAATTTGGCCATGTATATTGTGGGATTTCATTATCTAGGTAATGATCAGAGACACAGGTTCGTGTGTAAGAATATTTATTACACTCTCTTTAAAAGAGCTTAATGTTCAAATAATTATAATGGATCTATATCATGAAGTCCACTTCCAAGTGTGTCAAAAGAAAGAAATCAATTACTGTGGTAATTGCCCTGCTATAGAAGCCTCTAACAGGTTTCAAACAGGTCTTTTATAAATCATCCAAGCCATAAAGAGACATCTAGTTGCACAGCATGTGAGAGCATTTAAAAAATAATATAATCCATAACCCTCAAAAGTAAACAGCTGCATACCTAGAGAACAGAATTGACAAATACTCTTTGGTGACTGGCCGTGGCTTATGGAAGACCTTGGTGTGTTTCGTGTATATGTGAGCCAAGATAAGTGATGTGAAGTCCTTTGTGAAAGAAAACAGAAGTCTCCCGATGGTAACACCTTCATCTTTCTAAAACAAAGCACTGGTGCAGATCTGAATCTATCCAATTACAGTAGCTGGGACTGACCTTCGCCTTGGTTTACCTATTTAAGAACATCACCCACCCACTACTCCTTTTCTCCTTTGGATACTCAACTTCTCTCAATTCAATGTTTTTCACCAGGGTTTAATAAAATATCATTTTATCATTTTATTTTCCACCTCACTTACAGAAAAGTATAATCCTATTCTTATCACTTAATTCAAAGTTTTCTCCCACTGTTCACTCCCCCGATCCTCTTGTAAGTCCAGTCCCCCGCCCCAGAACAGCTTTCTTCAAAGTCACCGAAGATCCGCATGTTGTAGGATTCATGGATTTTTTTCGGAATTCAGTATGGTGTCTCAGCGGAAACAGAGCTTGCTCCCCTTGGGGTTTTCTCGCCTCTCCTGGACCTGTCTCATGCTGCTCACCCTTTTCTACTTAGCCGTTCAATGTCTCAGCTCAGTCTTTGGCCCTGTTCTTACTCTCTAATCTTTCCTTGTATGACTTTCCCATAGTTATATGCGAGTAATAATTCCACTAACAAATTTCAAGGCTGTGTTTTGTTCTGAGTTCCAGGAACACAAAAGCACATATGCATACCTGTACCCACGCGCGCGCGCGCGCGCCGCACACACACACACACACACACACACACACACACACACACACGTATACATAATGGCCAAGGGACTTCACTTCTCTATATTTTAAAATCTAGCTTTTCTTTCGAAGCTTGCACTTTCAGTTGCTCTCTATTGGGGTTTGGATGTGGAGAACCCCCCCCCCCAAGTCTCATGATTTGGGTGCCCTGGCTTATCTATGTAGCCATGTGCTGTTAGGAGATGGGGGCCTGGTCTAAAGGGGAGGATTTTGGGAATGTGGTGGACCATAGGTGTGTGGTAGATTACAGATTATAGGCGTGTAGTAGGTCAGGTGTTTAAACCTGGAAGGGGGACTTCTGGTTAAGATGGCATCTGAGTAACACAGCTACACAATATCTCCACATGGACCCATTTAAAAAGTTGAGATATAAGTAAAAGCTGCCAGTTCAACCTAGCTAGGAGAGAAAGGAGTGCCCTACCAATTGAAAGGAAGCCACAGGAAGATCAGAAATTCTGAAGACACATTGGAAGAGGAGGTAAACAGCAGCCCAGGAATGAGCCACAGACCAACTGAGAATAGCCACAAGCCACCAGCATCCAAAGACAGAGGAAAGCCCAGAGCCTGGAATCTCTCACTGGGTTAAGCTCAGATCTGGAAGAAGTGGGAGTTCACAACAGTTGTAGCCCCCACCTCCAAAAACAAGCTTTCAGCTAGTCCGAATGGCAAATGCAATGCCAGCTTCCCCTAGAAAAGGCCTCCCAAAACCTAGATCAGAAGCAGCGGTCAGCAGCCATAACAGGCAGTGATGTAAGTGGAAGCCATTAAAAAAAAAGAGAGAGAGAGCCTGAGAATGAACTGTTTAGCGTCAAAGCAGGCTCCGAAGAGCACAACAGGGTTTCTTGGGTCACTCTTAAAGAGTAGCTAGAAAAAACCTTGCACAAGAGATAGTTATAGAGTGTAATGGGGAGAGAAAGGCTTCTGACCCCCTGAAAGGGGCCCTTTTATCTTTTCTTCTTTTGTTTAGTTTCATCAGAGGTTTATCAATCTTATTTACTTTTTTTGAAGAATTAACTCTTCAATTCACTGATCTTTTGTATTATTTTTAATATTTTCAATATTTTTAATATTATTTTTAATATTTTCAATTTCATTAATTTCTGCTGTGATCTTTATAATTTCTTCTACTACTTTCAGATTTAGATTGCTCCTGTTTTTCTAGGGCTTTGAGGTGCATCATTAATTTATTTATTTGAGATAACTCCATTTTTTAATTGTGCATTCATAGTTACAAACTCTCCTCATAGTACTGCTTTCATTGTGTCTTATAGGTTCTGGTATGATATAGTCCCATTGATGTTTGACTTTAGGAAGTTTTTAATTTCTTCCCTGTATTCTCCTGTGACTCGTGGTTTATTCAGTGTAATACTTAGTCATATATAGCTTTGTTCTGCAATGGTCTGAAAGTATGCAAGAAATTATTTAAATGTCTTTGTTTATGTCCTATGATATGATCTATTTAGGAAAATGTCCCCTGTGCTGTTGAGAAAAAAAAAGTGTATCATGTTGATGTTGGATGATGGAACACTCTGTAAATGTCCATTAAGTCCAATTGTTCCATAGTGTGGAATAACTCTAATATTTTTGTTACTTTTTTGTCTAGTTGACTTAAGTATTTGTTATAGTGAGATATTGAAGTTTCCTACTATAATTGCATTGGAGCCTATTTGTCCTTTCATGTTTAGCAGTTTTTGTTCTATCAAATTGGGTGCCCCAATGTTGCATGCATAGATAGATAGATAGATTAGATAGATAGATGGATGGATAGATTTGATAGATTTGATAGATAAATGACTTGTTGTTGAATTGTTCCCTTGACCAGAATATCATGCCCATCTTTGTCTCTTCTGATCTGTTCTGGCTTGAAATCTGCTGTGTATAAGAATAATATAGCTACCCTTGCTTGTTTTCTGGGTCCAGTTCCATGAAGTATTGATTTTCACCCTTTTATTTTCAGTCTATGTGTTTCTTTATGGGTAAAATGCATCTCTTGCAAGCAACAAGTAGTAGGCTTTCAGTTTTTAAGCGATCTTCAAATCTGTCTTTTGATAGGCTAGTTGAGACCATGAACATTGATCAATATTATTATGATACTATATTTGCTACATCCTGTCATCATTCTGATGCTTCAATGTTTTTTTTTTCTATACTATCATTAGATGATTCTCTTCTTTCTCTTGTCTGCCTTCCTCTGAGTTCTTTGGTGTTTTAGTCTCCCTCTCCGTGTTGAAGTTTCCTTTCAGTATTTTCTGCAATGCTGGTCTGGTGGTCATAAATTCCTTTAGGTTTTCTTTATCGTGAAAAATATTAATTTTCCTCTCTAGTAGAATAATTTTTTTGTATATAGGTGGGGTGGCACTTACTTTCTTTTAGCACTTGAATGATTTCATTGCATGATCTTCTGGCCTTTGAAGTTTGTGTCATTTTGACAGGCTCCTCTGAAGGAAACCAAGAATTAAAGATACAAACCACCAAAGCTTAAATAATTAAACTAGTCTGGAGTTTGACTCTGTTCTCTCAATGGAGACAGATATCTTTGTCTGGCCCCCTGGGTGAAGAGACCTTGCCTGCAAACAGGAAGGGCTTGGGGTCTCAGACAATCCTTGTTTTGCCTCCCAAGGTGAGCCACTGCCTGCACACGGGAGGGGCTAGAGGTCTCTTGCAAAGGAGGGCCTCTCTTGGCTTGTGGCAAACAAGTGCAAGCAGACTGTGGCCGACTTTGAGACTCCTTGACTAGATAACAAAGCTAGGTGGTCTAATTAGGGTAAAGGTCAGCGAGAAAGAGAGGGGTTGGATTAGGGACCTATAAAAATAAAGAGCGCAGTCTCTCGTGGCTGCAGTCTTCCCGTGTGTGTGTGTGTGTGTGTGTGTGTGTCTTTTGTCTGCATCTTTTTGTTCACTCCTCCCTTCTAGGACAAGTGGACTGCAACACTCCTAAAAATGACGCAAGTTTGTTTTATTTTGATGGTTTAATCTTCATAGGTTACATTTTATTTTTCTTTTGCAGCTTTTCATATTCTCTTTGTATTGAGTGCTCAGGATTTTTATTATGATGTGTTGACGCTCTATATGCCTATACTAGCTCAACATTAATTTACTTTCATAGATTTGGGAAATTTTCAGCTATAATTTTGTTGAATATATTCTTTCTACCTTTTATACTATCCTCCATTTTCTCTTGCACCTTCGTAATTCTGAGGTTGTTTCTCTTTGAGTCGTTCATCAGCTGTTGCATCCATTCTCTTTATCTTTCTGTTTTTCAGTCATCACTGAGTGTACAGTCCAATTTGCCATGTTTATCCTCAAGATCCAATAATCTGTCCTCAGAATGCTTGAATCGGTTTCCTGTGCTTTCGTGTCAGTTTTTCATATGGTATTCAGCTTGGAATTTTTTCGGTCTTTCCACTGAAATGTTTCTTCATTTCTTGCATTGCTCTATTTATCTTTTTATCAGTATCTTATAAACACTAAGCTTTTGATCTATTAAGACTGTTGTTGCTTGTTATATCCTCTTTGAACTCTGATTGTCTCTTGCTTATTTTTCTTTGTTTTGTTGTTGTTGTTTTATTGACAATCTGTATTTGCAAACAAAGGACAGAGGAGTAAAAGGACAGACAGAGGAGTCCCAAGTGGGTTACCTTTTGTTTAAGCATACCTGATTTGAGATTTCTGGTGATGAGGTCCACTTGATTTTATTTCCTTTCCTATAGGTTCTGCTACTTCAGGGCCCACAATGTCAGCTTTTAGGAATGCAAGTATTTTTGCAGATAATTTACTATTTCTTGTTTCCATGGTTTTACTTTTGTGAGTTGTAGTTCAGGTAGTGTCTACAGACCCTGTCTCTACTATGTAGATTTATTTTCTTAGATTATTTTTTCCATGGCATTTCCTTGCATTCATTCAGATCTTAATATTTATGCCCACTTTTCCCTTACTCAGCTATCAATTCCGGAGGTCTTTTCAATGATCAACTTACTGACTGCTACCTAAACTCCTCTTCTTTTTAGTGACACAGGAATAGATTACAGTGTTATATGTAGCCTAAGGACAAGGTAGACATTATTGGCATATATTGGAAATCTGTATCAACATCTATGCTATCATCCACAACATGAATAATAATCTACAATCATCATAATCTATAACTATTGACAAATCCTAATGACTAGTTTAATACCATAACTATTCTATCATTAGCATTAAAAGGCGCAGTCTACACTATTAATGTATCTCTCGAAATAAATCTAATATTGATTTATCATGAATTTCCAGAAATGTCAATACTTTATCACCACTTATATTAAGATAGGCTTCTATATTTCTTTCCTAGGTTAAATCAAACCACCATAAGTTATCAACCCTTAATTAGTTCAAACTGCTATCCCCTCTAACAAAGGGGCAGGTGTCAGTTTCAAGGCTGAAACTTAATACATACCAACTATTGACATATCATAACAAGCTCATACAAGCACTTCACTCTTAACATTAAAAATTTGATCTACATTACTAATCAAAACAGAGTGTCTAGCAAATTATTAGGTGAGTTTTTTAAAGGCAACCTTGTATTATAGTTGGTAATACAGAAAAAATCTATCTTCATGACCTATGTCTAATGAAAATAATATAAAATTATTGATTCCCCATGCGCCAAACTATATGCCTATGAGTTATTTATACTTAACACTACTATTAAAAAGGGGTAGTAGGTATAGGGAGCAAGCAGACTGAAACTGAGGGTGAGTTTTGGAAGTGTAATAGAAAACATAAGAATATGTATAAGATAGAAAAGCATGACAGAGCTCCCCAGATCAGAAAATGGTTGATAATCTTAAGCAACAGAACTAAAAGTAAGAAGAAACAGGAGAGTTATGAATCAAATAAAAAGAATATGTCTCCAGAATCTACAGGAATCCTTTTCAAAATGGGCATAAAGAGCTACCTGAGTCATAAAGATTTGCAAAAACTGACAGATAATTCCCCATCACCATATATGCCAGGCCTTGTGGTGCATGCCTGACATCTCAGCACTCCAAAAGCTGATGCAGGAGGATTGTCATGTGTTTGAGGCCAGCCTGGACTGAGTTATGAGTTGAGGACAAGCCTGGACTGCAGAGTGAGTCCCTGTCTCAAAAAACTAAACAAAACTACAATAACAACAACAAACTAATAAATAACAAAAACAGAAAGAAGGAAAAGGGGGAAAAAAGAAGAAAAAGAGAAAAAACCCAACCCTTACAAATAAATACCAGAAAAAAAGTTTAATATACATATCAAAAAAACCACTGAATTGAGCTCAAAGTCCAAAAATACGGTTTTCCTGTGTTATTTGAATGGGATCTCTGTATGTCCAAGGTCCTTGACGTGCTGACCGAGGGAGGGGTGGTGTCCAATTTCCTTCTTTCCTGTGTCTCAGTCTGGAGAGGTGTGCAGCTCTGACATATTCCCTACAGCTCCCGTGAGTTTGACTTGATTTTTTCAATCTTTTAAATTTTAAATTTATTTTATTTACATGTCACCTCCCTTTCCACTTCCCACATTCTCATCTCCCCTTTTCCCTCTCCATCTCCACAAAGTCTACCTTCTAACTTTCTCCCATATCTTTTACATTTTTTAGTTTGGTTTTCTCATACTAGAGAAACTATATGATATTTAATTTTCTAGGTCTGACTCATCTTGCTAAGCATAATGGTCTCATTTTCCTACAAATGACTCAAATCTGTCATTCTTCATGGTAGAGTAAATATATATATATATTACATCTTCTTTATCTACTTGTCTGTACCTGGGCATATTGGCTTCTTCAGAGACTTGGCTATTATATCCTCCGTTGCTATAAACAGTCTGCAGTCCCTAGGCTCTGAGGCCTTGCAGCAGCAGGCAGGACCTACCCTGTTTCCACAACTGAATGGCCAAGCATGTGACAGCCCTTCTTGTCTGTTGTGTATAGCCCAAGCTTGACCAGCACCTGCCAGGCCACTGTCCTGGCCATAGCTCTCCCATAGCACACGTGACCCATGACCCAGGGGCTGGTTGGGGATTCCTGCCCTCTGACACCTCGGGCCTTGCCTTCCCTGATGAGCCCAAGCCCTCTTCTTCTCTTCCTGGGTCATCTGCTCACCCGGTTGGTGACCTCCACTTTTCCTCCACAGGTACTATGGTCACTACTCAGGTAAAGCTGTTTCTGCACCTTCCTAAGCTTAGCGGTAAAGGAATTTCTTCACTAAATCTCAGACTTCCATCCAAATTCATGCAGCGTCACTAACAGAGCAATCCTACATAGTCGTCATCTTGACTCCAATCCAAATCTTTCTTAAATATAAATGAAACTAATACATGGACATGAAAAACAATCGAACAAAATAGAAAAAAAAACTAAAATAAATAAAACAGTCAATCTCTCTTCTTACTTTAAAGCCCTAATTTCTTTCCTCCTATGTAAAACATGGGTGCCTGCTGACTTTCAAAAAGTTGCGTATGTACCAACTTACTCAGACATCTGTTTGTTCTGGATCTATTTTTACATACCTGAAACACTTTTTTAAAAGTATTTTAACAAATGGGAGCATACAATACCTGTTCTGTTCCTGGAACTTTTCTTTGGATTTTGAAAATCTTTTAATCTCAATAGACATCAACTAAAATTATCGAAATGGTGATATAATAGTTCTATGAACATACAATTCTTTAGATAAACTCTTATAGAAGTACATGATACATATAGACATGTATATACTGTGTACAGCTCAATGAACTTATTCAAAGTGGCCATAGCTGTATACCCAGCACCAAGATCGACAGAGCATCAGAGACTTATCACATCCCAGAATGTGTCCTCGTACTCCCTCCAAGTCCTTATTTATCTCCCAAAGGCACCTAGTAGTCTGAATTTCCCCCTTCATAGGTTAATTTAGTTTGCTTTTGAGATATACATAAATGGTAATACAATAACACTATATATGTGTGTGCATGCATATATATATATATATATATATATATATATATATATATATCCTTTATTTTCTGGTTTCTACCACACTTAACATTATTGATGCTGTAAGTGATCACAGCTCATCATCATCACAATACCGTGTTTCATCCTGCAATTCTACAACCATTTCTTCACTGTACTGTTGATGAAATACAATAAATAAAGTGTCTGTGAGCATTCTCATGTGTGTATATCGCTAGTCATCAGAATGCTCATTTGGAGTAGCTAAAGCCGTGCAGTTTTCCAGGGAATATGCATGCATTTATATTGTGACCATCAGTACATAAGACTATTAGTTGTTTAATAGTAATGTATGTAGTGCAGTTTATCAATTACTCTCATATAGTTTATATTTCTCATACCTTGCTTATAAAATGTCTACCTTCCGATTCTGTTTTTCATAAAGCTTTGCTTCATCATGTATAGTTTTAATAGATGCTGCTGACTTAACCTCCAATGAAATTATTCTGATTTACATTTCTACCTGCAGTGTATGAACTTAATTGTTTCCTGCATCTTCTCAAATGTTAAGTTTTTATTTTTTTATTTGAAAACATGCCATAAGAAAATTAAATTTTATAAGGTTCTGCCATCAAATGTTCAATTATGAATGAGGTTGACAATATTGGTTAACAGTCATTTGCAATTTTTCTTTAAATTTGTCTTTATATACTTTAATTTTTAATTGAGCTCCCGGGTATTTTTTACTTATTTGTGCAAGCTCTTTACATATTAAGAGAACTGGTTTGTTGTAAGTATTAGAAGTATTGTTAATGTAGCTCCCTTAATTGATCAACGTTTTTTAGATCTTATGACAGATTTTGCCAAGTAATTTACATGTTTATATAATTATCAGTTTACTGTAATAAGAACACTTAAAATGAGATTTACACTCTTAATGCATTTTAAGGGTATAATAAACACACTGTGGACAACAATTTTTTGCACATCTTTAAAGTTTATTATGCAACTTACATTTTTAGGTTTTTGTATGCATTTTGGACTTTATATCATGCTATTCCAGTTGAAAATTGTGTTTGAATGTACTAATAAAGTATTTATTACATATGTTACTGAGTCGTTTGGCATTTAATTCAATGTAAGGGTTTTTAAGTGATGGGATTTTCCTTGGCCTGGCATCAAGGATCACACTGTTCAGCAGACCCCTATAGAAGGGGTATCAGAAATGTCATTCTCTCCCACAAGCTACATTAAAGAAACACTGGCTCCAGAAAAGGACCCAAACTCAGAGATACTCAGAGTTATTCCTTGTGTTTACTGTACCTTGCCTATACATACTTTTTCCCAAAGAATTCAGGTTACCGTTAAAGTGCTTTTTCTCTCCATTTGCCTCATTAGCAATTGTTGCTTCACTGACAGAAGTCATGATGACAGATTTGGACAAGTGTGAAATGATATCTGTGTTCCTCAACTTCCTGTCACTGAGACACAAAACTGACACCCACATTTTGAAGGAAAAGAGATTTATTTGGCAGAGAGTTAGTCCATAACTGATTGGCCCCAAGGCAGAAACTATATGGCAACCAGGAAGCAGAGAGAGGAGAGAGGAGCCAGGAATGGGAATACACTGTTCCTGGCCATAACACCAATGACCTACATCCAACTAGGCTCCCCACCTAAGAGCACGTTGAACTGCTGAGCTTATTAACAGATGAATCCCCAGAAGAATATAAGTACATCGTGATTCAATTTCCTCCAAACACACGACACTTTGGCAGCATTTCAGATCTAACCATGACACCGTATGTACTAAAGAGACCTCTAGGTCCTACGCCCTCTAGCCTGTCATCCTGATCTTATGAATCTGACTTTTTGAATGTGATCTATTTGTTCCTTTTTTTTGAAACTTTCATTGCTAAAGATATTTCACCTTTAAAAACTGATTTTTCTGCCCCCTCTCCACTGCTTTGCTCTAACTGAGGCAATGCTGCAATGAAGATAAAAATGAGTTTTTACTTGCAGAAGTTTAACCCTCTTCCTCCTGATTGCTGATGGACCCATTGGGCTGTTTTTTCTACAAGCTATTTTAAATTTTCCAGGATTTTTGTTTTCATTTTTCTCTTTACTTTGCGTTTTGAAAACAGTTGTTACCTGTCAGTCCTTGGAATATTGGCTCTCTCTTCGTGATTTACACTTTAAGCTATGAAATAAAATTGTATCCCCTGTTTGAATGTGGCTGCTTTTCTTCTGGTTTTTATCTTCTCCTTTATTAATCTTATTGAATTTTATAAGAGAAGAACTCCTTAATTTGGTGGAGTACATGTTAAGGTTTGGATCTGGAATGTCCCCCAAAAGCCTCATGTATTTGTGTGTGGCAGGATAACTGTGGAACTCTGCTGTTGGGAGGTGGGGCTTGGCTGGAAGAGGTGGATGCTTGCAACTTGACCCGGACGGATTGCATCAATTTGTTGAAATTGGGGAGCATCCTGAGCAGAGCTTTCAGGTGTATGTAATTGACTTGTGGGCCAGAAAGTGAAGGAGGGGCACGCACCCTTGGTGTAGGGGAGGAAGAAACATTGCTACAGCTTCTCCCTGGGAGAGCTGTGGCCTTGCCTGAGTGCCCAGATATCCACTTGCTCCTACTTCACTTGGCTTTCTGTCTGTAACGCCGTGAGCAGCTCTCCTACCTCTGCCATGTGCTTCCATCTTTGCTGGCTCATGAACAGACTGCGTGACACCTTCTAAAACTATAAGCTAAATAAATCTTTCTACTCCTAATTTGTTTTCTATATATGAGATACATAATGCTTATGTTGGATTTAAGTATCTTGAGCATATATATGTCACTCCTCTTCTAAACTGAGGATGTCAGGTATTCTGTTCCAGCAATGAATAAGTAAAATAACACATGTTAGCAAAAGAAAAAAAGTGCAAGAACAGCCAAGGTGCTTTTAATACGGAAAAAGAAAGGAAAAAACGAAAGAAAGAAACAAGCTAAGGAACATTCCTTATGTGGTTTCAGGAGTAATAAATTTTAACATAATTAAGACAGCATTGCTTTCATGTATGAATCAGCAGGTGATAACAGGATAGACTTTTGAGCCTAGAAGCAGGCCCAGACATGTTTTAATACTTGAAATGTGTCATGACACTACAGTCAGAATGAGATGGATTTGTAAAGATAAAGTGATAATTTGACCAGCCATACGGAAATACAATGAATCTGAACCTCTGTCTTATGTTGGCCACTTTCGTGTTGATGGGACCAAGTGCCTGACACCCACAGCTTAAGGGAACAAAGGCTTATTTTGGCTTCCATTTCAGAGGTCTCAGTCTGTTCTTGACCAACAAGGAGTGGCGGCATGGCAGAAGGATCTGGCGGAGAACAGCTACTAATGGCACACAACGAGGAAGGAACAGAGGATGGGGAGAACTGGGTGGAGGGCATGTCCTTCCAGTCCACACTCGCTGTGATCTGCCACACCTTCAGGCCTCTCCTGAGCAGGCCTCACTTCTAACAGCATGTGAAACTCATAGACAATTCACCTCATCCAAATACACGAGGCTCTTGTGACACATTCCAGGGACAAACCGTAACATTCTGCCCCTGACCCCTGACAGACTCATGTCTACTTCCTGTTGCAAATTGCACGTGGCCCATCCCGAGGAGCTGCCCGTCTTATTAGTTCTAGCACTGCTAAACACAATTTCAAAGTCTCCCCTGAGGCTTAAGGCAAACTCATAGCTGTAAGTCCCTCTGAAAATCAAAGAAAAGTTAAACATTTTCAATACAATGGCACAGAGTAAACATTCTCATTCCAAAAGAGATGAATTGGATAGAAAGCAATTGGACCAAAGCAAATCTGAAATTCGGCAGGTAAAACATTAAACCCTGAGGCTCCATTGCATCCTGTGGCTCCACATCCAGCACAAATGCTGACCTGTTCGGGCCTGGCTTGATTGCTGTAGCTCTGACCATCTCCTTAGCTTGGCTAAGCTTTGGGTAGGCTTTTTGTCTGAGTATAGGCTCCTGACCAAAGAAGTCCGTTTTCTTTTATTTTTTTTATTTACATACTGCATTTCTTTTCCCTTCCCACCCTCTCACCCCTCCTTTCTCTTTGTCTCTCCACAAAGCACATCTTCTTACTTTCTTCCATATCTCTTACTTTTTTATAGGATTCCATTTTTAGAGCATCCACTACAATCTTGAAGTTGTAAATTCTTTCCCTTATTAGAATGAATGTAAATCTTCAGCCTGTTACCAGTTTTCAAACTCAGAAAATGCCTTTCTTAAGAGCCAAGGAACCATTTCTTTGAAATACAAACACCGAAGGGGATAATGTCCCTACCTGAGGGCAGAAGAGCCATGCAGAGGAGAACCCACAGCAAGCGCCCCGAACAGGGATACCCCAATGTCCTCACGTCTCCTCCAGCAACTTCCACTAGCTCACCCCAGGGCTCGGAAATGATAAATACGTCCAGTCTTTATTTTTCAATGTAAAACAAAAACTAGTAGCATTTTTAAAAACCTCCCCTCTTTCTGTTTCTTCAGAATTGAGTTTAGCCTTGCTCTCCTCTATTGCAATAGTCACAAATAAAATTTTCCTTGGCTTGCTAGCTTTGTCCAAGGTAATCTTTGCTCTTTCATGCCTCATGTAGGTGTATCTTTCCAGAAGGGCGCTCTGGTATTCTGCTGGCCTCTGATATCTCATACCAGGCCAGCCCTCCACTCACCTTCTTACCCTGCTGGCTTCCCACCACATCACGGCTCTACTGGGCTGCTTTCTTAGGCACTGACTACCTGCTGTGGGCCACCTTTACTCCTCCACTCTCCCACCAATCTCTACTCTTCACATCTTCTTTGAATTCTCCCCAGATGATGTCCAGGTGCAGCGTGGGTTAAGAATCACTCCTCTACTGAGGGTCAGATGGAGAGGGCTGTAGGGGTGCACACAAATTTGAAGACTAGAGAGTGTCAGAAAGGCTTCAGTTTTGTCCATTATGTAGGTGAAGGAGATGCTGTTATTTAAGATTAAGGGAGATCATAACTGTCACAGGGTGGGAAGTGGAGAATCTATGAAATAATGGTAAATTGAGCCCAGTGGTGCAGGCCTATAATCCCAACACTCTGGACGGCTGAGGCAGGAGGCTCACAAGATGAAGCCCATCCCGAACAACTTAGTAACTTAGGAAGACCCTGTCTAAAATCAAGAATTAAAAAAAAAAGCTAAGGCTGTAGCTCTGGGTGGAGGCCCTGTGGTCAGTGCCCCCCACCCCACAAGCTTATTGACAAAGCGAGATGAAGATTAATTTTCAAAGTATAGATTACTATCGATTATGAGGCAGTATGAATTGTATGCTTTAGAATGTCATAGGAGGCGGTGGGCATGTCAGCAATTAAGGATAAAGGAGCCTGCCCGAAATGGAAGATTCATGGAATAGCAGCTGAGCTCGCAGTATCATGCGACAGCACTCAGACAACTCCCTAGAACTCCTACAAAGACTACAGTGGAAAGACCTTAAGGATGAAGGATCTCAGAAGCTTCTTAAGGGTGGAGGACCTCAGAAATTACTTCAGGGTGAAGGACATTGGCAACCAGCTTTAACAACCAAGTTGGTTGAGTGAAAGACTTCCCTTTACCCAGCTCGTCTATAAAAGCCCCTAGACAGAAAGCCATGTGACAACCCATATTTCTAGGTCGGTCCCCTTCTGACTGGCAGAAGCCTTTATTCCCTTCTATATTTTCACTAATAAAGTGTCTTCACCTACATCTTGCCTCCTCTGTCCACTGTCTTGTTCCTCGACATCATAAGACACAAACGCAACTTCAGCTGAGATAGCCTCTTAACGTCTTACAAGAACCTAGTAAATTTTTTCAAATATTATATTCCTATTTTTAAAAGAGTATAAGGATAAAATGAAAGGAAGTAAACAATAGAAATACGAGATTATTGAGATTAAATGTTTCTTCTCTTAGTCTGTTCTATATTTATTAAGCTCAAAAATGAACTTTCATTATATTTGTAATGGAAAAATGATGATTTTCAATTTCGTTAAGGTATAATTGAAACACGAAAGACTTAATGTACACTTAACAAATGCATGTGGTAACATTACCATGACCAAGTTACTAAAAACTCATCACTCCCAAATCATTTTAACTTTCAAAAGATAAAAAAATAAACAGTGACTCAGAAAGAGAGACTTTGAGGGGGACTATTTTATTTGGCTACTGCCACTATAATAAAGTACCACAGACAGAATTTATTTAAATAAGTTTGTTTCCTAACAATTCTAGAGGCTGGAAATCTAAGATCAAGATGTGTCCTCAGGACTGATTTGTTCTGAGTCTGCTGTCTGCCATGCAGATGGCTATCTCCTCCTTCAGGGTCTCTGTCCATCCAACACCCTTGCCCAGATTTCCTCTCCAATAGGGACAACAGTCAGATTGGACTAGTACACACCCTAGTAATCTCACTTAAACTTAATTTTCTCCTTACCTCCAAAAACAGCATAAACAGCATGTTGTGTGTGCTAGGCTTTTAACATACGAATTTGGAGAAAGCACAATCAACCTATAACAAGCCCTTAAACATAGGGCTTTTAAAGTTCTGGTTTCTTATTTTGTTTTGTTTGGGCTTTTTCTGAATTTATTAGCCCTGTGACTTTAAAATCTGTCTGATAAATAATTTCTAAGCAATGTGGATGTTTGTAAGTGATATTTTGTGATGCTATCCTTTTTTCAATAGTTTTTATTGTTAGAAACGGCTCATAGAAATTTTCCTGTCCAAACAAAGAATGGACATGAGAGGCATGGACGACAGGGTATGAGGCTTTAATTTTCTTTTTGCAAAAAGGGTGAGCTTCCCACGTGCAAGTGGAGAGAGGCACACCAAAAACGTGGTTGGTACTGACTTAAATCCCTAGATTGCAGGTCCCTCTTCATGCCTCTTTCTATTGGCAGGATTCACAATCTTCCCGAGAAGATCTAAGGCATTGGCTCAGGGCCAAGTTCATCACAACGTCATTGCCTTTCCCGTTCCCTTTCCACATTTGTCTGGTCACCTGGTCAGGTAAGGCACGAAAATGTAAAGATCCGCCATCTTGAACAATGTGCCACTGCTACCACTAGGTGACGCTCACATTATATCCTTCCAAATCCAAATAAAAATGCTCTCAAGCAAAACTGAAACTCCTCCCATCTCCACTTTCTACCAGGCTTCTGCACAGAAGTTTTCACTCGCCGGGAGGCCAGGCAACTCCACAACCCCTCAGCTTATTTTGTTTTTTTAAAGGATTCTTAGGATTCTGTCTCCGAGCCATCAAAAGAATTAGGAAAGCAACAGTTAAAACAACTGAATTCAAGCTTCTGATATAAGAGGAAAAACTCGCTAGGAAAGTTCTGGTAGGTCATAAAACCTTTATTTGTCATGCTTATGAGAAAACAGCTTTTGTTTTCTTTTGTTTTTTTTTTTAAACTCGATCAGGAAAAACTTCCAGCTGTATATTTATATAAATCCATGTTTATATGTAAATCATACTTATAAAAATCACTTAAGTAGAACTGTAAGTGCCTATGCCTATCAGTACATATAATTGCTGTTAACTTAAATGTTTCTAAAGAGAGATGCACTATTAAATGTAATTAGAATGATAATAGTCAATTGGGATGGCAAAAGGGTTTGTGGTCACTGTGGGTGAATAGGAGGAAAGAAGCCTGAGAAACAATACCAAGAGTGTGAGGAATCAACTTTGGGAATGAAATCTGTAGTCCTCTGTTATTCAAAAATCTGTCTTCCATAAGCTATTATTAAAAGTTTACACTGCGTCAAGGTTAATGCACTGCGGAGAGTAGCTAGTTAAATATTTCATTCAGATCTGTTTCCTGTTGCAGTCTGGCTAAAACCTAAGCCAAAAGCGAACTTTGGGAAAACGAAACTGACTTGCTTGGCGTGTGACTTCAGTTCCTCAGACATTAGGAGAGGGTGTGGCTCTCTTGGGCATGCAGCCCACAGTGGGAGGAGCAGCTCCTCAAGGGGACAAAGATAAATGTTTCCCAGAGTTCTGTTTTGTGGCCCGGGGAATCTCTTGCCTAACACCAGATAATCTGGACCGGTCCACCTGTTGACGGCATCCTGTAGCTGCTTTGTCAGTAAGTAACTCTGCCAGTAAGATTTCTGTTCACACTTGTTTCTAAACAGTAAGCCAACAGAAGTTTCTAAGTAGGAAGCCAAGAGTTATATAAAGATATTCTCAGAACCAATCCACAGCAATCATGGTAATTTTGATCTTTACTTAGTTCCAGCATTACATAGCTGATGCTCTTAAAATTCATAAAGTGAAAAAAAGAGATTTTTTGTTTGCTGTTTGGTTTTGTTTGTGTGTTTGTTTTTGCCTTTTGAGATGGAGTCTGGCTCTGTAGCCCAGGCTGGCCACCAACTCACTGAAATCCTCCTGCTTCAGCCTCTCCTGAATGCTAGAATTATTTATGGGTATACCACCACACCCAGTTTAGTGTTGGGAATTGAATCCATAGCTTTGTACTTGCAGGGCAAGAGCTTTAGCAGCTCTGCCCCTGCCTCAATTTCAAAAGCTTTGTTAACAATCATAGCCTTAGATGTTTGTTGGCAGTCAGACCATTTCTCATGATGCCAGGGTGCATGGAGGAGTGAGGCGAGGTGCAGAGCAGACACTTTATTGAGGAAAGGTAAAGAAGGGGCACATGAAGGGGCATAAGGCCTCTACCAGTCAGAAGACCCTGAAAGGCGGTTGCTGCATGGCTTGCTGTCTAGGGGCTTTTACCCATGTGCTGAGTGATGGGGCTGACCCACACTAGGCAGCTTGGGTGTTGAGGCTGGTTGCTGAGGAGCAAATGAGGTCCCCTGCCCTTAAGCAGCTTTTATTCTATTGTCTTTGTAATAGTTCTGACAGTGACAGGCTACAGCCAGCTGCCATTCCCACAAATTCCCCGTTGACCTTGCTTTCCTGGACACGATGCCTATGTGCCCACCGCCCCTTATCACAAGAGCTTCATACCACCATGTCTGCCTAACTGCTGTCCTGTTGGAGAGGCAGAGTTGAGGAATTTGGGGGCATTATTATTGATGTGAAGGAATTATTGAAGACTTAATTATATCATACTGAGAAAAGTCATTGTCAATTTTTATTTAATGGAAGAGTCCACATCTAGAGACTAAACAACAGTATCCCTATCTGAGAAGAGTCTTTCTAACTCTCTGGTATGGCTGAATCTAAACACAAGGAAGTAGCGCTATGCAGGCAGGAGGCACTAGACTCTACTTGCCAGACCCTGCACTCGACAGACTCAGGACACACTGCGTGTCCGGGCCAAAGACCTCACATGCAACGGAGGGACTACGGGTAAGTATTCCTGGCTGGCTGTCTCATTTCTAGAGTGCAAGGTCCTGTTGGAATTGAGGTTTCCCTGGCTAAAAAAGAGAAAAAAATTAGAGCCTGTCCTCTCCATTCATGGGATTTCCAGAGAGGTGATAGAGGGTTAAGTTGATAAGAGAGAAGGACTCTGGCCAAAGAAGGTGCTGCGCCTGTCATGCCAGGGTGTGCCTGTGCAAAGGCACAGGGCCCTCACCTGCAGATTCGCTCCCGGGCAAAGGCCACGGCACAACAGAGCCACTGAGATTCCAATACCAAAGACTCTGAGTGACAGCAGAGAGCTGAGAAGTTGCATTAAGAAGCTGAGTACTTACAAGGACTGTGGGAGAAAAATGTGTTTAATGTTTCTTTTATTCTTTTTTTATTTTGTGACCAGCTAATTGGTGGAATCTCAAGTTTGTTCTGACCTAATAACTGGCATTGTAAGATAATGAATGCACAGAATAATGGCTAAAATTAAAACAAGCAGGTGAATAGATAAAATACGTGGAATATTTTACTGTTATAACTCCCCAATATATTAAAAATAAAGCCAGAAGAGGGATAGAAATGTTGGGAGATGGCAAAAAGTGTTTAGTAGCTTCCTGAGAAAGTGACATGTCACAAAAGATCAGGGAACAAAGGAAGGAGTCCCGCAGGTATCCCAGGACTTGAACGGGAAGGAGGAAAGAGGAGGGGTGCCTGCAAGGAGGAAGTCAGGGCGTCAGACCACACCTGAGAGCAAGGTAAAAGCAAGGTGTGCTGCGAGGGCTCACGGGGTGCCAGACACCCTGGGTGGGTGCCCTGCTTCGTAATGAAGACCTTGCTTTCACTCTGTGTCAGATGGAAAGCCGTGGACATGATATTTACATTTAAGAGGGCTACTCCATCACTGCCTTGTGACATCCCTGAGGGATTAGTAACAGCAAGAGGGAGACTTGCAATCCAGGAGAGTTGCTGAGGGCCGGGACCCCTCAGGAGTCTAGCACTGGGTACGTGTGGCCAGCATAAGAATGCTCTACATGGAGTATGGAATGTGGGGTGGGAGAAGGACAGGCCTGCGACATAGTTTTTGATGATTTTTTTCTTTTTCTTTCCCATTTTATTGATATGTACAAGTGCAGAATTTAAGGTTTACAATGGAGTTGAGCATTTTGTGCACATGCTTTCCTTGTCAAAGTGACAAGGGCTTTCCTGCTCTCCTTTTGTCCCTCCCCTTACCCTCCCTTTGCTCCCTTCCCCCAACCCCCCATCCACCTCTTTCGCTTTGTCTTTCGTTTAAAGTTCCATGAGATGGTTGTGCTCTGGGTCTCTCATATCAGAGAGACCATCTGATGTTTCACCTTCTGCTTCTGACTCACTTCACTAAGCATGATGTTCTCAAGTTTCTTCCATTTGCCTGTGAAAACCGCCATGCTGTTGGACCTTACAGATGTGTAGTATTCCATTGTGTATAAGTACCACAGTTTGTGTATCCACTGGTCTATTGATGGGTATTTTGGTGACTTCCATGTTCTAGCTATTGTTAGTTGTGCTGCTATGAACATGGGTATACACATATCTCTGTTATGTGTTGTTTTGGCCTCTTTTGGTATATTCCCAGGAGGGGTGTTGCTGGATCAAAGGGGATATTTATTTCTAGTCTTTTGAGAGCTCTCCATACTGCTTTCCAGAGTGGTGGAATGAATTTACACTCCCACCAGCAGTGCAGGAGGGTTCCGATGTTTATTTATTTTATTGAAAACATTTAAGTATAGAAAAAGATGCCACATAGGGAAGACTATTCCATTCATTATTTTTTCAAATGTATTTATTTTGAGAATGTTCAAAGTAGAAAGTTAAGACCCTGCATTCTAGAAACGAAGTAGTGCATCAGGAGTTTCCCTCTTGAGAAACACCCTCCTAGGATTGCTGTGAGGTCAAGGCCAGCCTGGCCTACATAGCTAGTTCTAGACCAGCCTGCACCAGAGTGAGACCAAGTCTCAAAAACAAAAACAAAAACAAAAACAAAAACACTCCTTTAAGCAATAGTCTAATCAATTGCATTTTAATTTGTCCTGGTGATTTTTGTGTGTGTGTGCTTGCTTTTTGATGTAGTAGGTTCTCAATAAATATTATGTGCTCTCAGGCAAACAGAACAAGGACCCATATTGTTCCACTTACATCCCTATTTCCTGAAGTGATTTGCAAATTCTCAAGAAAATTCAAGTAATCTGAGAGTTGCAAATCAAAGAACCTCACAAACACATATCTCAAGTTTCAAAAAGTAGAAGTTTTCAGAAGAGCTCCAGTTAAGTTTCTAGTCGTTAAAGTCTGGTCTAATCAGCTGTCTTTGAAAGCTGTTTAAAAAATAATAATTCTGAAACCTAAAAAGGATCTTGGAAAAATAAATTACTTTCAAATGTGCCTAAGCTCAAGCTTATGATACTAAAAAGGAATGAGAACTATCACTACTTCTGTGCATGTGCCAGGAGATGTGACCAGGGTCACCCGCAGGGTTTCCCGAAAAGAAACCTGTCAGCAAGGATAATGAGCATGGGAGTGCTTCTCAAGGGGGAAGTCTCCAGGGAGGAGGCCAGAACAACAAGGTCAAGTGTAGACCAGCAGGCTAGGACCGAAGCCCACCAGACCATGATGCAACCTGGAGCAGATTATAAATTCTGTCCTAAGTAATATAAGATGTTATCAAAAAGCATCTGTTTGAAGAGAAAAAAATTCTCCACAGTTTAATCATCATTTCCCCACAAGGCTTCCCTTCTAATCTACACAGTCCCCAAAGTCACCTAAACTTTGGGACCCCCCGGAGTGTAGACGAAAACAATGTGAAAAAAACTTGTGATGCAATGAGCAATGCAGGCAAATGAAACTGCATGCCACGTGGCTTTTGTTCTGCCCAGTATCAGAGAAGGGTGGGGCCTCTGAACTCCCCCCTCCCCCCCACCCCCAACCCCCACTCTCCACCACCCCACCCCACCCCTCCACCCCCCTCTCCACCGCCAGGCTGCAACCAGCCCTAGCTGCCCAGAAGCTGAGGCCCAACCCCCCGGGCCAGGGGCCGGGGAGCAGCGGGGAGGTAGCAAGGGTGGTAACAACGTGTTGTTGATCCTCAGTGCTCAGCCCCTAGGGGGAGAAAATAAAGTCGGTAGGGAACTGATTCCGAAGGCGAGCACTGACAGGGAGAGGTCTGGTTTCAGAGCTATTCAGGTTGCTTGAGTATAACAGGGAGAGCTTTCTCAGAGCTTCTGCTAGCAACTCTTTCCCTTGCATTGGAGGCAGATATTTCACCGACATTTCTTTCGAAGAAGTTGAACAAAAGCAAACACAAAAACCAAGACAATACTGGTTTACTCCCAGCACCCTGGGAGGCTGAAGCAGGAGGATCTCAAGTTCCAGCCCAGAGTGGGAAACATAGAAACTTAGTGAGACCCTGTTTCAAAATCAAAATTAAAAAAAAAAAAAAAAAAAAGTGTGCTGGGGATGTAGCTAAGTGCAAAGGTCCATGCGTACACACACACAAATAAAAATAAAAACCTTGATTTTCATCCAATTCCCTTCTATTATGAATGGGAAAACAGGCTGGCTGAGAGAAGACCTAATTTAACTATTTCATTGCTTTTCTAATCACAACTCCTCCTCTCCTTGCTGAAAACCACGGTCTCTCGTATTTTATAAGTATGCCACCCACCCAGGATTTAAAATAAAAGACATAGAAAGAACCATGGAATTATATCAAAGCATAATTACAACCTTTTTTCCCCCACATTTCCAGCCAATTATAGAACCTTTAGGCCACACCAAGTACTCTTATAATTGATGGGAGGCAACAGTTATGTAAAATGGATATCCAGTATGCAGTATGCAAGCCATTACTGCAACTCCTCAGCTACCATTAGAGAAGTGTGTGACTGAGAAATGCTTTGGTGTTATAAAGGAGTCCCTGTCTTTGAACAATGGTGGAACTTCTGACAGACAGTAAAGATACACATAGCAGGCTTGAGGAGAACAGGCTCCAGTCACCCCATCTGAGTAGAGTGTTTCTAGTGCATGGAATTCAAATAGTAAAGGAGAAAGTGAGAGGGAAGTTGTGCTCCTGTGAGGGAGAACTCAGGATGAGTACTCCACCATCCCCATCACACACGCTTGGTCCTTAGTGCACAGTGCTATGCTTTATGGAATTTCTGTAATCACTGGGTAACATAGAAAAGCCAGAGCAGCTCCTTACCATGTTTGGGATATTCTCGGGAGAGGCGAGCAGACAGGGTTACGGAGGGAGGACTCCTCGGGTTAAGGGAGGATGTTGCCTAGACCTGTGCAGAGCCAATCTGTGGGGCAAGAAAGGAGCATGTCCGCAGGAACCATCTCTGCTCAGAGCAGCATGAGCAGTCAGCACGCGGGAGGTCCTCGGACCCAGACCAGAAGCTGACTTCTGGGGAAAATCCTGCTTGAGAAACCCTGCTTCTTCAGAAACTCTAAATGAGGCACAAAGAGCTGACAATGCAAATGAGTTCATAATGAGATTGGGGTTCCTGCAGTTGGAGTGCTAGGGAAGGATATGCTTGCTAACTTTTCTTTAAAAAAAAATAAAAAAGGAAACTCTCTTCTAGCTCATAATATCCGTTGACTTGGAAGCCAGTTATTCTTCTGGTTTAATGAATGACAGAATGGTTTCTGAGATCTTTATTCCTTAGGCATTGAAATGCATGGAGTTGCACAAATACCATTTAATTATTTCACTACATAAATATTAGTATTCAGCAAATATTCATTCAGTATAACTTTATGTAATGCCTGGCTATTTGGCAATGAATGAATAAGAGGCCAAAAAAAGCCTGCTCTCATTCATGTTTTATTCAAAAAGTCATACTGAGATAAAATAAATAGGATAATTAGGTGAAATCTGTAGTCTGTAAATCCTAAGAAGGAAAAGTGACAGAAAAAGTCCTGTTAAACATGAAATTTTAGAAAAGGCATTCAACCGAGTCCTCACCAAATTTGAGTAAAGAGCTGAAGTGAGCCATGTGGGTATCTGGAGGGAGAGCATTCCAACGGAGGAGGGAAGAAGGCAGGAGCAGCATGACACCAAGTCTTGTTCTAAGCTGGAGGAGAAGTCATTGGAGGTTTCTAGTATGATTACATCTACGTCTCAGTAGAGGCAGGCTGGATGCTATGTTGAAAGCAGAATGAATAGGGTGGTGAGCAGAGGCAAAGCCAGGGTGAGAGAGACCAGGTAGTGGATGATTAAAATAATTCAGAAGAGATACAGTGGCTTAGCACAGGACAGCGGACACCTGAGAAGCAGCACAGAGCTGAGTGGACCATGAATGTCAGGTTAAAAGAGTGCCCTGGTACAATGAACACAAGGTGTGTGGCAAGGAAAGAAGCCAATGATGTCAATCAATGTTTCTGCCTCAACGATAGGCCAGTTCCATGAACTGACAGGACTCTGGGAAAGGACAGTACTGGGGTTGGAGGAACAGAAATCGGGAGATGAGTTTGGCCAATGTTAATTTTGGAATGACTGTGTTCAGGTTGACAAAGATGGCAGGTTATAGGAGATGCCAGGTGATGACACTCAATGGGACTTATGGGCCTACGCACTGCTTTTATATATACCATCATGCCTGTAATTCCAGCACCTGGGACACTGAAGCAAGAGAATTTCAAGTTGGAGCCCAACATAGATAACTGAGAAATAAAAATTAAAAGGGCTGGTGATGTAGATCAGTGTAGAAGTCCTAGTTTCAACGCATAGTACAAAGAAGAGGAAAGAAAGAAAGAGAAAGAAAGAAAGAAAAAAAGAAAAAAAGATAAGAGTCAGAGAAACTTTAGCTAAAAAGAGACACAGCCTAAACTGAGTTGCACATATATTGAGAGTTAAGAGCTAAGGACCCTGAAAAGGACCACCCAGAAAAGAGGAAAATAATATTTGTTGCTGGGAATAAATACCTGACATCCACAAACTAATGGGGGAAAGATTTATTTTAGTTTACTCTTTCAGAAGGTCTCACACAGTCCATTCATGGGCAACCAGCAATGGCGGAAGCCCACGGCAGAGGTTGGAGAGCTGCTTGCAGCATTGCAAACAGAAACCAAGCAACGCAGAAGCAAGTCCCTGTCTGGAGGCTCAGGCAAGGCCAGAGCTTTCCCAGGGAGAAGCTGTAACAATGCTCCTTTTGCCTTTCTTTACTCAGTTCAAGTTGCCAGCTGGACCCCTATGCCCAGCACCCAGGAAGGGTGCCCCTCCCTCACTTTTTAGCTCACAAGTCAATAACGTGTCCCCAGAAGCTCTGCCCTGTGCACCTCTCCAATCTCCACAAATTGATAGAATCCCTGCAGGTCAAGCCCAGAGCATGTGCCCCTGCCAGCCAGGCTCTACTTCCCAACAGCACAGGGTTCCCTGGGAATCCCATTACATTCCAGTACATGAGGTTTTGGGGAGACACCAGATCCAAACGAAAACAGTGTGCAGTCCCAAAAGCCCAGAAAGTCAGCATCCAGGAAGGAGACTGCTTGCTTGTTTCAAGTGTTGCCACCACATCAAGCATTGGTTTTAGTAATATCTATGCCATCTGCAGTTTCAGTGAGTGCTGTATTAGAAAAGAGAGAATATCAAGAGTCTTGTTTAAAGGCAAAAAAAAAAAAAAAAAAAAAAACCTTCCACCTATGTGACTGCTGCTGAATGAAATGATCCAGCGGAACCAGCAGGGGGCGTTGCTGGGCAGCCTGCCTTGAAGGGGTGGGAGGGCAGGAGGTCGTGCAGGGGAAGATGTCAACCTCACTGGAGAGTAGGTAGCTCATTCGGAGGACAAAGCCACAGGCAGGACAAATGGATGTAGTGACGGAAGAAAAGTCAAGGAGCTGGAAGTGTGGAGCTGGAATGTTTTCAAGGGCTGGGGACACTCGCTTGGTGTTGCTTTAATTATGCCCATTCCAATGGGAAAGAAGATTGCAGCTAAGTAGCATTGGTGAGGAGGTATTAGGGGTTTGATAATAGAGGGGAAAGGATACAGTATTTGTTCAAGAAAGTGAAGGGGCAGAATAAAGCAAGCAGAGAGACTGTGATAAGTACCAATATTACAGTGAGACCCATGGGGGGGGGGGGGTAGTACCAGCCACAATTTGAGGAGCTTATGGAGGCCAAGCGGTGGATTTAGCCAACACTGTTGTTCAGCAAAGAGGGTTGGTAAGAGAGGAGAGGATGATTATAAGGAATCACCAAAGAACCAAATGCCTATCAAAGGGGGAAAGTAAGGACTATGGGAGAGCAAGGAAGTGAGAAATCAATTTATTGACTCATTTTTAAATTTCGATTCAGTAGGTCTTGGGTAGAACCTGAGGATTTGCATTTC
Organism: Ctenodactylus gundi; assembly: GCA_004027205.1. Classification (NCBI taxonomy): domain Eukaryota; kingdom Metazoa; phylum Chordata; class Mammalia; order Rodentia; family Ctenodactylidae; genus Ctenodactylus; species Ctenodactylus gundi. The sequence continues at coordinate 68,581 of PVKB01000896.1, read as the reverse complement.
TAGCCAATTTCTAAGTGATGTTGCTGTTGCTGCTGGGCTGGAGACCACACCTTGAATAAAACACTGCCCTTGACCTTCTCTGTGGTACTGAACCAGGCATCTTTGATTTGGTGTGCTGTTTGCAGCATTAGTGATTTTGCACTGTGGTACATTGCAAGCCTTCACCTTTAAAAAAAAAAAAAAATACTGAAACAGGGCCTTGCAAAGTAGTTAACTGGCCAAGCTAGGCTCATACTTGAAATTCTTTTGCCTCAGCATGCTAGATGGCTGGGATCGTAGGAATGTACTACGGAGTCTAGCTACCCAGAAATATTTTAAAGGACTAACACTTAAAAACACCACCCTCACTACTTGAACTCCTTAAACAGTGTGGAAACCCAGCTGATTCTAATGTTTAGCCAAAATTAAAATTTTCTGTTTCAAGAATCTGTAATATTCAGCCCTTGCTTTCTGCAACGTACTAATGGTAGGACTTCCATCGATCTCACACTAATAATTCAGTGCAAATGGTTTTTAATAATGTTCAAACCTCATTCTATGTACACTGTATGGCTTGAGGCTGGCCGGAGTGTCTTAAACTACAGGTAGTCTCTTTTTGTACTTTCCAGGAGCCACAAGAATTTTTCAGTCAAACTGATTATCCCAACATTTTGTTGTCAAATCCCCCAAAGCTCTTAGCTCTGCGTTTAACAGTTCAAGTCCAAAGAAAGAAAAGGAAAGGTGGTGATTTTATCGAGTGTTTTGTTACTCCACAACCAAAAAGGCCGGCTTCCAAGCCTTGAATCTGGCTTTCTGTTCTCCATCCCACTTCTACTTACTCAGTTTCATATTATCTAAAATATTTTTCTGTGGGAACCAATTTCTGTTTTATTTACAATCTTGGCTTTAAATGACAAGAACTTAGCTTTCCCAGGTTAAGCTTCTTTCTTTCACCCAGAATTGTGTCACATCCTGTAAATCCCAGCACTCAGGAGGCTGAGGCAGGAGGATTGCCATGAGTTTGAGGCCAGCCTAGGTTTTAGAACAAGAGTAAGTTTAGGGCTAGCCTTGACTATATAGCAAGATCCTGTCTCAAAAAAAAAAAAAAAAACCAGGGAAATTATTATAAGAATAAAATGGTGTGCTACCTCATTAGCTGCCCTGTTAATTACAAGATTACAACTAAAGTCACTTGTAGAACAAAGGCATTCGTTAAACAGTAAAGCTCCTAAAATAATTATCAAGCAGTTTTGTAATCACTAACTTCTAAATAGCAAGCAATTTTCTCAGCATTAAAAAATATATATATTATATATTTTATATACATATATATGATATATAATTTTGGTGACTACATAATTGACTGTGAGCTTCTAATGATAAAGTATAATTCTAAAATAATTACTATATTATTTATCTAGGAATAAAGTTGAAGCTTTGATATGAATGAACAAGTAACTCTACCGAAAATGATCCAAGACTGGACCAAAGAGCAAGTCAAAAAATGGGTGACTGAAGAACTTAAAATTGATGAAAAGTACGGGCAAATTTTGCTCCATGAGGAAGTGACAGGATTAGTCCTGCAGGAATCAACTGAGAAGGATCTTACAGAAATGGGCCTGCCACGGGGCCCAGCTCTCTTGATAAAACGTGCATATAATAAATTGAATACAGGTTCACCTGAAAGTCACAATACGGATTCTGGACGATTTGATTGTGCAAAATCCTCTAAGAAGGAAAGCCAAAAAAAGCCAAAAGAGATGAAAAAGGAGGAAGGATCAATATCACCCAACATTGATCAAGATCTCAGAGAGATCAGTGATTCCGAAGGGCATGAATTGACTCCTAGGAAAGAAAACGCACTAAGGGAAGCAGCAAACGCTGGAGAGAAGATAGAAGACACGTTCAAAACTGAACACTTGGCTTGCATGCCGTATCCGTTCGACCACTTCCACGATGGCCAGCGCTACATAGAGCATTACAAACTACAACCTGAAACAGGAGCGTCCAATCTCATTGACCCCATACACGAGTTCAAAGCTCTCACAAACACAGAAGGAGCCACAGAAAAGGATATCAAAATGAAATTTAGCAATGAAGTCTTCGAGTTTGCTTCAGCTTGTATGAACTCACGCACCAATGGGACCATCCATTTTGGAGTCAAGGATAAACCCCATGGAGAAATTGTTGGCATGAAAGTCACCAATGCAAGTGCTTTCGTTGACCATTTCAATCTAATGATCAAAAAGTATTTCGACGAAAGTGATATTCATGAAGCCCAGAGCTGTATTCGGGTACCAAGGTTTGTGGAAGTCCTACTGCAGAATAACACACCGTCAGACAAATTTGTCATCGAAGTGGATGTCGTTCCCAAATACTCTATTTGCAAAGAGAAGTATTTCTGCATTAGGAAGCAGAGTCTTACAGACAAAGGATGGAGAAGAGACAAACATTATTCACTGTTTGTGAGAGAGGGAGCTAGCACTGAGGATATCAAGCAACAGGACAAAAAATTTGACACCTTCCTAAGAAACTTAAGATCATTGGCAGAATCTAGAAAAGAGGCTGACGAATACTGGAGGACAAGGACTAAGAGGGAGAACGAAGGGCAAAAGCTGGTTAAACTTCTCATCGGAAACCGAGATTCACTGGACAAGTCATACTACCATTCGTACATTCTTGTAACAAACAAATGCCACCCAAGTCAAATAGAACACTTAGACTTTCTGAAAGAAATTAAATTGTTTGCTGTGTTGGAGTTTGATCCTGAATCGAGGATCAATGGAGTGGTCAAAGCTTATGAAGAAAGCCGCGTAGCCAACCTGCACTTTCCAAATCAGTACACAGAAAAAACAACGACCACGGCAGAGAAGATTTCTACTCTGAATCTTTTTGATCAAACCAGCTGGATATTCTGTAATGGCAGATTGGACCTGCAAGACGAGACATGTAAACCCCTCGAACCACACGCGTGGCACAGAGAGAGGGCATCTGAAGTTACAAAACTGATCTTATTTCTCACAGATGAAAGCATATTGCCAAAAGGGAAATTTTTAGTAGTGTTTCTCTTACTGTCTCTGGTAGAAAGCCCAGGAGATCCGTTCATTGAAACTTTCTGTGCTTTCTACCAAGCTCTCCAAGGAATGGAAAATATGTTGTGTATCTGTGTCAACTCAAAGATTTACCAAAGGTGGAGTGATCTGCTACAAACAAGACTGACAATTGCAGAGGACTTAGCAAACCACAGTACTTCTACTTTAAATATGGAACAAGTTAACAGTACCATCCTTCAGCTGAAATCGAGGACTTGCTCATCAAGGAGGTTTTTGCCCTCTCAGGGATCTTCCTCAGTCATCTTGGAGAAAAAGGAGGAGGATATTCTAACTGCCCTGGAAATCCTCTGTAAAAATGAGTGTAGAGACACAGACATAGAGAAAGATGAAATGAAATTTCTAGAATTTAAGAAATCACAAGAAGAACACTTTTATCGAGGTGGCAAAGTATCCTGGTGGAACTTCTACTTTTCTGAAAAAGACTCCTCAACTTTTGTGAAAAGGGAAGCCTATAAAAAACTTAAAAAATTAATACGGGATTGCTTAGAGGCTCCTAAACCACAGTTTGCAAAGATTATTAACCTTTACCATCACCCAGGCTGTGGAGGTACGACCTTGGCTATGCATATTCTGTGGAATCTAAGGAAAGAATTCAGATGTGCTGTACTAAAGAACAAAACAACTGACTTTGCAGAAGTTGGAGAACAAGTGAGCAACCTGATCACCTATAAGGTCAGTGACCAGCAGAGTTACGTTCCTGTGCTTCTCCTTGTGGATGACTTCGAAGAACAGGAAAATATCTGTCTCCTACAAGAAGCCATCAACTCCTTTTTAGAAGAGAAGGGTTTGAGATATGAAAAAACATTGGCAATCATCTTAAACTGCATGAGGTCCCAGAACCCAGAAGACAGCGCAAAATTAGTAAATAGTATTCCCTTAAAACACCAACTTACCCCCAAGGAACAAAATGATTTTGAGGCCAAACTGAAGGAACTTGAAAAGCAGCACACGAACTGTGAAACTTTTTATTCCTTCATGATTATGAAAGGCAATTTTGATGAAGCATATATAGAAAATGTAGTAAGGAATATTCTAAAGGAACAGGATGGTGACAGCAAGGAAGCACGACTCATTTCTTTCCTGGCTCTACTTAACTTTTATGTTACTGACTCTACAATTTCATTGTCACAGTGTGAATTATTCTTGGGACTCCCTATACCCCTAATACCCAGCAGCTTAGAGGACAGAATGGGAACCTATTACACGCTTCTAGTAAGCACGGAAGTTGTGGAACGTGGGAGATACACAGGAATGCGAATTATTCACCCTCTGATTGCCAAACACTGTCTAAAGGAACTGGAAAAAATGTATCACATGGATAAATGCAAAATTGCCTTGAACCTGTTAAGTGAGAATTTATTCTATGATTCCGGAATAGGAAAAGACAAATTTCAGCATGATGTACAAACCCTTCTACTTACAAGACAGCGCAAAGAGTGCGGAGCAAACACAGATACCTTATTTTCCCCATTAATTGAAGCTTTGCAGAATGAAGAAATTGAAGAGGTCTTGAAAGCAGGAAATAAACGATTTCCACAAAATGCACTTATTTGTCAAGCCTTAGCAAGGTATTTTTACATTAAAAAGAAGAACTTTGATACTGCTCTATATTGGGCAAATTTGGCCAAACAGGCAGCACCTAAAAATTCCTATATCTTGGATACACTTGGCCAGGTCTACAAAAGTGAGATTAAAGGGTGGCTGGATAAAAACAAAAGCTGTAGGAACATTTCTGTTAAAGATCTAACACGTTTTCTAGAAGCTGCTGAAAAAGCCTCAAAAGCTTTCAAAGAATCCCAACAGCAAACTGATAATAAGAACTATGAAGCCGAGGGTTGGTCGCTACAGAAGCCCCAAAGAAGATATGACACGTACAACACAGCTGGGTTTATGGGAGAGATAGAAACTGCTCTTTATGCTATCCAGATTCTTCAACTCACTCCCCTTTTCCACAAAGAAAATAAGGCATCTAAACAAAGCATGCTACAGTTTTTATCTGGAAAGGTGTACCTTCCTCCTGATCCAAAAAGTGAACATTATTTGGCTCTTAGTAAGTTTACTGTTTACCTGCAAAAGTTACAATCAGATTTGAAAAGGTGCTTTGATTTTTTTGGTGATTATATGCACCTCCTGACAATAAGGAATAGCCAAAAAGAAAGGACAGAAGTAATGTTAAACAAGAAGGTCATGCGTTGTTACCAAAACTACACAGACATTTTCTGCGATTTGAATTGTTTGGTACAAGGGGTAGAAGACAGGCAGTCAACGCAGGAGGAAAATTGCAGGAAAAGGCTAGAAACTTTGAGAGCACATAAGTTTTATGGACTTCTGGGATATCTGAATCAAAACAAGGAGGCTGCCACCATCATGGAAGGTATAGTGAATGACTACAACTTCTTATTGAAACAAAGCCCAAATAAACGACTGATAAAGGAAAAACAAAATTTCATTTTGGCCAACATTATTCTCAGTTGTCTAAAACCCAATTCCAAGTTCGTTCATCCACTTAACAATCTTAAAAAACAGCTCCAAGAAGTCCTGCAAATTGCAGAACCAAATAATAAATATCCGTTTTCTTATTTCTTGGCCTGCCTCCTGTTCTGGCCAGAAAATCAAGTGTTAGATCAAGATTCCAAAGAAATGGGAAGGTACGTTTCCTACTTAACCAGGTCCTTCAGGAGGCAGTATGAGAACATGTGCAGGTCCAAGCAGCCAAGAACATTTTTCTACCTGGGGATGAAGAAGGGTCTCCACGGCATTGTTCACAAGGCCGAGATCGAGCAGTACGTCAGCACAAAACAAAGCCCGAATTTCATCTGGCAGAGCGGAAAAGTATGGAAAATAAAAGAAGTCAAAAACCTCCTGCGAAGGCTGGAAGGTCAAGCTGAAGGCAGGCTGATCTACATAGAGTATGGAACAAGTGAAAAAATAAAAATCCCAGTGCCGTCTGTGCACTCAGACTCGCTCAGAAGTGGTAGAAACATAGAAAAGGTCTCCTTCTACCTAGGATTCTGCATTGAAGGGCCTCTGGCATACGATATAGAAGTAATCTGAGAAGAAAATTTTAGTCCAGATATGGTTATTCCTGTTGTGATTTGGATCTGGAATGTTCCCCAAAGCGTCATGTATTTGGAAGATGACTGGACTGTGGGAGTTACTTGATATTGTAGATTAATGTATGAATTTTACATGCTGCTAAGTGGTGGCACCTGATGGGGAGGGGCAGGTTGATAAGGCTGTGGTCTAAGAGAATGCATCCTTGCCCCGAATTCTCCCCATCGCCTCTCCTTCCTCAGTGATGCTGAGAGGAACTTTCCTCCAAGAGACCCTTCCACCATGCTGCCATTGGAAGCTGAGCACACATGTGCGGAGGCCCCTCAAAAGTCAGAAAATAAATCTTTGCTTCCTTAAGCTGTGGGTGTCAGCTATTTTACCCAGCAACGAGATAATTCCTATGTAAGACTGCTCACAGCCTCTCCCTTCTCATGGTGTTTTCGGGACTTTCTTGCCTGAACTCTAACCACCAATTTTGTGTTTGTTTCTCTGAATGGATCATAAATCTTTTTATGATGTAAAATATGAAGAGGCAATCATTTCATATTTTAAATGTGCATTTTCAGACTAACATGTTCAATTAAGTTTTTGTTGATATACACTGGTCACACCCTACCGGGTTGTAGGTAACAAAATCTGTTTTAAATTCTCTCACTGAGGTGCATGTGAAAGAGAAAGCACCTCCCAGCTGTGTCAACCTCAAATCCGCAGAATTGTTCCTGAGCTCCACTGGCCTCAGCCTGGCATCAGTAAAAATTTATATCGACTGTACATACTTTATTCTCCAGTATCCCTTTAATTCCTTCCCAACAGACAGGCAGAAACACATGGGTGCGAATGCTTCCTCATATCCCTGGAACCACTCCCTGCTCACTGTGTGAGGAAAGGAAAAAAAAAAAAGCATTCCCCATTGAACTCCATCTGGTCTCTTTTACAGATGAATTTTTCCCACTCACTATCCGTGTCTCCTTGATTTCACATCCCTTTTTCCTCAGCTTCTCTTCACCATTCTCTCTATACTCTCCTCCCTTTTCCTTTTCGGCTTTGCGCACGTGCCGTTCTCTTTGAAATCCCCTCATTCCTATCCAGCGTCCTCCACGTGGCTATTCCGATTAGTCCTTCACAGCAGCTTAGGATTCGCTCCACCAGGAAGTGACCCTGGCCACCCCAGGGTGAACTTAGGGACTGATCCACACCCTCCACTAATTCTGACTCCGCTCCAAACAGCTCTCTTCCTCTTCTACAGCCCACCCATCTATCTGGTAACAGACTCTTCCAATACTACACTCTCCACAGTGTTTATACCCCCTTAGATGTAAGCCTGTCCCTAAATTCTTCTCATCTCAGCTCAGCCCAGACTATAGAGCTTAGTAAGACATAGCTGAAGTCTTGAAATATAGAGGATATTTAAACATTAAAGAACAAGAACACATTAAGTATTCCTGTGAGCCATCACTGTCCTCACGGTCCACAGGCTTGAGCCCTCCTTCTAGAGAGCTTCTCTCTTCCCAGTCCCCATCTTCACAGCCTCGTAGGACAATAGACCTTGCTCATTTTTCCAATATCAGACAAGCCCTGAATATGTAGCCATGACACAAGTTAGGCTGTAAACCTCTAATTTTCCCAGGAACTATTACATTTCTCCAGAAAAGAAATCTGCAGATATCACCCCATCTTCATGAGAACCAAGTTTTACATTTATGTGCAAAAAAGTTCAACTCCTCATTTCACTCATTTCGGAAAAGTTGCTTTTCTCTTAAAGAATCAAAGAGCTTATTAAAATGGTTTGCCCAAAACAATTGCAGAGTCTTCCTCCAAAGGTAAATTCATGTTCTACCTATAAAAAAAGCAGACAAACTCACAGCAGCCTTAAATTTTATTTTACTCCATTTCGTACTATCTGTGTGGGAAAAATACTGGGATCTAATTTTTGCTCAGGGAAGTCCATTAGAAAATAAAATCAGGAATTTTTAAGTAATTCTTTTCTTAAAATGAATACCTTTCCCTCTTTCCCAGAGTTGCAATAGGGGAAACGTGAGATTGACTGCTTTCTAGTTTGGGAGGGGGAGTGTGTATTAATTCTGGCTCCTTTTCCCTCAGCTGCCTATTATTGAAGACTCAGTGCACACACGTGTTGTCCAACCAGCCCCATCCACAGATGAATTAACACAACTGATATTGCACAACAGGTGGTCATACCAGTAGATCTCTTAATTTGAAAACAGAGTAAATCAAGAAAACTGTAAAAAAGAGTACATATTTAGAAAAAAGACAAGCTTAAAATATAAGCTAACACTGTTCTGGTCATCCACCAACTTAGTTTGTGTGTGTGTGTGTGTGTGTGTGTGTGTGTGTGTGTGTGCACGTGTGTGTGTGTGTGTGTGTCTGTGTCTATGCAATACATAATGGTTACAATGAGCTTGGGTGTTTTGTACACGTGTATCATTTCAACATTACAATCCCTTCCCCTCTTCCCCTTTGTCCCCCCACATACCCGCTTCCCCCACTAACTCCCACCATCACACCCATTTGGTTCTATAAAATGCGTATATTCTGGGTCTCTCATGTTAGAGAAACCATGCGATATTTAACTTTTTGTGTTTGGCTCACTCTACTAAACCTGATAGTCTCAAGTTGCGATCATTTACCTACAAAGCCTCCAATCTATCTGTCTTTAGGAAAAGGCAGTACTCCATTGTGTGCTTATGCCTTAGCCAGGCTTAGGCAAAAGCCACGGACTCGCTGGTGCCTTAATTGAAGCCCCTCTCTCCAACCACACAGCACCAGTTTTCCCACACTGTTTGTTTTGTTTACTCCATTTCTCATACTCACTTCCCCATGCAGGTATGGCACAAAATACGAATTAATCTGCTTTTATATAAATATAACACTACCCTAATTGTTGGAAAACTAGCACATTGGCAACAGGAAACCAAATGGTAAAATAAGAACAAAATAAAACAAACCCACAGGTTCTTTTTAGTTTATCACTCATGCTCAAGCTAACTAGAAAAAAAATTACACTTGAGATATTTCTTCAGACAGGTACTTGAAGTATTTTATTTTTCCATTTTTGAGAAAAGAAAATATTTTCTGATTATTAGTGTGCTTTCTGTTGCTAGCAATAGTGCCTTAGACAAGATAAGCTGTAAGGAAAAGAGGCTGATTGTGGCTCAGAGCTCTGTTCCAAGGTCCAAGCCATATCTGGTGATGGCTTTCCTTCTGGCAGAGTCCTGGGGTGGTGCAAGGCATCATGGTACAAAGTATGTGACTGACAGCAGACTCACTCTAGAGATAGTCCACTGATCCATTATCCATTAGTCATGTGAGCAACTAATCTCCACATTCAAACCATAGCCATACCAGGCACATATGAGAGACCTAAGACTCCAGATGGCTCCTAGTCAGGATGATAAAGTTCACGTCAAAATACCCCATAATAGATAAATATGGACTGTCTAAGTTATTTTTTCATTGTTGGGACCGAATCTGACATCTACAGGGGAGGAAAGCATTTTTTTTAGCTCACAGTTGCAGAAGGTCTCAGTCCACTCTTGGGTGGCCTGCAATGGTGGAAGCACATGGTGGAGGCCTAGTTAGAGAAAAGTTGTCTATGGAGTGGTGGACAGGAAGCTGAGTGAATGAGGAAGGACAGAGCTAGCACAAGTCCTTCCGGGCATGTCCTGGTGATCTGCCTCTTCCTGGTCAAGCCCCAGTGAGCCCGACCTTTTGACCCCATCTCTTAATAGCCCATGGAATCCATAGCTATTCCACAGCATCCAAGTACATGAGACTTTTGGGGGAAATTCTAGGTCCAAATAACAATCTGGGCCTTTAAGAAAGCACTTTAGAGAAGAGTTATTCTGTGTCCAGATATTAGCAATACTCTCACTATTTCCTCAAATTGCAGAACTAAGGAACTGGATTAGCAAAAATTAAATTCACAATGAGTTGGGTATCATTCTGAAAAGATACTTGATATTTTAGTTTAATAATATCTATGACATGAAATACATACTCAATTTGGGATTTATAACCATATATACAGTACTTAGGTTTACAAATAAACTCAAAGAGAAATGTAACAAGAAGAAAACTTGTAAAAGAAGTTAAAGGTCAGAGGTCTTTGTAAAGCTAAGTAACATTTGAGTACATAAAGGATGCTCATAAATGCTCTGACTATAACCATTTTTTTAGAGATCTCATGAAATAGAGGCTCTATTGCTCCAACATGCCCGGTGCATGTGGGAAAGTTAGTTCTGCCAGTGTGGACAGATGGCACCATTACATCTGCAGCCCAGAGGGTCCAAGTCAGTCCCTGAAGATGCCAACTTAAGGAGCCTCGTGTGGCCTCCAAACTGAATGCACTTATAAAGTGAAAAGTGGTATTCAAAATGTGTCATGACATACAATTAATAGCTCCTCTGGGAAGAAAAATGAGGACTTAGTAGAGAGTTAACTGGCAGTATCCAGGTGGATGTCTATCATTTAAAAAATATCAACTGTGTGTTGAGAAGCAAGACCTTCAATTAAACTAAAACACCTGCTACCCTCTGCTACCAAACAGATTGACAAATGGACATCTAAAATTCACCTGGCAATAATAATGGTATCTACCTCAAGGGATTGTTGTGAAAAAATATATAGGTTAATACAAAGCACTTAGAAAAACACCTGGCACACAGTAAGCATTCGATCTATGTTAAAAGTCATATAAAACCAGTACAAGCCAATGGTGAGATTTGCAAACTATAAGCTAAGTGGACGTACTCAACAAACAGTACCTGCAGCTAATTTGTTTTTAATCTGAGTTATTCTTACTGTTCTCACTCAGGCAGTTTTCCACCTAGCCCTGACACTGATAATAAAAAGGATGAGTCCCTGTAATGTGAGTGCTGGGGTCTGAGGCCCCACAGAACTAACACAGGTGCCTGCAGATTTATAGGGCAGCCCAAAGAAATCTTTGAAACCCATTCATTTACATTTTAGGAAAAAAAATAGACAGTTAGACCAACCTGGAAATCCAATAAAAACCTCATATACGCCACTCCCTACCAGAGCTCCACAAGGCTTGAGACTATAGTGCAACCTCTGCACAAACGGTTAAGATTTATTCATACCTTGTGAATAACTAACTCAAGGTAGTTAGTATATCCATCATCTCAAATGCTTACCATTGCTTTTTGTGGCAAAAATATTTGAAATTTACTCAGTACTTTTGACATATACAGAACTCTGTTATTAGCTACATTCACCACATTGTACAATGTATCCCTCATTTCTCCATTTCCCCCACTTCCAGCCTCTGTAACCACTAGCTCTACTCATGGCTTCTGTGAGTTCGGTTGCTTAATATTTCAAACATAAGTGAGAACGTACACTATTTGTCTTTCTGTGCCTGATTTTTCAACTTTGCATAATTTAATTATTCACATTGATTCATTAAACTTAATATCACTTTGTATCCTATAAGTTTATATAATTATAAATTATCAATTTACAACAGAAAAAGAATTTACATTCGAAATGTCAGTGTCCTCCGATCAAAGACCATGAGAAACATACTTGGAATTGCGCAAAGTCGCATTATTGCCTCATTACAAAGAGAGCTAACGCATCATAGAGCTGTGGTGACACAGTCCCACCCCAAGGGTGTCAGAAAGAACTTGTTTGAGCATCAACCTCCGACTTTTTGAGCACCGGAGACCAATTTTGTGGGAGAGAATTTTTCCACAGACAAGAGGAGGAATGGGGTAGTTTCAGGATGATTCAAGTGCATTACATTTATCACACCTTTTATTTTACCATTATTATGTTGCACTGCATAATGAAATAGTTACTTAACTCAACATATGTAAAGCCAGTAGCAGTATGGAGCTTCTTTTCCTGCAATTAGGTGGTCGCATCTGGAAAGAGATAGGAGACCCCGACACCGGAAGGGTGCTGTTTACGTCTAATCTACTCTGTAATCCTGCCTTGTAGGTTACTCTCTCGATGCTGTGACAAGACACCCAACATCCACAACTCCAGCAACGGTGAAGGCCCATGGCAAAGGCTGGAGAGCTGCTCACCCACTGCAGACAGACGCCCAGCGAGGCAGGAGCAAACATAAGCTTTCCCAGGAAGAGGCTGCAGCACTGTTTCTTCTGCCTTCCTTTTAATTACTTCAAGCTACCAGTTGGGCCTCCCTGCCAGGGTGGGCGTCTCTCTCTCACTTCTGTCCAACAAGTCAATAACAAACACCAGAGATCTGCTGGGCAACCCCCTATCCCAACAATTTACCAATCTTTTCAGGTCAAACCTTAAACACCTGCCCCTTCCAGCCAGGTACCCCCTCCCAATAACATACAGTTCCAATTATATGAGGCTTTTGAGGGTCACTCAAGATCCAAATCGCAGCACCTTGGTTGCTGTCAAGGAAGAAAAGGCTGCTTCACAAGGATGGGGTGTTGGAAATGGAAGCAGGCTTTCCAGCACTTCTGTGTCAATTTGAGGATACTCCACTGTCTCAGTTACTCTTCCGTTGCTGTGGCTCAATACCCAACGTCCACAAATTTAGGGGAGGAAAGGTTTATTTTAGCTCACAGTCCATTCAGGGGCGGCCGGCAGCAATTGAAGTACATGGCAGAGGCAGAGGTGGAGGCAGCTTCTCACGACATCACAAACAGGAAGCCAAGTTGAGACTAGTTGAGACCAGTCCAAATTCCAGTCCTAGGAAGGCAGAAAGCAGCTTAGGTATCCTTCCAGATCTCCGCCAAGTGATCAGCCCCTCCTGGATTCAGGTGTGGAAGGTGTGGGGATGATTCAAGTGCATTACATTTATCACAGTGTTCTAAGCCTTCTCTAGTCAGAATCTCCGCATTTTTCCAAACTCCTCCTTCAAACCAGTTTCAAAGTCTTCTAAACCACATTGTTTGTGTAAAGTCACAGCAACAACCCCACTAATTTTTTTTTAAGTTACTTTTTCCTGGCTAGGACAGAATACTCAACATCCACAATTTAAGGGAAAAAAGACTGATTTTAGCTCATGTTTCAGAAGTTCTCATTCCGTTCATGGGCTGTCAGCAATGGTAGACTCACACGCTAGAGGCCTAGTCAGAGGAACACCGTTTAAGGCATAGCAGATAGGAAGCTATAAGCAAGCAAGAGCAAGGAAGGGCATGGCTAGCATATGTCCTTCCAGGTCATGTCCCAGTAATCTGTCCCTTCTAGATCAAGGCTCAGGGTTCTACTCCTTCTGGGTCAAGCCCCAAGGATCCACCCCTTCCTATCAGACCCCACCTTTTAACAGCACATTTTTCTGTAAGTATTCTACAATATCCAAGTACAGGAGACTTTTGGGAGACATTCCAGATGCCAACTATAACAATAACATCCTGAAAAACATTGTGAGTTTGGGTGACATTTTTTGGTCAGCCAGTATTTTCTATGGATGACCCCGTGCATAGATTCACATTCAGAAGTGACCTCTTTGACTCAAGTATAAAACCCCAGGAGCCGTCTATTCATGGCAATTACCCTGTCTGTACATATATGGACACAAAGTAACCAATTCAGTTTTCCTGATATATAATTATTCAAAGACTTGAATAGTTCTAGAGCTATGGCGTTGATCAGCAACAAAAGAACACATAACATACACTCATGGCACCCTTCTGAAAAACATATTGCACAGAAACAGGCAGCATTAGTTGTCAACATCAGTAGACTCATCAACCTGGATTGTATACCACAATCATGTATTAATGCTCTAACAATTGTGCCTCAGTATCCTCTGATATCTCATCAATTCTTGTCTAGTTACGGCACAAGCCAAGAGATGACAATGTTCTACCTTTTGAACTGCAACATTTCCTGAAAATTGTTGACAGATGTTCTTAGGAACAGACAGTATCAACTGTGCACCAGCAACAAAGAGGGTCTTAGCGTTAGCAATTCAGTTACTCACTAAGAGTGACGCTCTTGGTGCAGACACATGTGATGAAGCTGTGCCTCCAATAGCTGCATCTGTTCTTTAAATTCCCTCCTCATTTTTTTCTTTTGAAATAAAAAACTTCAAAACTTGTCTTTGAATTCAGGGCTGTTAGTCCCCATGTGGTGAAGCAGTTTTGAAGGTTTCGTGGCTTCGTGAGATAACCAGTTGCCATATTTTATATGAAGTGGGCTTGGAGAATGTGACTCAGCTGTTGTGACGAACCTACAACTCTTGGTTTCTTTTAAGTGCAGCTTTCGTGCTGTTGGCAGTCTTAGAGTCTTCTCCTGTCTCATGTACAGTTTCTTTCCCCTTTCCAAAGCTCTCCAGTGACTTGGATTTTATTCACTTAGGCTCAGGAAAGCTGGTGGGCTAACTGAAACTCTGACTCAGACAGAGCACAGTGCAGGAAAGAGACAATGATGGGAGTGGTAAACAAAACAGTGGGCAGTCACACGCAGACTAAATAAATGTTAGATTTTGACTTAAAACATGCCACCAGTTGCAGCCGTAGAGTTGAAGTACATCAATTGAATTTGCCACTACTGAGTCTTCTGCCAGATGCAGGTTCATTGTCATTTACCAGTCACTGAAAGGGGTTTGGCATTAGTCTGCAAACAATTGACGTATTATTACTTCTGTACAGTCAAACCACTTTGCTAATGTTAATCCATACTTGCAGCTACTCCCCAGCACTAGCATCACCTCCTCAGCTCCACATCAGACATTGAGTTCTCATGCAGTGTGCAATCTAGATCTCTCTTACAGTTCATGGTAGCGTTAGTACTCCCACGAAAATCTAATGCCACCGCTAATCTGACAGGAAAAGATACTCAGGAAGTAATGCAAGTGATTGGGAACAACTCTAAGTGCAGGTGAACCTTCCCTGGCACACCTGCTGTGTAATGTGATCTGGTTCCTGATGGCCAGTACCCTCTTACCGCCTACTGGCTCCTAGCTTGTTTTGAATGATTTGGGGGAAGGGTTTAGGTGGTGGGGCTGTGTTCTGGATCCTAGATGGAATCAGGAATAACATTTCCTTGCTAGAAGTTGAGAACAGCATGGTTCTCAAGCTATGACTGTCAAAGGAGCACAAATTATTCATATTAGCCACTTGGTCATATTTAGGGCTTGGAAACATTTGTGTTCTTGTTTAAGTTCTTATCTATTTACATATTGATTTGTCGTAATCAATATGGTAGACTACTCCATAAAATTGCTAATGTTGAATAAGCAAACTTTCAGCCTAACTATGAACTCCTCCTAGATCCCTTCTGGCACTGTCTGCTTTTTTCTGTCTCAGAAAAAAAAAAAATTCTTTAAGACGTCCCTCAAATTCTCCAAATGGCACTGTTAGACAATTAATGAAGTTCAAATGATCACTTAATAGCTTACAATTATATATAAGCCTTGAAAACTCCTTTTTAGCAACGTCCTTAGGTTGATTTATTGAGTATAGAGATTTACAAAGGTTAATTTAAAAGCAAATTTTCTTAATAAAGAAGCATTTGCATTAAAGTTAACAAATGTTAGCTTCATTGAGGCGCAATTAGCCGACAATAAGCACCATGGTGGGGGTGCTTGTACCCTCTGAAACTCTTGTTGAAACTTAATTCCACAGTCGCATCTGAAGGTAGGACCTTTGGGAGGTAAACAGGACTAGATAAGGTCCTGAAGATGGAATCTTCACAGCTTTCTCAGTGGCTTTATGAGAAAAGACGGGAAACTCCAGTAGCCAAGCTGGCTCTGTTTCATCTTGTGATGCCCTGTGGCACTAAGCGACTCTGGAAAAAGTACCACCGGCAATAAAGTTCTCCTTGGAGGAAGTGCCTTGGCTTAAACTTCAAACCATAAAAAAGTAAGAAAGAAGTCTTTAAAAAATAAATCACTGCCTGTGATATAGCAGCAGAAAATAATGTAAAGCACTATTTAAATGTAGTAAAAGAAAGCAAGCCATTATTCCCAAGGAATCGGTTAAGACAGAGTCCTTCACAGCCAAGACAACAGGGATCTCACTTGCCTTCAAACCTCTCAAGCAAAGATGTGACGTGAGACTCAGAGAGCTGGTTTTATCTAAGTGCGCCAGAAGGTGGCATAGTCTGACTCACAAGCATTTCAGAGAAAAAGCTCTTCCTGCTCAAGAAAATGAAACTGACTTCTACTAAGCATTCGTCTGTTTCCACCCTGTCAAGATCAGACACGCCCTAGCTCTTTTCTTCCGCTTAATCACTTCAATTGTCATCAAGGAGGAAGTAGAACACACTTGAACTTTCAATGAAACTGAAATGAGGAAAATAATTTTTCTAACATCGCAGGAAAAAGAAAATACAGATGCCAGATTTTTCTGCACCAAAAAGAATGATTTTTTCTTCGTTTGCGTAGAAGAAGTTTGATAGACATCTGGGTAAGTAAAATATCTTTTGTTAATATTATTTTTATTATGTATAGCACCAATTCATTAAACGGGAAGAAATCTGCTTTGCAATTCAAAACTTGGAAAATACCCCCAAATCAAAATGAATAATTCTCCGAGCCTAAAAATTCTAAAGTATTTGTTGCTGTGACAGGAGTCTGCTTTATGTTAGTTGAAAACGAGTTGTAACATTCCAGAAAAGAGTCAAATGAAAACTAGAGGCACTTTTATGGAAATCCTCCCAGAAATAGCTTCATCTTCAGAAAGAACAAAAAGGAAAGTTTAAATTAATCAAAGAAACCTTCCACTGTGCATTCCCCTCGTGGGGACTTTCTGCAGAGTTCTGAGGTCACACAGGGCATCACAGTGTGAGCCAGAGAAAACTCGCTCACTTTAATCTGTCCTCATACAGCCACTGAGGAATGAGCAGCTTAGAAACTAAACTCCCTCAGCACTCCTTAATCATGTCAAAGGACACCTACCCATGAGAGGCAGGAACAGCAGACTAGAACTGGAAATCCTCAGAATTACCGTAGCCTTAGGCTTCTGCTACGAGTCATAGTTTTGTGTCCGATTTCCCTCACACAGCCATTAGAGTAATGTAAGGATACAGGGGATTGCATTTCTGAATGAAGTCCTGGTCTTCCGCTCCTTTTAGAAGAAAGTCTAACAAATGCTACATTTACCTGATGGTTTATAAATGCACACGGGTTCAATCATGTAATGAGTTATTTCCTTTTTTTAATCATTGGTTGTAAAGAAGATCAGAAGTAACTTTTAAGATGAACTTTTAAAGTATATACAATAAAAATCTATTTTAGGTACTAATTTTCCTCCATGGTTTCATTTTTTTTCTAGCTAGGCTTGACATTAATATTCAGTATGTTAGTATATATGCAGGGTTCTATTTCACTTTCTAATTGTCTAAAATCTCTTTTGGGACAAGAATGCTTTCAAATTACTAAGAGGTGAAGTACCTATGGCGGGCGGCACAGATGGGGAAAACTCATTTGTTTAACTACATTCTCCAAGAGTGTCATCTCTGGCAGTTTTTAAGTAATTGCAACAGAGGCAAAGCAGTGTGATAAAAAAGCGATGTGGAAAGTGGAGCTGGTAACAACTGCAACAGGTCCTGATTTGGGAGAGAAAAGAGGGAAAAGTCACTCCTTTTTTATTTGCTTACTTTCTCAACCAAACCTTCAGGGGCAGTTCTCTATCCCGCCAATCCTCATGCACTTTTTGTTTTCATGTGTACATGGAATGCGGTTCGTGCATAAATTAAACAATTCATCCAGTTTACACCAGCTGTCACGATCTGACCTATGATATGTGACCTGGGAGGCGAGGATGCGTGAATAAAACTGTAAGAGGCGGAAGGAGGAAGTAACAGACTCCAGGAAAAGTGTCCTCTTAAATAGAGGCAAGGCATGGAGCATGGGAGCCCGGGTCGAAGATAGTCAAGAGCCTGAACACACCCATTGGCCCTGGTGACAGTGCACCTGCTTTCTGAGCCATGCTAATCTGGATGCGATGACAGAGAGCGTGTAAGTGGGACTCAGGAAACGAGTGCATCCGAGCATATGAGGTCTTACTTGGAGGTGAAGGTCACCAAAAGAGGGGGGGAGTGGGTATGGGAGCCAGTTGTGGTGGTACACACCTGTAACTGGGATTACTCTGAGAGCCTGAGACCAAAAGATCACAAGTTCAAGCCTACCCTGGGCAACTTAGAGAAACTGGGTTTCAAAATTTTAAAAATTGATGAGTGGGCAGTAGCTAAGTGTGAAGGCCCTGGGTTCAATCTCCAGTATCATACACACACACACACACACACACACACACACACGCACACATCTCTTTACAGCTCACCCCCTTTGCTCAGTTCCTGCCTGGTCACTTTTGGTACATTTCTCTCCCTCGTAACTTTCTCACAGTAGCTTAGCCACTTCCTCTAAATGGGGAAGTTTATTGGCCAAACGTGTGAAAATTACCAACCTTTGTGATCTATTTTCCTTCTCAATATGTTGATCAAGTAGAGTTCGAGATACTTAGACACTGGAGCGCTCAGCCAGGCCAAAGTGGGTTTATGCAGAGACAGAAATGACAACTTTCTCTGTTCCTGAATGGTTCAAAATCTTTTTGCGTGTGTGCATGTGACCTACCCCCCAATGCAAATGCACTTGTTGCTGTTCAGGACTCAGAACATCCTATCTCTCTTGACTTTCCTGTGGGTGAAGTTTAGCCCTCAAACACAACACAGTGAATCATGCTTTCCTGTCAGAAGATAGTAGTATTGCTCTAAGTCCAGGCCAGCAATGACAAAAGTTACTGTATTGACCTCTGAACAGAGAGCCAAGAGCAGGGACCAGTCTTCTGGCACAGAAGCTGTGGTTCGTCTGGAAGCTACGAGTACAGCTCAGAGTTTAGTGCCCCTGCTCAGGTCATGGTAGGTCATGTTCAACATGGTACGAGGAAGCTGGTTGTTACAATCCTTATTTATACCTATTTAAAGGTAAATGTATTCTTTTTTCTGCCTGCCTTTTTATATACAAGAAATAATAAGACAAGGAATTATTAGAATATTTCCAGTTAAAGCTGAGTTTACAAAGGATCTTTTGCTTGAGGCCAGTCTCAATTCAAAGAGGCCACCCCCGTTAAGATAAAATTGGAAGAGAGTTTATTCAAAGCTAGCTTTGAGGGAGCGTAGAAATAATTCCTCCAAATGTGCCCATCTCTCTGACTTCATTCTGTGAACCAGGGATTTTAAAGGATGTGCTAGAGGGGAGGGAATGTCAGAAATTTAAAGTTTACAAAACGAATAGAAGGATTATGATCCACTATTGGTAACTTTACAACCTGTCTTTAGCTAATGATTTTTGTTGACTGGGGGCATCTACCTTTCAGACTTCTGATATTTTCTTGTTGCTGTGGCCTCCCCCCCCTACCCCCCCCACCCCCCATATCTTGTTCTTGAGGGCAGGGAGGAAACTTAACCTGAAAAGAAACTGCTGGTTCTTATCTAGCTCTCTGTTTCTTTCTTTGTTGCTGGGCAGAGTTGTTAGATTCTGGAGAGTGACTGAAGCATTTTCTGACTTTCAAGTTTAAAATGCTATCCTGCTGATAACACTAATGCTTCAGCGTTATAAATTTAACTTATTAACAACCCAACTTCATAGACTAACGGCTCTTTTGTTTTTTAATCTATTCAATGAAAATCAGAAGATACAGCTGAAGTTTCTCCATAGTCTAACTAGCAAAAACATAATTCCATTTCAAGGTCTGGAAGAATATTTATGAAGCTGTTCTTAGAGATATTTAGAGCTAATATACAGAAATGAATTTTTAAAGCTTTACTTGCTATTAAGTTCTTCGAATTTTCAGGTGTCGATACACATAAAACTATGAAAAGCAAACATTTCAGATTGAAAATTAACATATAGTTTTGGTAAGATATTCTTGTCTAATATTAGCTAGTAGTATTTTAATTTGCATAATTATAATTTGTTAAAAATGACTAACGTTGTGCTTTGAATGTTCTCATGTCAATATCTTCATTGTGACTTTATTTATTTTTTAAGAACAAAAGGTAAAATATTTTTATTTTTTCCATTTTATTGATATGTATATGTGCAAAATTTAAGGATTACAATGGAGTTGATCATTTTGTGCACATAGGTGTCTTGTCAAGGTGACAAGAGCTTTCCCACTCTCTTTCTGTCCCTCCCCCTACACTATCCTCCCTCCCTCCCTCCCCACCCTACCCCCCTGTTTCACTTTGTCTTTTGTTTTAAGTTCCATAGGAATTGTGATCTGGGTCTCTCATATCAAAGAGACCATTCGATGTTTCACCTTCTGCTTCTGACTCACTTCATTAAGCACGATGTTCTTAAGTTTCTTCCATTTGCCTGCAAAAGTCTCCACACTTCGTTGTGACTTTATATTGTAGCATCCTCAAATTTTCCAGGTAACTACTATCTGTTCTTCATATCTGTAATTTTTCAATTTCAAGAATGTTATATAAACAATTGATCAGATTATAACATTGGGGGGATGATTGTTATTTTCTTTTGAGGCAAGGTCTCTCTTCTGTAGTCCAAGCTGGTCCTCAACTCACTATGTAGCCTCGACTGACCTAAACCTCACAGAAATTATCTTGCTTCAGCCTCCCAAGTGCTGAGGTTACAGGTGTGTGCCACCCAGCCCACCTACTAGGTGGTGCTGCGGAATCAAACTCAGGATCTTGCACTCTCTGGACAAGCATTCTAATCACTGAGCTATGCTCCCAGCCCCTGGCCTGATTTACTAAATGTAATTTTCTAAAGATTTAAGAAGGTTCGTGGGTGTGTCAGCGGTTTGTTTCTTTTTATTGTTGGATACTATTCTACGGTTAGGTTGTAAGATGTTTTGTTTTGCCCTTCGCATTTTGAAGGTCATGTATATTGTTTTTAGCTTGGTGTTGTTATTATTAATAAAGCTGCTGTAATTATTATCCTAATACAAATTATTAATCCAAATTCAGATTTAAAGAATGGTGGGAAAATGGTACATTAATAGTTCTGCAAGTATTGGGAGTTTGGTATGTTTTGAAAAGAGTAATTTAGCTTCTGAAAGCCAGAGATAGGGTTTTTTTAAGAATCCACTGCTTGGTAACTGGCACAAAGCACTAACCATACGCCTCATTAATGGTGAGGTAAATAACTTTGAAATAAAGTTTTACAGAAAAATGAAAAAAAAAAGAATCAATTGTAGGTAGGATGTGGAAGTCAAAATTAATACTGTAATCTGAATTTGTTTATCAGGTCTAAGACTCTTCTGGTAACATTTTTGGGGTCCTCTACGTAAAAGATTACGTCAGCTACAAATAAAGATAGTTTGACCAATTCCTTCCTGTAAGTATTTCCTTTATTCCAGTCTCTTGCCTGATTGTTCTAGCTAAGGTTTCAAGAACTATGTTAAACAAAAGTGGTGAGAGTGTACACCCTTTTCCTGATTAGAAGGGAAATACTTTGAATTTTTCTCCATTTAGGATGATATTGGCTGTAGGATTGTCATAAATTCCTTTTATTAGCTTGAGGTAGGGTCCTTCTTTACCTATTTGCATCCGAGTTTTGGTCAGGAAGGGGTGCTGTATTTTTTTTTTTCCAAAGGCTTTTTCTGCATCTGTTGAGATGATCATGTGGTTTTGGTCCTTGCTTTTGTGGATGTGGTATATTACATTTATTGATTTGCCTATGTTGAAACAGCCTTGCATCCCTGGGATGAAGCCAACTTGGTCATAATGTATGATGTTTAAAATAATTTGTTGCATTCTGTTTGCAAGTATCTTAATGAGGATTTTTGCATCTATATTCATTAAGGAAACTGATCTGTTATTTTCTTTTCTTGCTGGGTCTTTATCTGGCTAGAGAATCAAGATGATACCTGTTTCCAAGAAGGAATTGGGCAGTCTTCCCTCTCTTTCATGGGAGAGTTTAAGGAGCATTGGCACCAACTCTTTCCTAAAATTCTGATAAAATCCTTCAGGTCATGGGTTTTCCTTGTTGATAGATCTTTTATTACTGCCTCAGTTTCATTCCTCGTTATTGCTGTTTTCAGGATTTCTGTATCTTCTTGGCTCAATTTTGGCATATTATATCTATCAAGGAATTTATCCCTTTCTTCTGAGATCATGAATTTGTTGGAATATAGTTTTGAAATAGTTTCTTATAATTATTCAGATTCAACAGTGTCTGTTCTGATTTCACCTTAATTTCTAATTGCATTGATGTGAATTTTTTGTTCCTTCTTTTGGTGAATTTGGCTAGAGGCTTATTGTCTTAGTTTGTTGTTGTTGTTGTTGTTGCTGCTGCTGCTGCTGCTGCTGTGACTCAATACCAGACATCCACAAATTTAGGGGAGGAAAGGTTTATTTTAGCTCACAGTTTCAGAAGGTCACAGTCTACCCAGGGGGTGACCGGCAGCAATGGAAGTACATGGCAGAGGCGGAGGTGGAGGCAGCTCCTCATGACATCACACACAAGAAGCCAGGTGAAGGCACATTGAGATTAGTCCTCCAAGGAAGGCAGGAAGCATCTTATACATCCTTCCAGGTCTCATCCCAGTGATCAGTCCTCCTGGATCCAGGTGTGAAAGGTGTGGTAAGCCCCCACTACTGCTTGTAATCCAGTTTACATGCCTGTAATCCACCCCTCCAAACTAGGTTCCAATCTTCCAACAGCACATGGTTCCATAGACAAACTATAACATTCAAATACATGAAACTTTTGGGGGACATTCCAGATCCAAACCACAATACTTATTAATTTTTTTATCCTTTCAAAGAACCAACTTTTTGATTCATTGATCTTTTGTATTTTTTTAGTTTCAATTTCATTGATTTCTGCTCTGATTCTTATAATTCCCTTCCTTCTACTACCTTTAGATTTGCTGTGTTCTTATTTCTCTCAGTCTTTCAGCTGCATTTAGATTGCTAATTTAAAATCAGTCTTTTTTTACATGTGCACTCAAAGCTGTAAATTTTTCTTTTAGTACTGCTTTGATTGTGTCCCACAGATTCTGGTATAATGTGCTTTCAATGTCATTTAACTTCAGGAAATTCATTATTTCTTTCCTGGTTTCCTCTGTGATCTATTGCTTGTTCAATAATCTATGTATCCTTTACCCAGCTTTCCATGGCAAAAATCTTAATTACAGTGTAAAATTACAGCAAAGATACTAACATTGGAACATTCAAAACACAAAGCAGTCCTGTCACCACAGAGCTTCTTACATTGTTCTTTTATGGTTCTGCTCACATCTATACTGCCACCACTGTTCCTTAGTTGAAGGTAATGAATAATCTGTTCTGTGTTTCTGTAATTATGCTATTTCACGAACATTATAGAAATGAAATTGATCAGATCATACCCCAGGGGGCTGACTGTTCTTTCTCAGCACAATTATGTGGAGATTTATGAAGGTTGATGTGTGTGTCAGTACTTTATTGCTTTTTATTGTGGAGTACTACTCAATGGTATGGCTTTTAAAGGTTTATCTTATTATTCACCATTTGAGAGCCATGTATGTTGTTTCTAGTTTGGGGCCACTTATGAATAGATTAATGGAGCTATTATAACAGGTGTTGAGCTTTGCAAATTTTTTTTTGCTTGTTTGTTTGTTTGGTTTGGTTTGGTTTTGAGACAGAGTCTCACTCTGTAGTCAGTGCTGGTACCAAAGTCACCATGGTGCCCAAGCTGGCCTCAGACTTATAGCAATTCTCCTGTGCCAGGATCCCAGTGCTGGGACGACAGGTGTGTTCCACAATGCCTGGCTTATAAGGTGTTGGCTAATTGAAATTGGGGTCTTGCACTTGCTACCTGAGTACCAGCCCCAAGCTTTGCAGGTTTTAAACTTCCTTTCTCTGAGATAAATGCACAGCAGTGCAAGTGCTGAGTCAGGTTGTAATGAGTCAGGTCCAACATCTTTTGCTGAAACAATTACCCTTTTTCCACTGGATTTTTTTGTATCTTTATTAAACATAAGTGGGGCATATTTGTATGGATTGCATGGATCTACTCTTGAGAGCCTATCATTTTTCATTAATATATTTATCTATCTATCCACAAATATCATATGTCCTTGGTTGTTGTTATAAAATAAGTCTGGAAATTTTTCTTTTACTTTGTTCTTCTTTTTAATTTTGTTAAAATTTTCTTTTCTTTGCCTTCCATATAACTTTACAATAACATATAACTTTACAATAGTCTTGTCTATATCTACAAAGACTCATTGTAGCATTTTGATATTTGTTGTTGAACCTGTTTGATGAATTGGAAATAATCATTACCCACCTATGGAAAATTTCTAATCCATGAAAATCGTATATCTCGCCACTTATTTTAGGTCTTTAGCTTCTTTTATCAACTTTTATACTTTTCCACACAAAAATCTTCTCCATGGTTGTTAAATGTACTCCTAAGTATTTCAAGAGTTTTATTTTAGGGATTCTAAATGAAATTGATTTTGAATTTTGATGTCCATGCATTCAAAGTTTACATATCAAAAGACAATTTTGTGTTTATTTTGCATTCTGAAAGGTTGCTGAATTCACTTTCATCTTCTAAAATTTTTGCACGTTTTGCATTTTCTGTGTAGACAATCCCTTCACCTATAAGGGTAATTTTATTTCTTTCTTTCTACACTCTATTTTACTTTCTTCTCTTGTTTTATTGCACTGGCTCCAACCTCCAGAACCAGCCAAGTAAGAATAGTAAGTATATGGACCTTTTTCTTATTTCCTGTCTTAAGAGAAAATTGCTGCCTTTCATCATGAATTATGTTAGCTGTAGGTTTGTTTGCTTGTTTTAGACAGTCTTTTCTAGGCTCTACTCTAAACCTAGTTGCTTAAGAGACTTAATTATGATGTGCATTTAATTATCAAATGTTTTTTCTGGTTCTATTGTTGTGGTTTGGGAATTTTTTTTTCCTGTAGCCTTGGATAAACCCTGCTTTATCTGATACATAATTCTCCTATATATTGCTGAGTTCTACTTGCCATTATTATGTTAAGAGTTTTTGCTCCAGTCTTAGTTACTGTTTTGTTGCTGTGACAGAATACTTGACATCCACCGCTGAGGGAGGAAGATTTACTTTTTAGCTCACAGCCTCAGACGGTCTCAGTCTGTTCATGGGTGGGAAGCCGGAAGATGGTGGAATCACATGTCGGGGCTAGAGCCAAGTTCAGGGCCAAAGCCAATGCTCTGGAGACAGAGATCCTCACAGCACAGCAGAGCACAACCAAGTCAAGGAGGAACGGTGAACCAGCACACGCTCCTCCAAGTCCAGCACCAGGCATCCACTCCTCCCATCTAGGTCCCACCCACCAACAGTACACAGTATCCATAGGTACATGAGGCTTTTGGGGGACACCCCCCACCCAAACCACAACAACTATTATACTCATTAAGGATACAAGTTTGTAGTTTACATTTTATAATCTTTGGGTTTTTAATAGAATAATGCTAAGCTCATAAATAAATTGTCAATTATTCCTTTTTTGTTTTCTGAAAGAAACTGTGTAGAATCTGTGCTCTTTCTTTAAAGTTTAGTAGAATTCTTTGGTAAAAGTGCCTTAGTCAGATGATATTGATGTTTTCCTGTTATGGAAGATTTCTAAAATCATGAAGCAAATGATTTCTTCGAAATTATGAAACTGTTCATCTGTTTCAAACTAGCAAATTATATCTTCTCTTTCTAGCTGTCACCTTTATTAGAAGTTTATCAATTTTATTGTTCCTTTCAAGAGAACAGAGCTTTTATGTTGATTTTTTTTCTTTTTCATTTAATTGATTTGTGTTCCCATGCTGGCATTTCAGAACAAAGGCCAAGAGACTCGGGAATCTGCAGGTGACAACTGGAATTCACTCCCTGAAGAAGGTGGATTCAGTCACACAGTCACCAGCAAAGCCATATTTTTTGGGGGAAAAATAAAACGCAAAAGAGGATAAAGCACCTAGGGTGGCGAATCACTGACCCAGTCTTGCTGAAAGCAGAGTAGAAACTAATGCAATATTTCTTAACATCACAGAGCTGACAGGCGGGGATAATAATCAAAATTAAAAGGCAGAATGTAATCTTACTGATCTCTGGGATTATATGAAGGCAGACATTAAGCAAAATCCACTAGTTGGGAGACTTTCCAGCTGTCTTAGAACTAAACAATCTTCACTATGGTTCAGCTCACAGGTAAATATACTTTGGGTAGAGGCAAAAGGACGGCAGATGGGCATGCTCACAGAGAAAGCGCTTTCAATATGTGAGGCAGAAAGTCTAAAATTCAATTCATGGATTATTAAGAGGGTCTCCCCACCCTAGCTTTCTCATTTCCATCTTGCTACTTCTTTACTTTGCTCTTCTTTTTCTAAGTCGCTGAGACAGAAAGTCATGCTGATACTCTTACACTTTTTATCTTTTCCAACAGATGTATTTATTGCTGCAAGTTTTCCTTTCAACGCTGCTTTGGCTATGTCCAAAATGTTCTTATGACGCATTTTATTTTTATTCATTACAACGTATTTTTTGACTCAAAACTTCCTTTTTGGCTCATAAATTATTTAGAAATTGTCTACTATTGTGGTTTTTAAAAATTTTACCTTTTTATTTTCTTTCTTTTTTTAACTTACTTAAGATTACATCCTTTTTCACTTTCTCACTCCCTGCACCATCTTCTCTAACTCCCAACATCTTCCAGATTTGACTCTCTTATTCATTTAATTCTACTTTTCTCATATTAGAGAAACCATGCAATATTTAATCGGCTGAGTTAGACTCACCTCACTAAGAATAATGGTCTCAAGTCGCATCTATTTACCTACAAGTGACTCAAATCTATCTGCGTTCATGCCAAAGGAGTTTATTTTATTGTGTATGAATAGCACATATTTGTATCCATTGGTCTGTTGGAGGATATTTCAGCATCTTCTACACTTGACTATTATTAGTTGTGCTGCTTTATACACGAATATGCATGTATCTCTGTTATATGGTGCTCTTAAGTCTTTTAGAAAGATACCCTGAAGAGGTATCACTGGGTCAAATGGACTATCAATTTTCAGTTTTTAAAAGAATCTCTGTACTGCTTTTCAAAGTGGTTGTTCCAGTTTACAGTCCCACCAGCAACGTGAAAGGATTCCTTTTCCTCACACCCTTGCCAACACCAACTTCATTTTGAATTCTTCATGGAAGCCATCTTCACTGGGGTTTTGATTTGCATTTCTCTAATAGCTAAGGATGCTGAGCATTTTTTCATGTATTTGCTGGCCATTTGTACTTCTTCTGAAAACAGTGTATTCATTATAACTGCCAATTTTTAACAGGGTTTTGAATTGAAGGGACCTATTTTTCTTCATTTCTTTTTTTATTCTAGTAAAGAGCCTGCTGTCTGAAGTGTAGGTGACAAAAAATTTTTTTTCCATTAGCATTTTCTTCACTTTGCTGGTTGTTTCTTTTGCTGTGGAAGCTTTTTCATTTGTCATTTGTTAATTTTGAGGACTTTTTTTTCTTTTTTGCACCAGGTGTCCTTCTGAGAAAGTTTTGACAATGTTAGTCCTGCAAGTTCAGAAACAGGGGATATCTTTCCATTTTCTAAAGATCTCCTCAATTTCTTTTTTTCAGCATAGTTTTCATTGTAGAGTTTCTTAACTTCCTGGGTTAGGTTTATTTCTATATGCCTTATTTTTGAAGAAGCGATCCAGAGCAAAATTGTTTTTCTTAGCTAGTTCTCATTCAGTTCAGTAGAGGAATGTTACTGATCTGTTTGTATTAATTTTGCACCCTGCAACTTGGCTGAATTGTTAATCAGTTCTTAGAGACTCTTGGAGGTTAGAGAATCACATCATCTGCAAATAAGAGCGGTTTAACTTCTTCCTCTCTGATACCTATTCCCTTTATTTCATTCTCTTTGCTGATTGCTCTGCCTAGGGTTTCAAGTATTATATTGAAAAGGAGTGGTGAAAATACAGTCTCATCTTGCTCCTGAGTTAAGAGGAAATGCTTTCAAGTTTTGCCCATTTAGTATAATATTGGTACTAGGTTTGGTATAAATAGTTTCTATCAGTTTGAGGTAAGTTTCTTCTATTCCTATTGTCCTGAGGGTGTGTGTGTGTGTGTGTGTGTGTGTGTGTGTGTGTGTGTGTGTGTGTAAGGATGTTGGATTTTTGTCAGACTTTTTCTGCATCTATTAAGATGATCATGCGATAATAGTCCTTGCTTTATTTATGTGGTATATTACATTATTGACTCATGTATGTTTAATCATCCTCCCTGCATTCCTGAGTTGAAGCCAACATGGTTATGATCTTTAACGATTTGTTGAATTCTGCTCATTAGTATCGTATTAAGAATTTTTCCATCTGTGTTCCTTAAGGAAAGTGGCCTATAGTTTTCTTTTCTTATTAACTCTTTGTCTGGTTTTGATATCCGAGTAATGTTACCTATCAGAAATTAGTTCGATAATGTTCCTTCTGTTTCAATTTCATGGAACAGTTTGAGAAGTATCGGTGACAGCTGTCCTCTGAAATATTGGTAGAATTCTTCAGTGAGTCTGTCTGGTCCTGGACTTTTGCTTGTAGGTGGAGACTTTATTATTGCCTCAATTTCCATACTTTCTATTGACCTATTCAGGGTTTTTATATCTTCTTTGTTCAGTTTTGGTATCTTGCATGTGCCTAGGAATTTGTCCATTTCTTCCAAATTCTTCAATTTGTTGGAATATAAGTTTTCAAAATAGTTCCCCTGGATTTCAGCAGTGTCTCTTATAATTCATTGTAATTTCATTGATTCTTTCTTTCTTTCCTTCTTTTGGTGAGTTTAGTCAGAGGTTTATCAATCTTATGTATTCTCTTGAAGAATCAACTCTTCAAATTTTTGATTTAGTATATTATTTTTAATATCAAATTCATTAATTTCTGATTCAATAATTTCTTCTACTAGTTTTGGATTTAGATTATTCTTGTTTCTCTAGGGCCTTGAGGTGCATCATTAAGTTGTTTATTTGGGATTGCATTGATTTTTTTTATTGTGTACATCTATAGTTATAAACTTCCCTCTTAGTACTATGTTTCATCGTGTTCTGTAGGTTCTGGTATGATATGCTTCCAATGATGTTTGACTTTGGAAAGTTTTAATTTCTTCCCTGTTTTCTCAGGTGACCCATTGTTTGTTCAATAATGTAGCATTTAGTCCCCACATATTTGTATGGTTTCTGTAGTTCCTTTTGCTCTTAATTTCTAGGTTTATTTTGCTATGTTCTAAAAGTGTACAAAGAGTCCTTTCATTCTTCTTGTATTTATTTAAACACACTGGTATGGTTTGGGTCTGAAGTGTTCCCCAAATGCCTCATGTACCTGTGCATACTGTGTACTGTGGGTAGGTAAGGCCTGGCTGGAAGAGGCAGGTGCTTGGAGCTTGACTTGGAGGTATGTGTGCTACTTCTGCCCTCTTTCTCTGACTTAGCTCTGTTCTACCACGCTGTGAGGAACTCTCCCTCTGGCTTTGGTTGCGCATGTGGTTCCACAATTTCCTGTTACCTGCTCACTCATGTGTAAACTGTGATCTTTCGAAACTGTGAGTTAAAATGAATCTTTCCTCCCTAAAGTTGTGGGTGCTGAGTATTCTGTCCTAGGATTGAGAAAGTAACCAAGACACATACTTTCATACCTATAATATGGCTTATTTGGAAAATTCCCAAATTTCTGTTGAGAAAAAAAGTATACTCTTTTGATGTTGGACTGGATATTTTGTAAATATCAGTTAAGTCCAAAAGTTTCATAGTGCAATTTCACTCTATCTTTACTAAGTTTTTCTGTTTGTTTGTTAGGTTAGGGGATTTTTTGTTTTTTGTTTTTGTTTTTGTTTTCGTTTTTTGTTTGTTTGTTTGTTTTTGGGTTTTTTGGGTCTACTTGGACAACTATTTGTGTTAGTGGGGTATTGATGTTTCCTACTATAATTCTATGAGACCTGTTTGTCCTTTTATGTCTAGTAGTTTTTGTTTTACAAAATTGTGTGCCCCAATATTAAATCATTTTTATTTTTCTATACACAGATATCACAATGTCAGAGCAACCAAGTCTTCCAGAAAATACAGATGACTGGACTAAAGAGGATGTAAACCGGTGGTTAGAGACTCATAAGATTGCCCAAAAACACAGGGAAATACTGGTTGCACAAGATGTGAGTGGAGCAACGCTGAAGTGGCTAACGAAAAATGGCCTTATTGGTATGGGTATAACACACGGCCCAGCTATCCAAATAATGGGACTACTCAAAGAACTTCACAAGCCATCTTCTTCATATTCTGGGCAGACATCTAATGGGGGAAAAAGCAGTAAGAATACTCCTGGAGAACAAACTTTGATACAAAATGAAAACAGAAAGACCTCAAAGCAAAAAAAGAAGAACAAAGAGATGTCAGACATGGCTAATGCCTCTGCAGTGAGTCCAGTGGTGGAAGGGCCTGACTCACTAAAGAGTAAGCTTATGGAAAATCAGCCAGATGATGTACAGGACACGCAGCCTTCCCTAGAGCCAACCTGTTTTCCATACCCTTTTGATGAATTCAGTGATCTATATCGATATAAATTACACTTCATCTTACAGCCCGAATCAGGCCCACGTAATCTTATTGATCCTGTCCACGAATACAAATCTTTCACAAATACAGAAACATGCACAGCAGAAGATGCTAAGATGAAATTTAGCAATGAGATTTTTCGTTTTGCTTCAGCTTGTATGAACTCACGCACCAACGGCACCATTCACCTCGGAGTAGAAGACAAACCCCAAGGGAAAATTGTTGGCGTGGGTGTCACCAAAATCCCGAAAGAAACCCTCATTAACCACTTCCACCAGATGATACCTCAATATTTTGAAGCACATCAGGTCGAACAAGCAAAGAATTGCATCAGAGAGCCTAGATTTGTGGAAGTTTTACTGCCAGACAGTACTGTGTCTGACAGATTTGTAATCGAAGTGGATGTTGTACCCCAGTATGCCGAATGTAAGCATGACTACTTCCAGATCAAACTACAAAAGCTCAACAACAAGACATGGCAGCAAAGTTCAGAGCACTCAGTCTTTGTGCGGGATGGGCCCCGAACCAGGAATGTTCTAAAAAAACCTAATGATTTCAAAACTTTTCAATTAGATTTAAAAACAGTGGCAGAGTCCAGGAAAGAAGCAGAAGAAAAATGTAAACAAAAAGCAAATAAAAACAATAGCGAGGGTCAAAAGCTGGTTAGCTTGCTGACAGGAAATCAAGATTTGTTAGATAATTCCTACTATGACTGGTATATTCTTGTAACAAACAAATGCCATTCAAATCAAATAATACACTTAGATTTCCTAAAGGAAATTAAGTGGTTTGCTGTGTTAGAGTTTGATCCTGAATCTGGGAAAAATGGGGTGCTCAAAGCTTTCAAAGCCAGCCGGACAGCGAGCCTTCACT
Source organism: Ctenodactylus gundi (assembly GCA_004027205.1). Taxonomy (NCBI): domain Eukaryota; kingdom Metazoa; phylum Chordata; class Mammalia; order Rodentia; family Ctenodactylidae; genus Ctenodactylus; species Ctenodactylus gundi. The sequence continues at coordinate 37,073 of PVKB01000896.1, read as the reverse complement.
CTCCAAGTCAGTTCATAGAGGAGAAAACCACATCAACTGAGAAGATATCTAGTCTGAATCTCTATCAGAAACCCAGCTGGATTTTCTGCAATGGCAGGTTAGACCTTGACAGTGAAAAATTTAAACCTTTAGATCCAGTTTCCTGGCAACGAGAAAGGGCATCTGAGGTCAGGAAGTTGATTTCATTCCTGACACATGAAGATATAATGCCTAGAGGAAGATTTTTGGTAATTTTTCTATTACTCTCCTCTGTGAATGATCCAAGAGATCCTCTCATTGAAACTTTCTGTGCCTTTTACCAAGATCTCAAAGGAATGGAAAACATATTATGTATTTGTGTTCAATCACACATATGTGTGCAATGGAAAGATCTCCTTGAGGCAAGATTGACAAAACAGCAAGATGAACTATCAAACCAATGTATTTCTGATTTAAATCTCGAGCAGATAAATGGCACTATTCTTAAACTAAAATCTATAACTCAATCTTCAGAGAGACTTCTACCTTCTATTTGTTCATCTACTGTCCTTCTGAAAAAGGAAGAAGATTTCACTGCTCTGGAAATTCTTTGTGTAAATGAATGTGAAGGTACACTCTTACATCAGGATAAAAATAAATTACTGGAATTCAAGGCATCAAAAGAGGAGGATTTCTACCGAGGTGGCAAAGTATCATGGTGGAATTTCTACTTTTCTGAATATTATTCTTCAACTTTTGTTAAAAGGGATAAATATGAAAGACTTGAAGAAATCATTCACAACTGGGCAAGTTCTTCTAAACCAATAAGCACCAAAATTATTCACCTGTACCATCATCCAGGGTGCGGAGGGACCACGTTGGCCATGCATATTCTCTGGGACCTAAGGAAGAAATTCAGATGTGCTGTACTGAGAAACAAGACAGTGGATTTTTCTGAAATTGGAGAGCAAGTGATCGATTTAATCACCTATGGAACTAGTGGAACTATGAGCCACCAGGAATACTTACCTGTGCTGCTTCTTGTGGATGATTTTGAAGAACAAGATAATGTCTATCTTCTGCAGGCCGCCATTCAAACATCTATAGCTAAAAAATACATTCGATGCGAGAAACCTCTAGTGATCATCCTAAATTGCACAAGATCACAAAACCCGGAGAAAAGTGCAAAGATCCCAGACAGTGTTGCTCTGAGACAAAAACTGTCTACCAAAGAGCAGAGAGCTTTTGAGCTGAAGCTGACAGAAATCAAAGAGCAGCATAAAAACTTTGAAGATTTTTATTCCTTCATGATCATGAAAACAAATTTCAACAGAGAGTATATAGAAAAGGTGATCAGGAATATCCTCAAAGGGCAGGATATTTCCACCAAGGAGGCAAAGCTCTTTTCTTTCCTGGCTCTTCTTAATTCTTATGTGCCTGATACCACCATCTCACTATCACAGTGTGAAAAATATTTAGGGATTTCCAACAAGAAGGCTTTCTGGGGGACAGAAAAGTTTGAAGACAAAATGGGCACCTACTTTACAATTCTGATCAAAGCAGAGGTGATAGAATACGGGATCTACTGTGGAGTACGCATCATTCACCCCTTGATTGCGCTTCTCTCATTGAAAGAATTGAAGACAAGCTATAAGTTGGATAAAAGCCAAATTATGTCGAATATGTTAGCAGAAAATTTGTTCTATGACAGTGGCATAGGAAAAAGCAAATTTCTCCAAGATATCCAAACACTGCTCCTCACAAGACAAAGGTACGAAGGCGAGACAGAAAACAGGTTTTCCCCATTCGTTGAAGCATTACATAAAGATGAAGGAAATGAGGCAGTGAAAGACGTGTTGCTCAAAGGCATTCACCGGCTCCAGCCAAATGCGTTCATCTGCCAAGCCCTGGCACGGCATTTCTACATTAAAGAGAAAGACTTCGGCAACGCCCTACACTGGGCAAAACAAGCAAAAAGGATAGAACCTGACAACTCTTATATCTCAGATACGCTGGGTCAAGTCTACAAAAGCAAAATCAGATGGTGGCTAGAGGGTGTGGGAAGAAGTAGGAACATTTCCTCTGATGACCTTACCAGTCTTCTGGATTTAGCTGTGCACGCCGCAGAGGCATTCAAAGAATCTCAACAGCAAAGTGAAGACAGACAGTATGAAGTGAAGGAAAGGCTGTGGCAGAAGTCAAAAAGAAGGTACGACACCTACAATATCAACGGGTATCTAGGGGAGATCGAAGTCGGCTTCTATGCCATCCGGATTCTCCAGCTCATTCCTTTTTTTGACAGTCAAAATGAACTCTCTAAAAGAGACATGGTCAATTTTATATCAGGGAAAAATGACATTCCAGGGGATCCAAATGAATTTAAATCAGCCCTCAAGAACTTCATTCCTTACCTAACTACTTTGCAATCTTCTTTGAAAAAGTCCTTTGATTTTTTCGATGATTATTTTGTCCTTCTAAAACCCAGAAACAACATTAAGCAAAATGAAGAGGCCAAAACTCGGAAAAAAGTGGGTGCATATTTTAATAAGTATGTAGAAATATTCGGTCCCTTCATGGAATCACAAAATAGAGATCTTGGGTCAAAGATCAGTTTGCCACTTCAAGTAGAGCGGAATCTGAGAGCCCTGGAGGCAGTCAAAGCAGACAAGTTTTCTGGGCTCTTAGAATATCTTATCAAAACTCAGGAGGAAGCCATAAGCACTATGGAAGACATTGTGAGCAAATACACTTTTCTTTTTGAACAAAGCACTGGCAGAATTCAGATGAAGGAAAAGCAGAATTTCATCTTGGCCAACATCATTCTGTCTTGTATTAAACCCACCTCCAAGTTAGTGAAGCCAATCAAGAAGCTGAAAGAACAGCTTCGAGACATTTTGCAACAAATAGGCCTGACTTACAGATTTTCAGAACCTTATTTCCTCGCTTCCCTGTTATTCTGGCCAGAGAACCAACAACTAGATCAAGATTCTAAACAAATGGAAAAATATGCTCAATCATTGGAAAAGTCTTTCCGGGGACAATATAAACACATGCATCGTACGAAACAACCAATAGCATACTTCTTTCTTGGGAAAGGCAACAATATAAATAGACTTGTCCACAAAGGAAAAATTGATCAACTCTTTGAAAAGACAAACGATATTAATTCGTTGTGGCAAAGTGGAGACATATGGAAGGAGGAAAAAGTCCGAGAACTTTTGCTTCGTTTACAGGGACGAGCTGAAAATAATTGCTTATACATAGAATATGGAATCAGTGAAAAGATCACAATACCCATCACACCTGCTTTCTGGGGCCAACTTAGAAGTGGCAGAAGCATAGAAAAAGTATCTTTTTACCTGGGATTCTCCATTGGAGGTCTACTTGCTTATGACATTGAAATTATTTAAGAGCCTGGTCTTCTCCCACCAGGAATGTGGTTTCAGCACAACTCAATTTCTTTTTAGATTTATAACCCATACCTTAAACTAGAAATTTATAGATACAACCCTTAGCTTTTAAGCTTTGTCTATGCAATGTTTGATTTCACCTTATATTAAGCATATTATGAGTCTTTCAAAATTTATGGTAATGAAGGCAGGAGTGAGAAATGTGAAGGTAGCAAACATCTTCCTTAGTTTGCATAATCCCACTGAGGACAAAATAACACACAGCTACGGATGGAACTAGGAGAGGCTAACATCAAAGTCAGCTGCACGGAACTGTACTGCTTCCCCTTACTATCCCACCAAGGCATGGCTTGAGCGGGATCTATGTCCTCCCTTCTCAAAATTAAAAATTTTTAGAAATGAAAAACACCTAGTCTTTCTAAGATGTTTGATTATCTGGGAAAATATTTCTCATAAAGAAAAAACGTAGAGAGGCAGCAGTTGTTCTGACCATGTAATTTTTGTGTTTGGCACTCAGGAATCTTCCAAAATGGAGGACCAGACAGTTCTCTGAAGGTCATACCATGGATGTGGCCGGTCTTACCAAAGCAAGCCAAAAATGAGACTGCCTGTCCATGCACTAGGAAGCAATCTAGCAAGTCTGAAATTCGTTATCTTAAAGCTGATGACTTTATAACCCCCTCTAAACAAATGAATAGGAAAACACATCCCAACTCCAAAGGCTAATGAATAGAAAGGATTCTTATGAAAAGACTGAGCTCCCCATTCAAGTGTTTCCAAGTACTGGCAAGATATACACGAATAGTCCATGTGTTGTGCAATCAACCAGTGAGATGCATGCAGAATGTAATTTTAATAAAACTATGGATATCACCAGTGGTTACTAAAATCACTAAATGGAAAGCTGATTTTTTAAAAAAACACCTTTATATTGAATGAGTTGGGCTGTTTTCCATCCTGATCGATATTAATATCACAAAGACGACCTGAGAGGATAGGGTTGGAAGTGCCACAGTAGTGCACATATCCCTCATGAGATAGTCCTGCCAAACAACTTAAACTGATGCTAACGAAGCCTGTGCATCTTACTTCTATTAAAAACACACACAAAAAAGAAAGAAATCTGTAAATACTAAACATCGAATGGTCTCTCTGATATGAGAGTCCCAGATCACAACTATTATGGAACTTAAAGCAAAAAAACAAAGTAAAATGGGGGGGGGGGGAGAAGGGAGGGAGGGGAAGATGGGGGGAGGGACAGAAAGAGAGTGGGAAAGCCCTTGTGTCCTTGGCAGGATGCGTATGTGCACAAAATGCTTAACTCCATTGTAAACCTTAAATTTTGCACATGTATGTATCAGTAAAATGGGGGGAAAATACCAACATAAACTCACAATCTGTTCTATCCAGAAAGCAGAAACAAGTTTCTCCAAGTCAAACAATCTGGCATCTTCGATCATAAAAGAATAGAAAAGAAATCTCAAAGGACCAAAATAACAGGAGAACAAGATTACAGGGGATCATATGACAAGTAGACTTCACCTTCTAATCTGAACAAACTGAATCTAAAACGTTTTATTAGACAGAAATTTGAAAATAGAGGATATTTGAGGATTTTCAGGCTTAGTTTTTTAAGTGAGATAATGATATTATGATCATGTTTTTTAGGAGGGTTTTGTCTCCTGGAGGTACCTACTCAAGTATTTGTGAATAAATGATGTAATTTAGGATCTGTTTCAAAGCAATCGTGTGTATCAGGGTTGGGAGTGATGAAAGAAAAATGGACAAGAGAGTCATTTCCAGGGCGTGGAGGGGGAAGAGGGTAAACCAAGTCCAGAGAGGTCATTACACTCTTCTCTGTTTTGGATCGTACGTTTAAATTTTTGCTACAAAATATTTGCAAACCAAAAGCAAACCAAAAAAGGCAAATTGCTTTAGTCTTCAAGGTTGCATTAATACTGTTTCACTGAGTGAAGTTTTTCCTTGTTCTTGTGTGAAATACTACCTCTCTAACCAATCATCTCAGTCTTTATTGCCATTTTAATTAAAAATAAAAAGTGAACATACTTACAATATCCAATTTAATTTTCAAAATATGTATACATTGTAAAATGGTTAAATCAAACTATTTACTATGTCCATCACCTCACAAACTTACTTGCACTTAATGAGAACATTTAAAATTTACTTTCTTAGTAATTTTCAAAAGCGTAATACAATATTATCAACTGTCATCATCAAGCTGTATAACAGACTTCTAGTTTGTATTTCTCTGGATAACTAAAACTTTTTCCACTCCGATCAATAGGTCTTTCTTTCCCGTTGCTTCTTCTGGCTAACCACCATTCTCCTCTCTGCTTCCATGAGTTCAGTTCTTTAGACTCCATGTTTAAGTCCCGTAAGTGAGAATATGCAGTATTTGTCTTTCTGTGCCTAACTTATTTCACTTCTGGTCAATAATGATTTTTAAAGCAATACCTCTTCCAGTCAAACACAGTTTCAATTTAGAAATTAAGTTGTCTGGTCACCTTTTTGTTTGGAGATTCTTTCTACTCTGCCCCCTCCAGACAGAGTAATCTTTGTTGGAATTTTGCACTCCTGAGTGGTTCTTTTGAACTGAAATTTACCCAGCATAGACAAGTATTCATTCCACCATAACTTCCTTGAGTGAACAAGAATACTATAGTGCTTAAATTCTACCATGAACAGTGAATGAAGCTAAGTTCCTGTCTTAGGAGTAACATGCCTTAAAAGTTAGGATAACACAGGCCAGGCTGAGAGAACTTCCTGAAGATCTCTCTCAATGCCCAAGATAAGGTATTAGGAGGGCTGGAGAGGGCTGTCTCCAAAAGAACTTCTTCATAAGGGCCTAGGATGGAGCTCAGAGACAGAGCACTTGCCTAGCATGCATGATGTCCTGTATTCAACCCGCAGCATTGGAAAAAAAAAATCTTTATAAACCCTCAGTTTCTGAAAGCCAACAGCAGGCTAACTTCAGCCTGCAGACCAAATCAGGTTTACTCTTTGTGTGTCTTTGTAAATAAAAAGTTTTGTTGAAATATAGTTGTGCTTGCTTAAGCATATTGTCTCTGGCTACGTTTGCACTACAACAACAGAGCCCAGTAGTTGCAACACAGACCATTTGACCAGCAAGGCCCGAGTAATTTGACATCTGCATCTTTACTGAAAAAGTTAACTAACTCCAGATCTATGTTGTCAGCCCTATCATGACTTTATAATCTGATGGGATTGTGGGCACTTGCTTTGAAAATATACATTTTGATTTATCACTCATTTTGATATACAATTTTATTACTTTAGAATCAGAATTAAATTTAATAACTTTTTAACAGAAAAACTATGTTTTTGTATTATAAAAATCCAGATTCACTTTTCAAAAAAATAGCAGGGTTATAAATGCATGAATTTTCTTTTTGCAAACAAAAAACTATTGGAATTATGCTGGATAAAGTTGACAAACACATCCGTCTAACATAATTCTTTTTATCTATTTAGTTTGATATTTCCTTTGGGAATTGATACTTCCTTTGGGAATTTTCCTTGAAAACTAGAAATTTGGAAGCTCCCTTAGTCCGTTTATACCACTATAGCCAAATAATTTAGACTGAGCAATTTCCGGAAAAAAAAACATAATTTAGAGTTCTAGAATCTGGAAAATGTATAAGACCAGAAACCAGCAAATCCAGTGTCTTCTTGATGTGTCCTCGGATGGAAGGACAGAAGGACAAAAGGATGCAAAATTTTATTCCACATCTTTTAAAAGGTTAATCCCATTCATGAGAGCTCATGACTTAATCCTACTAAGAGTGATTAGGTTTCGGCCTATGAATCTGGGGAGAACACATTAAGATCATATAAGAAGATGAGACATAAAAATCAGAAGTAACTGCATAGTCTACCTCTTGATACAGCCTAGGATAGGAAGGCAACAGAACGTTTTTCTGCCATTCCCTTGGAAAGTACTTATTTAGTCATTGAAATGCAGCAGAATTTACCAACTCTGTCACCAGGAAAAAGAAAATTTTTATCAACAATTCTAAAGCAAACGGTAGCCCAAGGAATGGGGCCTTTGAAAACTAATATACCAAATCCTGCTTTTAGCTCTTTGGAACGTGGACTGGGACAAAACAAAGCTCTCTGAAAATAGTAGCAAAGGGAAGATCATGGATGGAACAAATTATTTATTTCTCTGAAAACCAGATTATTTTATACTTCCATGGTCTCCATGCCACATAATTAAAATGTGCCAGCAAAGAGTTCAACAACAGTAAAGTATGTATAGGTCTGTACCTCGTTTATTATAAATAAAACTATCTTCGGTTACATGTATACTATCATTCTCTTTTTTCCATATTTTTAAAACTTCAATATGTATGTGCACCATTTTCATAATACAGGCAAGTTTCAAATTCTTTGACAGCTCTCACGGCCTCAGAGTCCTATGTCTCTTCCTAAAAAAAATCTAAACAAGTCAAAAGTATATTCCCTCTTTAGTGGAAAGAAGACATAGTTTGGTGAGATCCACAAATCTGCCCTTCAGTGAAATGCTATCATCATCTCTTCCCGGTTGTGGCAACTATACATATGTTCTCTCACGGTGAGGATCAACAAGTTAAAATGTTGACAAGAAACAGGTGACACATTAAAAATGAGTCATTATATCTGAAAACGTAGCTCAGTGGTAGAATGCCACATGAGTTTTGCAAGGTGTATCTTCATGGCTGTCACGAATACCAGACACGAATAAAATAGTTTCAAGTCTAAGGTAGGAATGGATTACGGTTTCTAAGTGTGATTTTTGAATCTTCAAACACAGAGCTTTATCATCTCAACGCACTTTTGTATTGAAGCTCTAAGTTTTTCTAAAGAAAAATTTTACCGTTAATTCAAACTCATGATACGTATTTATATACACCTCTAGCTATACTGGGAAATAAGGAAGTTGATCTTCACATATTTCAGATTCACTGGCCCATGTAAATGACTAGAATCATGGTGGCAGGATCATATGAGAAAACTCAACCACAGAAATGAGCTATTCACTACTATTATGATATGAATCTGTAATGTTCCCCCAAAGCCTCATGTTTGAAAGGCGATTCAATCACAGGGCTTAATTCTTTTATTTCCTCTATGATTAAGAAGCGGGGCCTGATCAGAAGGGGCAGATCACTGGGATATGATCTAGAAGGGTATATGCTAGCTCTGTCCTTCCTCTCAGACTCTGCTTCCTGGCTGTCATTGGGATGAACAGCTTTTCTATGGCTAGACCTCCACCATTACAGGCTGTCCATGGGTGGACTGAGGCCTGAAACTATTAGATAAAATATACTTTTCCTCCTGGTGATGTTTTAAAATATATGTCATCTTATTAAGGGGATTAAGAAACAGTTAATTCATAAGGCAGAGCGTACAGTGTGAGTGATTAACTTATATGGACCAGCAAGTGAGGAAAGAAAACCCACCCTGGACCTGAGTGACCAACCCAATAGATCGGTATTTCAAACTAAATAAAAAGGAAGGACAAAGGAAGATTATTATATCTTCTTTTGGGAGATCTCCAGCCTTCACCATAATCTCTAGACGTTGGCTCACTCCTGTCTTCGCACCACCCATCTCCATCGGAGATTAGCTCCAATCTTTGGGTCTTCACCATTGCCGTCAGCCGCCGAACCACGGCACAGAGTCATACTGATTACTCTACAGTCTGGGACTGGTGTTCTTCTACCTCACATCTGAGAAGCTACTGAACCTTCTAGTTCTTGCATCTGAGGATGAGCATTTTGGACTCTCTTTTTGGACTTGTGAGCCATTCTATTAAGTATATTATAAGCAATATATATAATATTACTTATATATGTGACCTATTTTTATTAATTCAGTTTCTCCAAGAACCCTAATAGATATACTTCCTAAAGTTATGGATATTGTGCATTGTGTTCCAACAACTAAAAAGTAACTAAGATAAAAATTGGTACCAGAGAAGTCTCATGGTCAGTGCGACTTTACCTAAACATGTGATCCAGAAATCTTTGGCTGTGGCTTATGGGAGGAGTTTTGGAAACGTTTGGAGAGGCCAACTAAAGACACCTTGGAATGCTGGAAATTGAGCTTGATGAGAGATTCTGGTTAGCACTCAGAAGGTCAGAATCCTGAAAGAAGTTAAGATTGGAAAGGCTGGGCTTAAGAGGTTTCAGATGGGAAGGAGGATTCTATTGGCAATCAATCTAGAAGCCATACATCCTACACTCCAGCAAAAGGTGTGTTGATATGTTACCCCTGTCCTATGACTTTGCCTGAAACTGAGATTAGGTGTGGTGGACTACTTAATCAAACAGAGAAAATTTTAAAGTTGCCTAATATTTAGGCTGTTGCATGGGTATTTAGAGCTTTTTAGCAAAAGCTGCCCTGAGAATAAAAAAAAAAAATGCAGAAGAAAAAGATGAAAAAGTGTGCAGTTTTGCCAAACCGAAAACTAGTGAAAATTTGAGGCAGAGGAGAGTTTGGTTGTTGAAAAGATTAGCATTAAAAAGATGTCAAATACTTGGAATCAGGGTTATAAGAGAGATGCCTTGAAGGCATCTCGGGAATTGGCAGGACCCCACCTCTTACACATTCAAGGGTGCAAAGAATTGGCTTTTAAAAGAGAGCTGCAGGGCTTACTGTAGGGAACCTTAGGAAAATGAATCTCCACAGAGTTCAGCCATCTGAGAACTCAGAGGCCACTACAGCCATGATCCAAGGCGTAAGACTTTGGCACCACCCAGAAGGCGATGGCTTCACTGGCATACAGAATGCAAGGATTGTGGGATCAGGAAGGCTTCCACCCAGACTTCAGCAGGAAGCTCTGGAGGCCAGGCAAAATGACCCTGAAAGGGCAGTACATCAAGTGAAGATGAAGGAGGAAGTGCAATGGGGAGCCCAGAAATTTGGAGATGCCAGGAATGAGAATCACTTGCTGAGGAAGGCCACAGGCTATGAGGGGACCCAAACAAAAAGAAGCCTTGAAGGTTGCAGGAGGAGGCAAAGCTTTAGCTGTGGGGCTACCCCCAGCCATAGGAGCTAAAATATTGCCACGACTTTCCCCAGGTAATGGAAATAGAGTGACAGGATTTAATGGAGCTGCACAATTTAGTGTTAGCCCTGTTGGCTTTCAGTCTTGATCTGGTCTGATTGCTTTCTATTCTATTTCTCTTTTTTGAAATGGAAATATTTATGCTATGTTGAATGCCAGAGGTGTTTAACTTTTCTTTGATTTTCATGGGAGCTCACAGCTAAGGGTTTGCCTTGAGTTTCAGAAGAGCCTCTGTACTTGACATTTTAGCAGTGCCAGAACTGTTAAGAATTTGACAACTCTTAGGGATGGACTAAATGTTTTTTGTATAAGGAGGTAGACATGGGTCTTTTGGGGGCCAGGGACAGAATGTGGCGGTTTGGATCTAGAATGCCTCGTGTTTGAAAGGTGACTCAATTTAGTTCCTCTGTTGTGAAGAGGTGGAGCTTGGTTAGAAGTAGAGAATCACTAGGGCTTGACCTAGAAACACATGTGCTAGCTTCACACTTCCCTTCACACTCTACTTCCTGTCCACCAAGGGATCTTCTCTCCAGCTAAGGCTTCACCAAGCCTTTCCACCCTTGTGGGCCAGGCCACCCATGAGTGCACTGAGATATATTCTGAAACTATGAACTAAAATAAACCTTTTCTCCCTTAAGCTGTGGCATTAGGCATTGTGCCCCAGCAATGAAAAAGTTCATAAGACAACTACTTTCTTTTATTAGGCCTCATACAACAGTATATTCTGAAATCTGAGGCGGAGCTTAAGAATTTTGAGTTTATGAACAAATTTACACACAGGGTAAAGAATAAAATAGGCAGAAATGCAGCAGTAATGTTTTTTAACTTGTTTTGGCTAAAAGCAATGATAGTCCAGATACATTTAGTCATTAATTCAACTTATTACAGTCTGCATTCTCCTGAAAGCAAATTGAGACAGTTTTGCCTTATTCAGCAAGTCCTCAAATCTTCATAGGTTTAGTGCTCATCCTCTGGGACACTTGTTTCTTATCAACCAATCCAATATACCTGCTACTCCATGCTCATCTGACTTGATTAGCACAATATCATCAATATAAAGAAGATCACAATGATATTCTAATACCAGATTTATCCAGTGGATTCACTAGTAATATTGTCTTCCATTTCTGATTGTTTTTTCTTATATTAGGGCTAAAATACAAGACATTGGCTAAATTAGTGGTCTTATGCCATGTTCTGGAGGTTATACTAGCCTGCTCTATCAAAAATGTCATATCTGTCAAGTAAAGTACAATTAAGGCTACTATTTTGCTGGGTTTCTGGTAATTTATTGTCTAGGGAAAGTGTTGTCAATTTCAAATAGTCAGTATAGTAGATATTCACATCCTTTGATTATAATGCAAGACAGTTCAAGGGAATAATAAAAATCATTGAATAAAAGTACCACTTTGCTGGGCATGGTGGGATATGCCTGCAATCCCACCTATGCAAGAGACCAAGCAAGCAGTTTCAAAGTTTAAGGCCAGCTTGAGACCCTGTATCAAAATAAAACAAAAAGTACTGAGGGTGTAGCTTAATGGTAGAATGCTTTCTCAGCGTGCACAAGGTCCATGGGTTAATGTCCAATACGATAGTTGGGAAGAAATGGAACCTATATATTTGGAAAATTTAAAAAGAAAAGCACAATATAAAGAAAAAGAATCATACAGAAAAATTTTAAGTGTTTTAACTAAAAGTTAAAATATTACATTTCAAACATTGTGGAATGCAATGAGGTGTTTGAAATAAGACTGTCATGATTTCTAGGCCAACATGGGCTACATAGTGAGTTCAGGAACAGCTAGATTCAATGGGACAGAGTGGAGAACTCAGTAACAAACTCACACAATAATCTCACCTGATCTTTTTAGATACTAAGGATTGAACCCATGTGTGCTCTACTTAGAGCTTCATCCCATTCAATTTTAGTTTTGTTTTGTTTTGTTTGAGACAGAGTCATTCTGAATTGCCCTGGCTGGGCTCAAACTTGTCATCTTCCCGTCTCAGTCCCTCAGGTAGCTGAGATTGCAATAACATCCTACTGCATCCAATTCAACTGATTTTTGACTGAGATGCAAAAATAACGTAGTAAAGGAGGAATATTCTTTTGAATATGAATGGTGCTGGAACAAATGGAGTTCTACAAGCAAAATAGTGAACTTCGATGTGAACATACTTTATGCACAAGTAAATTCAAAATGAATCCAGACTTGATTAGAGAATTCAAATTTGTATAATTTTATATTATAATCCTTCAAGAAATAATATAGAAGAAAGTTCTTGGTATCTATAACTAGATGAAGAATTCTCAGACTTGATACCAAAAGCAAAATCCATTTAAAAAGTAATAAAATGCACTTAATCATTTTTTTAAAGACAGTTTGTCCTGGGTGTTGAATCTGAGGCCTCAAGCATCTTAAGCCTCCACTCTGCTATTGAACTACATCTCCAGCCCCTAAGTCAAAACACTTTAGTGTAAAATATGTTTGTAAGATATGAAATTTTAAAAAGTATTTGCAAACATCTTTGGTAAGGGGCTAATACCTAAAATATATAAGAACCTTTAACCTTAAATATATTTTTAAAAAGCACAATCTAATTAAAAATGTAAAGAGGGTACGAAGAGTCATTTCATCAAAAAGGATTTATGTATATCAAATAAACAAACAAAAAGTGCTTAACAACATTAGCTGTTAGAAAAATGCCAATGCCATACATTCCAGAAATTATAGTTGTAGGCATTTATTATATAATGAGAGGAGATGAAATGACAACTTATCTCACCTGAAAACCTACTTGCTAATCTTTGAAACAAGTTTGCTTGTGATATTCCCAAATCTGACACAAACCAGACAATGCCTTTCAACAGAGAAATTGTTAAGTGAACTGTAAAACCTTCATACGATGAAATATTCCTTGACACTAAAATGACGTCAGCCACAGATACACACAATGTGGAAGGATCTTCAGAGAATTGGCTAAGTGAAAAAGTCAAAGCAAAAGTTCACGTCCCAAGGGATTGTGCTTGTATACATTCTTGAAAAGATGAAATGATTGACACAAACAGATTAGTGGTTGCCAGTAGCCCAGGATCCTGGGAAATAGTGAAAAAGACAGATGTGGCCACAGGAGAACAGTAGAAAGATCTCCATTGTGGTGGAATCATTTTGTATCCTGACTGTATCAATGTCTATATCCCATACAATACAATGCACCATGTTTACATTGAACTTGAATGCTTTGTACATATTTTGTATATATCCTGTCAAAATTACAAACCCTTCCCCTCTCCCTTTCTGACCATCCCACACTCTCACCCTCCCCATTTAGTTCTATGTTTACTTTTGATTTTATGCTACAGGTTTGTAGACATTTCTACTGGGGAAAATTATGCAATGGATATAGTAGAACTCTATGTTTTACTTTATATAACTGCATGTGAATCCATCCAAAAATGTTTAAATTAATAAAAGATATCAAGAGGATACTATTAATAACTTATACCAACAAATTTGAAAAATCAATAAATTCATGTACATATGAAAATATATGCTCATGTATTATTGATAGTTTCCTAAAACTGTTTCTAAACATGTCTGGCTCATTTTACATTTGTGGGAAGATTTTAAACCATGATTTCAATCTCTGTAATAGTCACAGAACTTTTCGAACTTGCTTTTATAATCTGTTTAGTAGGTAGGACTGAAAGTAGGTAAATTTGTGTAAATGAATAGCTGTAAATGTGCAAACATACATATCTACAATATAAATTATATGTAAGATATAGGTAAATAAATAATGCATATGGCTTAAAACAACTCAACTGTTAATAGTCCCTCACATGTTGTAACATTGCAATAGCTAAGACTTTCATTTGTGGTAAGTTTACATAGGATAGAGCAGGAGGAGATGCTGTCCCATGCATGATACTTCTGGTATTTGAGACTTACAGGGGAAAGAGTAACTATGGAGTCTATGCTAGAGTCTGCTAGACTCTAGTGACACAGTGAAGAGAGAGAATGACATTCTCAAGTTATAAATAATAAGGTCATAGAAGATGGATCCTAGTATCCAACACTCCATGGATTACCAAGTCATCAAATTTGAATCTTTGCTGAAGGATTTAGAAGAATGAAGAGTAGCTTTTTATTCTACTTAGGACTTAATACATTACTTTGCATTCACCAACACCTGAAACGTGTCTTTTGATTGGTAGATTTTGTTTTCCAAAGATTTCCATCGGGCTGATAGTGACCACTCACCATCTGCCAAGATTCCTCTCAACCCTTCTAGACTGTTCTTCCTGCCCAAGGCACTCACGACATGGGCCGCGTTAATAGGCCTTCCCTTGCCCTACAGCTTCCATGGGTCTTGGTCCTTCCTCAGTCAGAAGCTGCAGGGAAAGAAAAGAGTAGGGATAAAGGCCACCCAGGTGTTGTCTCTGTGAAGTCACCGTCCTGGCTATGCTCCTGACTAAAAGGGACTAACGTGTTTTACTCGATCTTCTTTGGAGTTTCCAAAAATCTCTCCTTCTTTCGATTTTTTCAGGCCTCATAGGTGACGATTCTGCTGCCACCGATTCCAGGACAGTGTTGTGGTTTTTCCTCTACACTGACCTTTGTGGAGCGTCCCTCTGTAAATAATCTTCCTACATTGTCATAACTTAAAATTGTTATCTATTTCCCTGCTGAAAACTGACCTATGTATTTATAACCAGTGCATACCATTAGTGGTTAATTTGGAAGGAACATAACTCCAGAAAGAACACAAACTTTGGGGAAAAATCTTGATCTTTATATAGGAAATCTACAGACTCAGTCTCACCAAAATTAGACAGAAAATTTTGCACCAGGACTTTTTCCTCCTTATCTCCCTTCTGGTCAGACACCCTATACAGCCTCCCCTAAAATCAAAGCTAACAATTCCTTATGGGGTTGTCTTTCTAGCTTTGCCCTCCACAACCCAACACTTGGTAGAGTGTATATGGGGAGGAAAGTTGAAGACAGAGTGAATAGGCAAGACCTACTGGCATGCATCTACTTCAGAATGTTTTAAGGAGTGTTTTTAAATTTATATGTTGTGCCATATAAAATCTTATTTAAAAAAAAGTTTTCATTCTATCAACTAAAAAGTTTTAGCAGCTGGTTTAAGTCACTTCAATAAGTAAATGCTAACAGACCAAAACTCTGAGATTTTAAAAGAAACTACCTCTAATGGTAGAAATATAAGTAACAATAGAACTGGTCAATGCACAAGAGATTTTTCAGGTTATTCCAGTGCCATGTATCTCAAACTGTGTCCCATGAGGGATAGCGTGTTATGCATAGTCACTCACAAACCCTGAGAGTCTGTTTCTTTGTCAACACATATGCCTTCTTGGTCGTTTTCAAATCCCAATCTCCAGTTGAGTCGGTCTTTTTCCAATTATTTTTATCTTCTTCTAGGAATCCTTTCCCAGCTAAGTAATAACCAGGCCTCAGCAATTACCATCTGGTACTACTTAGTGGGTTCCAATTTGTGAGTCATGGAATTGCAGAAGCTTGGAATTAGCAGGGACTATCAGTCACTTGGCTCAATTTCCCTTCCCCATAGAAGTCCTGCTCTAATTTTCTCAGCAAGTGGTCCCTCAGCCACCTGAATGTATTCAGGTAAAATGAAAAATCCTCTTACAAGTCAACTTCTTCTGTGAGAGATATTTTCTCTATAGTAACACAAAAGATATATGTTTCTGGGCATGACACCAACCAGTTGTAACCATTTCCTCTACCTCCAGCAAGTCTCACTACTGACTATTGATGGAACAACCCACCAACTATTAGCTAAAGGTAATTATGCCTTCACTTTGTCTTGTTGCTCAAATTATCCATCATCACCAGATATAAAACTATTTCACTGAGGACATTTGACAGTTTCTAGACTTCTCATCTAACTCTCTCCTAGATATATTTCAATTTTTACTTTATTCTTAAAATTTTTGTTCAATATAGATAGAACACGATGCAGGAGGCATGTTCTGTTCAATTGAAACTTACAGCCACCTTGCACAAGACATCAGACTGATAATGTCACCAGGACATAATATTTCACAGTCACTAGACACCATCATCCCAGCTAATATCAAATCAACCACAATGCTTTCTTATTTTTCATGAGTCTTAATACACCCATTTATCCCCATCCTATATTTGTATTTAAATTCATTGATTTAAGTATCACAAGGTGGATACACTCTTCGTAATTATACAGATGAAAGCAATACCCTCAGATGGGGTATTTTGAGAGTATCCTACAACTAGTAAGAAGCTTAGCAGAGACTTGATGCCTGGTTTGAAAAATATCAGTACTTTTTTTAGCCATATGACTCATTTATATTTTCTTCATCAAATATAACCTACCAGTGTCTTTGTGCCTGCTAGACATTATTCTAGATCCTGAGAAAAGTGTTGATTGAAAAGCTCCTTATGAAATTATGTTTTAGTCGAGAATATAACTTATTTATAATTATATTGTTGCAGAGACTATGATTTATAAGCTTGAAAACATTTTGCTCATGTTAAAGGATATCCAAAAACATAGAGAGAAAAAGAATAGTCGAAAGTATAAATAGCCACAACTATATTAGGTATTACACTTAAAATACATCAAGTTTATAATTTTTCACTTGTGTTTGAATTTTGCTTAAAATTCAGGGATGCCGTTATCCTGCACTGAACAGACAGAAAAATATGAATAATTGTGCTTTCCACAGCAATAAGAAGAAGACACCAGAGGGATTTCAGAGTTTTATTTACATTAAAGCTATAAAAAATAGTGAATGACCTCTTAATTGAATAAATCCTTAAGGAGAAAAAAAGATGACCAAAAGGCCAGTCACGTCTGTGCCTGAGAGCCAATGATTAAGCCACATCCAAACAGCAAGAGGACCTAATTTCTCCTTTGAAGAGGAAAACAAATTTCAATGACACTATGGAATAGAGTAATGAATTACAAACCGAAAGACCTCCAACTGCAAGAAGAAAAAGAAGAGAGCAGGAGGGAAAAGGAGGAGCAGGAGGAGCAAGATGAATCTGTCCATTCTTTTCCATAACATTTTTTGCTCAATCGTAGAAGTAAATAGAGTAGAAAATGCAAAACAATTTTTGTTCAGTCTTCCAGTTTAGACATGCTTACATTCCAAGGTCATACAGTTGAATTCAATTGTGAGCCCTAACTGACTGAAGCTGCTGTCTAATCCCATACACGCTCGTATCAGGACAAGATCAAAGAGACCATCATACTGTAGAGAGATTCAGAGTTAAGACTGAACCACTAGAGTTGGAGGAATAGCACAGCAATTAGAGCTCTTGCCTAGCAAGTGCACAACCCTGAGTTCAATTCCCCAACACCACGTAAGCTGGGTGTGGTGGCACATGCCCATAGTGTATAATCAGAGTTCTAGAAGGAAAGGAGATATGTGAAACATAAAAATATTTGAAGAAAAATGGTCAAATTTTGCTTTTTATGAATATAAACTGGAGGAATGGCCCAGAGGTTAAAAATGCTTGCCTAGCAAGCACTAAGACAAGCACTAAGTACCCAAGTTTGATTCCCTAGTACCACATAAGCTGGGCATGATGGCACACGCCTGTAATTCCAGCACTCGGGAGGCTGAGACAGGAGGATTGCCCTTAGTTCAAGGCCAGCCTGGGCTATAGAGCAAGACCCTGTTGCAAAAAAAATTTTTTTTAAGAATGTAAATTAACAGATCCAGAAGTCAAATAAACATCAAACAGGATTAAAACACAGTATAGTCAAACTTCTAAAAATGAAAGATAAATCAAAAATCTTGAAAAACGTTAGAGGGAACACTTCACAGTCAAAAAGGAACATAAAGGAACAATGATTACAGCTGACTTCTCATCTGAAACCATAGGAGCCAGGCGATGATGGAATGACCTTTGCTATGATAAGAAATCAATCTAGAATCCTACATCTAGTAAAATATGTGTAATGTCCCTAAGAAATAAGTCAAAAATAGATACATTTTCAGGAAATAATGTTTGAAATAATTCATAACCATCAACACTACAACACATGCGGATGGTTAGTAACTGCCACCCACCAGGTGCTTGTCGCACTTGCCATTGTTACAGTCGAAACGAAGTCTCCCAGCACTGAGTCACCCTCCTGGAGGCAAGTCTCTGTGCGGAGACCCAATCTGCTGGTGGCACAATTTCTAATTGCCATCATTTTTAAAGATGCTAATCCAGAATAAAGGGAAATTTTATGTTATTACAAGTTGTTTTTAAAAATTAAATTTGTATTAACAGCATATCTCTTATTAATATCATGATATTGTTTCACATACCACTAGCCCTGCTTCCAGTCAAGGGGGTTGGAATTTAGTTGGGAAGAACAGGATCTTCGTATTTCTTGAGCTATCAAGTATATAGTATTGACTTTACAATTTAAAAGGTATACCATTTATGAAGACAATAACCAAATGAGAAAACAGAGAAAAATGTCTGTAGCAGATATAATACATAGATTTCATCATTTTAACAAGACAAAGACAAACACAAAAGCAGCCAAATATGAACAATAGAAATAACAATCGTAACTTAAAAAGGAGGAGACCTGCATGGTCAGTAAATGTATTAAGAGAGGCTCAATCCCAATAACAAAGAGGAAAATGCAAATTTGAACAACAATCCCAGCTAGTTGGGAGGTTAGCATAGGAGAATCCCAAGTTTGAGGCCAGCCTGGGTACCGTGTCTCCAAATAAAATGAAAAAGGTTCTGGACATAAAGCTCAGTGATAGAGCATTCGCCAACCATGGGAGAGGACCTGAGATCAATTCCCAGTTTTCCTAAAATACACTGAATAAAATTCAGTACACATTGCTTGGTGCTAACTTGCTGTGCCGCTCACTGCCTGTATAACTGTGCCGGTGACTTCCCTGTGCTTTGGTCTCCTTGGCTATAAGGTCCAGATGCCTGTTGTAGCCACCTCCTTGTGTCGTTACTGGAAATAAATGCCTTACCCTTTGCAGGGTCCTTGAAACAGAACGATTGCTGCTTTTATTGCAAAATATAAATAAGTAAATTAGTAAATAAAAGTTTTCCAAGCGGTAGTGAAGGCATACTAATCTGATTCTTAACTACTTCTAAAAATTATAACAATATTACAGAATAGCAATGATATAAGGTTTATAAGGCACTGTTACTCTGGAAAATGCCAGTTATGTCTACTTTCCATCAAATTGTGGTCCTATTATTTACAACAAATAGGTCCTCATGTTTGAATTAACAGGAAGAGTTTCATCAGGGCACTTACCTCAAAACTGCTATATCTGATTTTTATATGAACCTCAATTATTTCTAAAAGTTCACCCTGAGTTCAACACACACGGGCACACACACATACACACACACACACACACACACACACACACAATTTTTTTTACCAAATGCAATTCCATGCCCTTGTTCACTCTTTGTTTCACACAGAGCATATCATTTATGTAATATTGTGTTATTCAGATGAGATAATAAAATTATTGTTATTATCTTGCCTGTTTTATAGCATTATAAAATTAGCTGTATTAGAGGCACACAGCCTCATATTAATTTTTTATTAGTTTATGATAAAAGATACATTTTTTTCACTGCTATTTATAACATGTCTATGCATTGACACATTTATTTCAAGTTAATAATGATGACACTTTTCCCAAAAGTTTAATTTGGCTGCAGGTTGACAAGGAAGCCTTCCTTTGAGAGGCAACCTTCTATTTCCATCTACCTGAATTAAATCAACATAGCAGTTGAAGATTTTGATGAAAGTATCTTTAAAATATGAAGGTAGAGCACCAACATTTTACCAAAAATTATTGTTAACAAGACCATACTGAAGTTCCTTAAGTTTTACACCTACGTTGGCTTTAACCTGGTACTTCTAAACAAAAAGAGCAGTGACTGTGATTCATATTTTTTCCTTTGGACTACCAACCTCTTTATGTTATATTTATCAAGAACCAAGACAGTAAACGACTACAATCTGTATAACAAAATATTTTGCAAATCAAGTTGTTTCTAAATCTTTGCTTATGATAGAATTGAGGGCAGCCCTAATTAAATTGTCAGTTGACACATCATTAACATAATTTGTATGGTAATTACACTAAATTTTAACAATATAACTCATCATGAGCACAAATAATTGACAAAGCTTAGCAAAATACTTCGAGTCCCATTCACTTATTTATGCAAATGAGATTTCTTAGCAGATGCAGCTACACCATTAAAGAGCAGGAATAAGAGTAATGCTGAACTCATCTTTTTAGCAATAAGTATTGTTCTCTGGGTACATAAAGTAACTGGAAAAAATGGCTTAGGCATATTTCTTCAAAATATACTTCTAACGAAATGTAATATTTATTCTTTATAACTATTCACAAAACAATTATATTGCTTTGACTAACTTTGTACCACTACTCAGGCTAATAACTCAACGTAGAATGAAATAATGTAATATTCAAAGCCTTTTGGTTATAGAGAAGAGTTTTTAAATTTTTGTTTTATCTGTTGTTATAGAGAAACACAATACTGAATGAAAAAAATATTTTCAAATGTTAAAAATGCACTGGGATAAAACTATGGAGTGGAAAAGAAAGGCCAGCTCCAGGGGGGGGGAAGAAACAGGGAGAACTCCAGCCTTCCACAGCTCAGTTGTTTCTTGTTTCTTTGCGTTCACGGTGGTGCCTGTCAACCTGCTTGGACACTCTAGTAGTTGTATTTTTAAAAGATAATGTCTAAAATTAATCAAAAATCACATCATTTGCCACTATTCAAAATAAAATGAAGATCTTAGTTGTGCAAAAAAAATATTCAGTTTTTCAAATTTGTTATAGAGGATTCACAATCAAAAAAAGGTGCTTTAAAGAAATCCTCATACGTGCATTTGGAGAAATACAAACGAACATCATTCAAGTGTTGCTTGAAATAAGGAAAACTTGGGAGCAATCAACTATCCATCAACAGAAGAATGAATAGCAAATTTCTGAGAAATAAAAATATATACTGCATGCACATTTAAAGGGACTACTACTTATGAAGAACAAAATGATCAACCGGAGGTCCATGAGCCAACAGTGATGCCTGACAGAAAATATGACGTTCATACAAGAGATATTTTATTGTCATAAGCATTTTATCTGGAAATAACATTTAAAATAGTGAAATGTATCATTTAACAAGAAAATACAGAATAAGTTTTAAAACATGCATGGAATTAAGCATGACATTTGTGATTGAGACTCATTGTGGAGAAGGAGAGAGAGGGACCAGGAGTAAGGAGCTGCAACTCAATTTTTTAAAAATTAGAAATATGAAGCAATTGTAGTAGAACATTAGGTTTATCAAAAACACATAGAGCTAGGAAGGGGGCATGCAGGTTGCCATAGACTCATTGATGTATGTCTGAGTCACTACCTAATGACAAGACCTAAAATTAGAAACAAACTATTTTTTTAAAGCAACAACAACAAAATCTAGTAATACAGCGCATCCTTAAATGACAGAGGGAAGAGAATAAAAAGAAATACAGGCTTCCGGTCAAGATGGTGACTGAGTAACAGCACTGCACAATGTCTCCTCATCAACTCACTTAAAAAGTCAAGAAGAAAGTTAGAAAAAGCGTGCTTGGTGTAGCTAGGAAAGAGAGGAGCACCCCTCAAAACTGAAAGGCGACGGGCGGGAGGCCAGAAACTCCAAAGGACCATCGAAACTGGAGGGGAAAATAAATCCCCTCGGTTAAGGAAACGGCCATAATGGGCTGCAAATGGCAGGCAGCTGCTGACGAGGAAAGCGCGTGGGGACCTGAACATCAGACGGAGCAGAGCTGGGAGAGAACGGAACACACAGCAACGGGACAGGAGGCTGCGGGCGGGTCTGAAATCCTGAAGTCACATCAGATGAGGAGGAAAACAGCCGACTTGGCGCAGTCCCAAGCTGCCAGGCATCCACAGATCACAAACAAGGTCCAGAGGCCAGAACCTCAGCCCGAGGTAAACGCAGACCCAGATAAGTGGGAATTATTGGCAGTGGGCAGCCCCAGCCTCTGAAGCACCAACCCGCGGGTGTGTGTACTACAAACACAGCGAGGGCTCCCCCTAGAAAAGGCCCCAGGATCCCAGATCAGAAACAGGGCTCAACAGCCGTCACAGGCAGTGACGTCAGTAGGAGCCATTCTCTTTCCTGCACACCAGAGACAGTCAGAGGTAGCAGAACCATGGGGAAATGTGGTAACAAATCTTATACAAAAAGATCTGACTCCCCAGGGGATGGTACAAGGGCTGCCGAAATTGCAGAACTCAAAAAACAGATGGGCACGAGTGATGGTGACTTCTGGGCCCAGATAGCCAGTGAAATAAAGCAGGAATTAAAGCGGGAATTATTAAAGCAGGAAGCAAACCAGGACATAAAACAGACAGAGCAACAGCTACAACAACGTTTAGCTAAGCAAAAAGCAAGCCTTGAAAAGAAATTAAAGGAGAACAAAGAAGAAATGGGGAAGCGCGGTTACAAATCTCCTACAAAAAGACCTGAAACCCCAGGAGATGAAGTCAGGGTAAATAAAGATGAATATGGCAAAAATGATGGCAATTTCTGGGCCCAGAAATTCAATGAATTAAAGCAGGAGTTAAAGCAAGAAATAAAGCAGACAGCACAAGAGCTACACCAATACATAGATAAGCAAAAAGCAAGCCTTGAAAAGCAGCTAGAGGAGACCAGAGAAGAAATATACCAGAAGATAATGAAGACAAAAGAAGAAATTAGAGAAGAACACAGCAGAGATATAGAAAAATTGAATGCAGATATTCAGGACATGAAAAACACACAGGTAATAATAAGCAACCACTTTAAACAACTTCAGAATAGAATGTCAGACCTAGAAAATAAAGTGACTAAGCTGCAACATACAGGCCATGAAGAACACAAAGCAAATAAAGAAAGCGAATCATTGCAACGGCTGATAGACGATTCAAGGAGAAACAACCTCAGAATTATGGGAATCCAGAAGACTGAGGACAAAACAAAAGGCTTAACGGACATGTTTAATGAAATAATGGAAGAAAATTTCCCAAATTTAAGAAAAGAAATGAACATGGAACTATTGCAGGCATATAGAACACCAAACAACTTTGATCAGAAGAGATCCTCATCATGACACATCATAATTAAAATTCTAGAAACCCAACACAAAGAGAAAATACTAAAAGCGGTAAGAGAAAAACAGAAGGTGACCTACAAAGATAAGCCCATCAGGATAACGGCAGATTTTTCAATCCAAACTCTAAAAGCTAGGATATCTTGGAGCAGTGTCATCCAAGCACTAAAAGAACATAAATGCCAACCAAGACTGATATATCCATCAAAATTATCTTTCAATTCTAAGGGAGAACTTAAAACTTTCCATAACAGAGACAGCTTAAAGGAATTTGCAGCCACTGAACCAATATTGCAGAAAATACTTAAAGGAAACCTGGAAAGTGAAAGGGAGACCAGCGACACCAATGACCCCAGAGAAGAAGCAACAACAGCTAGAGGAGAATGAGCTGAGAAAAAAGTGTGTTGGTAATTAGTGAAATATGAGTAAATAAGCTATGAAAGTTAAGGAATCTGAAATAACTAAATTTGCCCTCATGTCTGTCATTTTAAGTATATTTATGTGGTATAGATTTGACTTCATTTAATGTAGCAATGTGATATAGTTTTAATTTTGTATTGTTGTCGCAATTCGCTTATCAGGTCACTAATGAAAGTTTATCCTGAGGAAACTGATTGATGTAAAGATAAGCTTGTGAAGGTACAAATATGCACCTTCCAGTATTCAGCTAAGGCAATTGAATTTTATGTATCTATTTATTTCTTCTCTTTCCCAAATTAACTAGTCTTTTGAACTACAAAAAAAATGCAACAAATCATATGAAAAAATAAAAAATACACAAAATAGCAAACCAAATAAAACTACAAAATGCAGTAGGTTAATAAATACACCAGTAATCTGAATACATGAAACGTGATTAAATTGCATATTAAAACACATATTGAAAACCTCAGACTTTTTTCTAAAATCAGCCATGGATGGCTTACAAAAACCCCACATCTTAGCTAAGTTGACACAGAAAAAGTAAAGGTAAGGGGATTTAAGAAATATCAGCCGAATTCTTCCCTAAGAAAAGTTAGGGCAGTGATATTACCGTCAGATAAAAAGAAATTGAAGGCAAGTGCAATCTTGATGGTGAGTGAACTCGCATAGTGAAAATTAGGAGCACGTTATTAGGACGATACAACTACAGATTTGTGCTCACCTAAAATGTCCACAGGCAAGCAAATAGCTAACAGAAGCACAGGGTATGTTGACAAGTTAAAATGCTAGAGAAAGAGCTGAGGTCACCTGGGTCGGGAGTGAAGTGACTTCTGCTCTTTGAAACCCTGGGATGACAGAAAATTTGGCAAAAAGCATATTTGGACATTATAGGTATAGAAGTAGAAATCTGTAGGGAGGGAGAGAGGAAATGAGGTAGAAAAAGAACACACAGAGAGAGAGAGGCTGACAGATAGACAAAGAGACAAGGAGAGACAGAACAATGACAAAAAATCCAGCACAGGTTGTTAAATCTTCAACAGATCCAAAACCTTCCATTACCACACTAGAAAGCTACTTTATAAGCATTGGCATATACGTAAAGGTTTCTTTCAAAGTGCTCTTAGGAAACGAAACTTACTTTCAGGTTCTGTCCAGTACAACTACCATGTGTAAACTACTCAGAGTTGAATTTAAATGCAGCTCCAAATTGTGGCAGTAACACACAAAGGCCACTAGATGTCAGTGTGACTTTATTTATGTTCATCTGTCCCACACTGTTGTTAATGTTCATCTAGAGTTAAGAAATTGCATCTGAGACCAAGTCTCAACGCCTTTTAAAGTTTAACTCAAATATCTGGTAGTAGAAAGTACTATTTATATACGCAATGTAATATTCAATGCAAACTAAAGTTGTGTCACACAGAAGTTTCCTAAATCTCTTTCTGCGTATTTTTCTTTTTTGCTTGCCGAGGCAGTTTTGTATATTTTGTATATTCTCTAGGCCTTTGAACACACAGAAGCAACCCAGGGCTTCCTACGCCTTTGGAACAACAAAAAAAGGCACGTTTCTAAATTGTGTGTAATTTGTATAAGTAATAAACTATTCCTCCTAAACAGACAGCCCCCGTGATACAAGCATTATGACAGAGGGAAAGGGATATTGAAAAATCATCTGTTCTAACATCTTTCATCTTTAAAACCAACAAATGGGAAATTGTTCTATTTTTAAGGCTCCAGGGAAGGAAGTCATCCGTCAGGAAGTTCTTCTTCCGGTCTAATCTAAATCCCTCCTGATGAGGTTTAATCCCACTTCCTCCACAGTGAGGCTTTCCAGGGAGGATAAAGGACATCCGCAGATGCCGCGAATAACCCTTCGTGTCCTGGACTGTGTGTACACGAGCTCTCCTGAGCTATGAAACGGATCTCGACCAAGTGGGTAGCTAGGCGCAACTGTCTAGAAAACCAGTCTTAGCTCCGAGGTTACCACTAAAAGAAACTCCAATGACAGCTTGTTGTAAAGTGATCCGACCTTGAAGTTCAAAGATCCGACTTTGCAATAGGCAGAGGTTCTTTGTGCCAGTACGGTTCTGTGTTACCTTGTAAGGTTCCATTGATATGGCCATTATTGAATACCTACTAGGCACAAGATGCCTTGATTAACCCTTAACACTGCGCACACCAGGTGTGCAAGTTAAAAGCAAATCCATTAGTATTATCATCATCACTGCTCTGATTACAACTGTTTTCCAAACAAGAAAATTGAGGTTCAGAAAAGTTCATTAATTTGACCCAAGTTGCAAAGATGGTAGGGAACTCAGCTTTCTTCTTTCCTTCTCTTTTCTTTTCCTTCCTTATTTTTCTCCTTCTTCCTTTCTTTCCTAAATTACAGAATAAGAACACTGGCTTAGTCACTTTTTTGTTGCTGTGACTCAATACATTCACAAATTTAGAAAAGTAAAGATTTGCTTTAGCTCACAGTTTCAGAAGGTCACAGTCCATTCAGAGGCGGCCAGCAGCCCTGAAGGAAAAGGTAGAGGAAGAGGTGGAGCCAACTCCTCACGACATCACAAACAGGAAGCCAAGTCCCATCAAGTCCAATCTCCTCTAGTCCGAGAGGAAGGTGGCAGCATATATATACTTCCAGGTGCTATCCCAGTGATCAGCCCCTCCTGGATCTAGGTGTGGGAGGTGTGGTAAGACTCCATTGCACACGCCTGTAATCCAATCCACATGTCTGTAATAAACCCCTCCAGGCCAGGCCCCAAGCTCACAGCAGCACACGCTTCTGTAGACAATCTATAATATCCAAATACATAAGACTTTTGGGGGACATTCCAGATCCAAACCACAATAAACATATTCACGAAGAATGAAAGCCAAACAATAAAAGCAAAAGGATGGAAGCTCCCACTAGCCATCTGTCCACAGTCCTCCTCCAGGTGGTCCCTACTAATACTCATCGGACATGTATCTTTCAGGGCATTTCCGTGCTTTCACAAAGAAACAAGAAGGGCAAAGGGAGAAGTAAGTGACTTCTTCAAAAGTGGAACGTGTTATACGTCCTAATCTGCAGTCCACTTCTTTCACACAAAATGTTCTCCTGGACAGCTAATGTGTATATTCTCTTTAACAGCGGCAGAATCTTTGTTCACAAAAATGTGCCACTTAGGCACACTTTCTCCCCAATATCTCCGCTTGCTCCCTTCCCAGCAGCTTTACATAATTGCTGTGTCTGTACAGCAGGTTTCAGCAAGGGAGATCGTTGGGTCTCAGGCAAGAGCAATATGAGTTCTGATAGGCACTGTCAAATCGTCCTTCTAAAAGTCTCTAGGTAGTTACCTCTAGCACTTACTAGTTCACTTTTTTAAAATCCTTTCCATGAGTTGGAAATCATATTATTTTCACAAGACAGGCAAAAAAAAGCATTGTGCAAAGAGGGTTTTTCCCAGAATTCTTTCCTTCTGTATTCATCAGATCTAGTAAGAGTTTCCACTGATGTCTTCAAATTCTCTCTTTATTGCCCTTGAATTCATCCATCAAACTGCACTTCAAATATCATATTTTTCAGTTCAATTTTTTTATGTTTTCTATTTCTTCATTGAAATTCTACATCTTTTTGCTCATTATGACCATTTTGTCCTTGGAAGTCCTTAAATAAATTTATGCTACCTGCTTTAAAGTCTTTGTAATATCTGATATAGCTTGGGTCATTGACTATTCAGTCATATTTTTCTATTTCGTCGATGGTCTGGTAATGTTTACTTGGATACTGGACAGTGTAGAGAATACATTAGACTCTAGACTCTAGTTTCAGGGTTTGTTTTGTTTCGGTTTGGTTTGGTTCGGTTTCTTCTGACAGTATTGAGTGTTGTCGTAGCTGGTAGGAAACTCCTATAGGCTCAGTTCTATGCCTTGAGGGCGGCTATTGCTATTTCACCTTTGTCATTAGCCCTGAGGCAGATCACTTAGATGTAATATTTTGTGTTTATTTCACAGACATCTTGAAAAATTAGCACACCCATTATACCTAGCAAGGCTCAAAATCCAACCTCTCCAGGAGCTGGAAACTCTGTTCTGCTCTGTCTCCCAGCTGCACTTTTCCTGTGGTCACCTTGGAGTTTCCTTGTGCTTGGGCAATCCAGGGCTCACTCAAGGACTTGAGAGAGTCTGAGTACATTTAGGCCCTTATCCGTACCCTTAGTGATCCTCTTTCTGACATTTTTAATCCCCCAACCTCTGCTCACGGTGTTAGCCCCAAACACCATCATCTGGCTCCTCAGACAGTAAGTCTGCTGAGCACTTTCTATCTGTCCTGGAAAGTTCATAATTCATCGATCTTATCCTATGTGATTTCTAGTTTCAGAAATCAAAGTCTTTCTAGTTTCTCTCTACTTTGACACCTCTCTGGTATGTTTTAATCATCGTTTATTTTTCCAGGGTTTGCAACTGTTACATACGGGAAGATTAAATTACTACAAATTACTGCTGCATGGCCAGAACAAGGTTGTATCCAGGCGACTTTTTCATTCACTTTCAGTTAGGTGGGAAATACCATCTTGCAGCAAAGATTTCAGAAGTGGAAAATCTAGAGTCCAATCTTTCATCTCCGAATTATAGGTTTCCACTTTTCAATCATCATTGCTTTACTAAGGTAGATATTGAAAAGAATCAATGCTTCCCTTAATTGAGACCATCTCAAACGAATGGTTATTATCTGTTTTTTTGATCCATTTAGTGTTTGTAATACATAGAAGCTTAGGATCTCACAAAGCCTTAAAAAAAAACCTTCCACCTGAAAGATGTGACTTTATTGTCTCTGCGGCCTCCAGTTTTGCAAATAATCCCTTGAAGCCTCTCTACGTCCACTTATGTAAATAAAGGAAGCTGTTTTAATTCATTATAAATGAACACACTGAACACATCAAGGGAAGGAGAGCCAGGTAAAAGAATTTCATGAGCTCAGAAGTATTAGGTGCTTATTTTCTAGAATGCGGTGTGGCAATTCCTGGTGGAATGGCCTATATCATGAGAGTTCCGGGTGGGTGCCATGCCACACAGGAAACAATTGTAGCCTGCCCCAGGGAGCAAGGCAGAGAGCTAACAAATTCAGTATGCATTGTGCTGCCTCATCGACACGCCCTCTGCGGGGCCTGCCCTCTCTGCTGGGTCACTGACCTTTATAAGTGCACAGTCATGGCCACCGCCTGACAGGCATGAAAAGGAGACAGACAATGGATGAGAAGGAGACACGCACAGAGGGGGAAAATGCACTCATTCAAGGGATTTACTGGTCAGGGATGTCATGTCCTAGGTCCAATTCCAGAATGTATGGGGCAGTGTTTAAGCCTTGCATAGCGGGCTGAATAAATACATGTAAGGAATAACTATTACCTAAATGTGAACATAAAAGTATTTCTGGGAATCACAGTCAGTTTTGGAGCAATGCAGAGAAGTACAGCAAGTTGTAAAAAAATTGTAACTAGCTTTTAAGATATTTAGATTTTTAGCACTAATTTGAGTGTCAAACATAATTTGAGTGCCTGATTTCAAAGGCATTTGAATTTAGGGTCTGAGTTTCCCAAAAGTCGCTTGTAACATCTGGTCACTTGATGCAAACCGTTGGGCCCCCATTGCTTCATCTGTACATCAAGTAGGTGGTGTCTTAACACGTTTCCCTCAGATTTTAGGATTTCCGTGTTTGTTGCTATGAATTCGTATCCTCAGATGATTTGTATAACTTCCTGTCCAGGAAGTTTAGAAAAGCTTGTCAAAGTAAAGATTTTCAGAATGTACTTCTGAAATTCCAAATGTTTCCTCAGCTCAATATGACTCTATTATTTTATATAGTGGAATTCTGCATAGACTTTTGTTTCTTTTTATTTTCTTTTTAAAAGGAATTCATCCCAAGTGAGAAAATATAGTGTTTAAAAATTAGTTCTCAAAGATGTTTCTTCTACCTCCAATAGTGTATGATTCTTATTATGAGTATATAAAATTATAAATTTTATCAATAAGAATTTTTCAGAGGCTCCTAACAGTATCAGTACATTACATATTTCCTCTACTGATTTTTGACCAACATACTATTCTGGAAAAAAAAATATTTGGCAGATGCATCTGGAAAGACACAGGTGTCCTGGGAGCTATGGTCTGAACAAGAGCATTGTCCTAGCTTCCCCACACACTTTCCATGCTTCAGAGACGGTCACAAGTGTGTTTTTGTTCACATTGGTCTATAACTCTTATAAACCTCTTTTACTTCCATCAACCCAGAGGTATCTCAGGCAGAAATGGCACCTTGCTTAGCATCCTCCCCACCACCCCCCCCCAAGTGCCCAGCAACTTCTTTTGTTTCTTGGAGCACCTCTCTTGAGTAGCATTGGTTTAAAGAAAGTAATCTAACACTAACTAAATCCGGCATAATGTGTGCATAGTAACCTACAGAAAAAATAATCAGAGGATGTGTTACAAAGTCAAACAAAAGTGATTTCTATTTCTAATCACTGAAAAATAATCCTTCCCAGTACTTCCCTCTATACATATAAATTAATATGTATAAGCAATATGCAAATAGTTCCTAAATTCAAAGAAAATATCTGGTGTTTTCAGTAGCTTTTACCCCAGAACCCACTCCTGTAGGTGATAGCAATAATTTTGCCACTTTGAAAAAAAAAAGTATTTATTACCACTTGGCAAAAGTAATTGAATAATTCTAGAGAAGATAATGTCAATATTCACTGTGACATGTAGGCAACTGTCCTTCACTGCCAGAGACCAGGCATCAATGTGGGCAAGCAGCAGTACCTGCCAGAGTGTGAGGCCAGCCAGCATCCAGTCCCCTCTCCTGAAAGTCCCCAGGCAACTTTTGGGAAACTCAGAACCTAAATTCAAATGCCTTCTGTGTCGAAGCTTGTACGGATAGACTCAATGTTCCTAGGGCCTCATGAGAAACACTGGAAGAATGATCATCACGTTTCATAACCCAAAGGTGCTAGACTCCACTCTTGGAGCTTTTGTTCGGTGGGGCACAAACTCACTAAAACATTGCACGACCAGGTAATGATCACAGTTAGGCTTTTTAGATATGAGTTTAGTTTGTTCTTGATTTTCCTACTTCTAATTTTTTTTTCTTGCTGAGGGAGGGGAAAGTACCACATTTAAATTTCATAGAGAAGACTACTGCGTAGTTTTGAGGGACATCAGTGGATTCACCCCGTCCACGTCATTAGAACCAGCTTCCTGTGCGAGGTGGGACTTGAGTCGTATTACTTTGTCGCAGACCACACCAAAAGTAAGCTGTTCACGTCCCAAACATTCCATGAATTCAGTTGCGAGGAGGAATTTGTTCAGCCATGGTATGGGTTCATATTTCTCTTCTGTCCCAAGAAGGTCTGGGTGTCCTTATAAGGGAGACCGCCTCTGTTTCCCACAGTGTGGAGAGCTAAATAAATACTCTCTCACAGTCAATGCAGAGGTAACTTTTTTTTAATGGATTAAAAAAATAAAGCGGTTCTGAGAGTCCATGACTGCTTCAGCGTCCCCACTCAGAGAGGGGGGCTTTTGTCTCTCTCTCAGTGGGAGCTGCCATTTTAATGGGGCCTCCAGCGGGGCCTGGTTTGACGATGTGAAGTAGGCCTAGAAGAATCGGGGATTTTTTTTTTTTCAATTTAGATTTTGGTTAATTTAACCCTAGTGGCTTTCAAATGAACTGAAATGTAAAAGTGAGCCCACAGTACATGTCCCTCAGAGGCTGCACGGAGATAATATCGGCGACTCCTCACTTCTGAAGTTCTCTCATGTGAAAACCAATCCCTTGAAGCTCTAATAGGCATTACGAGCTCCCTACCCCCGACCCCCAGTCTATTGGCAAAGACGAAAACCGGGAGAAGAATTCCTGCCTGGAAATATGCAAACGTATCCACAGACACAGACACACTTCTGAATGCGATCTTTTCTTGGCTGATCGGTGATGCCAAGCCAGCATGGGGATGGCTTTGTGGCAATTCTGGGGTTTCCCTGAGCTCCAAGAAATGCTTCCCCACCCGGGGCCGGGGAGCCCACGCCCTGGCCCCTCAGCTGAGTTCTGGCTCCCCTCAGCACACCCTCCCAATAACAAGGCCGCAGAGGATCTGGCCTGCAATTTCCCCGGCCCTGACCACACGGGCTGCGCCAGGCCGCAGCGCCCAGATGCCAACCGCTGGAATGTGTTGCAGTCCTGGCCTCAGCCTAGCCGGCCCGGAGGAGAGCTGGCACAGGGAGGAGACGCTGGGGGACTAAGGATTGTTTGCCTGCACTAATCCTGAGAGGGTTAATGCAGGCAGGGAGCCCCCTGCTAGGGCTGCAGGGTGAAAGACTCTGGCTTTCAGCTTTGGTTTGGTGAAGGCCTGACTGTGTGGGCCACAGGGGCTTCTCTCTCTCTCTGTCTGTCTCTCTCTCTCTCTCTGTGTGTGTGTGTGTGTGTGTATTCACTCCTACATATAGACCCTCAAGAATTAGTGAATACAATTTTAAGACGAGTGTAGAAGAACCAAGCATTTCCATTAACAGCAAATGCTTGAGAACATACAATTTTGTGGGAACATACTTATGAATAATCCCATTATCTGAGAATTTATGTGAAGATATCCTACACTAGGGTAACTAGCAATCAAGGCACTCCTTCATTGAGTTGATAGTGGAGAGGAGACAGAAGAAAAATTGCTCCCATGAAATAACTTGAAATTCAGCTTTTTGCTTCCTGGTAGCAGAGCTATCTGGCAGGAGACTGGGGGTGTGGAAAACCTCAGGTCAGCCCTAGAGCTCTGCTAAGGGAGTTAACTGTCAGGTGGTGGGTGACTTGTGTTTGTTTCCAACACAGAGTTTTAAAATTCAGAGCATTTTACAAAATGCTGCCACTTCATTGGTGGCTAATCAAAGCATTCACTCTCACATGCTTTTTGAAGAGTTACTGCTGTTCGTTTGGTTTGTTCATTTATTGCAATAGCAAGTTGGACAGAAACTTCTGCCCTCCACTGTAGCCCTTGAAATGTAGGTGTGTGAGGCACACCCCAGCAACAGGCTGGTGGGGCTGGGGACCGGGCCAGCTGCAAAGTGAGGGCCTACTGTCTTCTGCACTAGCTCAGTCCCAGCACCCTACTCACTAAAAAGAATAATTAAATAAAGCTTGAGTGAGCGTAAGTCACTTACCTCACTCTGCCTTTCTACACATCAAATTAAAAAATGACGAGACTTGGCCCATCCAATAAATCTTGGATGTATATTTGAGCCTGGGATAACAAGTTAGATGCGACAGACCCAGTTTCTCAGAGGCATTTTTGGAGGCCACATAAAAGTAGACATATAAAGTATAATCTGGACAGCAGAAATGACTTAAATTATGAGTGTAATACCTTATTGTAATAAAGAGGAAACAATGTAGAAATATTTTTTTAAAAAAATGAACATTACCACTCTCCCTACACCCCAGGAATAATCCATTACAAATCTGATAAGTATCCTTCTAGTCTTTCAGACACACATGCACACACACACACACACACACACACGTATGTGTCTGTACAGTCAACTCCTGACTTATGACGACTTTGAAGCCTATATTTTGGCTTACGAGTTTTCAGCCTTACAGTGGTGTAAAAATAATATCCATTCAGTAGAAAACGTGTTTTGAATTTTGATCTTTTCCGGGCTAGTGACACAATATTCTTGTGGGGTGCTGGGCAGCAGCGAGCCACTGCTCCCCAACCACTGGATCCCACAGGGTGAACAACCAGGGCCCCCCACTGCATGGTGTTGCGAAGCATTAATATCCAGTGTGCTAAGAGCATTCATTGCCTTTCTGTGTGTGTGTGTGTGTGTGTGTGTGTGTGTGTGTGTGTGTGTGTGGTGCTGGTACTGGGAATTGAACCCAAAACCTTCTCACTGACTTACATCCTGAGTCATTTTATTTTGTCATATTTTGAGACAGTCTTGCTAAGTTGTTAAATTCCCAGGCTGAGTTTGAACTTGGGTCCACTCCACCACCTTCCAGGAGTTCTGGGATTACAGACGTATGCCACCATACCTGGCTAAATGCATTTTGACCTAACAATACAACCACTTCACGGGGGTTTTATTGGTAACCTCGTCTCGCATCACTCACGGAGCCTCTGTATATAGTATACATACTGTGCATGTATATGTAATAAATATGTGCCATTCATATCTAGAATATAAACGTATGGTGGTCAGTTTAGTTCTTCCTCTATTGGGTCATTTGAGTTATTGCAAATCTTCAGTAATACAGTTAATGCTACATAAGCATCCTTGCGTGTACATCGTAAGTTTGAAATACGTATCTCAATGTAGTTGCGTTTGCCTCTGTGGAAACTGAAACTACCAACTACATGGGGAAACGCAGCAAGACATGAGGCGTAGGTGAAGCGCAAGATCGAGAGCTCCCAGACAGAGTTGAAATAGGCTTACAGAGTTGAAAGAAGCCCATGTGTTCCAAGTTGCATTTGGATTCCAAGTTGCATTTGGATGCTAATTTTTTTTTTTTCAAAATCATGATGTTCTCTGTGTTCTCACAATGTGTTCCTTCAGATAAGATACTTGTGGGAATGTCCAGCCGGTTCCAACTTTGTAACAAAATTGGAGCTGGAGTTAGATCCACCATGTAACCTTGCCGGGCTGACAAGGAGCCCAGGAGTAATCACCAGGTTCTCCACCGCCAGCAAGATGGAGGTGGTTGCTACAACCTGTATCCATGCTTGTCTCAAAAGAAAGAAAGAAAGACAGAAAGAAAGAAAGAAAGAAAGAAAGAAAGAAAGAAAGAAAGAAAGAATAGCTGCCATTTACCATCTGAAGGCAATGAAACATTTATTATATATTTATTTACTTAATATATTTTACAAATAATGCACATAAATAAGAATAAAACAAGTGTAAACATACCCTGTTAGATATTTTACTAAGAATTAATTTAAGGCTGATGGCATGGCTCAGCGGATACAACACTTGCCTACCTTTCACAAGGCCCTGGGTTTGATTCCCCAGCACAGCATAAAAAATAACTGGGTGTGATGGTGAATGTCTATAAGCCCAGCCCTTGGGAGGCTGAGGCGGGAGGATTGCCATGAGTTCAAAGCCATCTCAGGCTACCTAGTGGATTCAGAACTACAAGCAAGACCTTGTCTCAAAGGAAAACAAAGAACTCAACTGTTGCAAATTCTACATTTTGCTCCCTATTTACCCAGGTTTCCGAGGGTATCTATGCCCAGCTTTCCATGGCTGTGACAAAGTCCCTAGGTGACCAACTTCTAGGTTTGTTTTGGGCTCATTGTGTCAGAGGCTTCAGTCCACACTTGGCTGGCCCTGCAATGTCCATTAGAGCACCTTTTCCCAGGTGACAGCAACCGGAAAGCAAAACAGAAAAGGGGTACAAGTGCCCATTTCCCCCTCCGGAAGGCCTCACAGCACCTAGCTTCCTTCCACTTGGCCCCACCTCCAAAAGTGCTAAACCTAGGCACTGCGAGCCTTTGCAGGGTCTAAATGACATCGCTCAAAATGGCAGTGTCTTCAATCAGATGCTTACACCTGTCATTCAGGTGTAATGAATGTCTTGGTTCCTTGGAAATACAAAAGTCGCGAACAATATTTAGTTATAAGGAAAAATCATAAATAAAAATGAAGTTCTCACACAGAACACCACACTAATTCAACCAACTGTCCAGAATGAGCAGGGAAGAAAGTTCCAATATCACTTCCCTTAGCTACTGCCTCTCTCATGACTGTCCAAGACCTATGATGGTTTTTTTAACTACCTAAATTTGATCCTAAATATGATTATTAAGGCTGGTAATATCCACACAGATAGCCAAAATCCAAACAACAAGAAAATTGAAGTGATCAGAATTGTTCTTAATTTTGGTTTAAAACTGATATCACAAAGTTATCATCTTACAGTTTTAGAACATACCAAGTGTTAAATATAATCCCACATATTCCAATTATTTATGTGAATTGCTTCATATATGTATAATTCATATCATAGTTTATTTTTATAAATTAATAATATATATTACTACTACACATTCACCTATGGACTTCCATTCTCTGGTAGACTCCTTAAGGATAGAAACCATGCTTATGGTACTTATTGCTGTAATTTAAGCTTTTAGCACAGTGCCTAGCACATAGTAGGAGCCCAAGTATATTAAATATATTTATAATTATTATAATATAATATTATATTTAATTCAACAAATAGTTCTTTTGTAAAAACTAATAATAGAATTATTTTGTATAGCCAACTGTGGTATCAAAATCCACAGACTCTATACAATGGAGTTTTCAAATTCCTTGCTTATAAATTGTTGAAAGTTTTACTGAAACACATATTTGATTGTATTTTAAAATAAAGACATTTTTAAAAACTTTCACCCTCCACTAAGTTACAGAACTAGTTAATGACAGTGTAATAAAATGGAAGATATTACTTTAAAAATTAGCTTTGCTACATTTGGTAAGGTACAGAGGATTACCTAGAAATGATTTCTAGTGATAAAAGAGAAAGTGTCTCTGCAGTATGAAGAGACCCACACTCTGCTTTGGCACTCCAGATTCGTGACAGTTATCGGAGTCTATCTACTCCTGGCAGAACCGGCTTTCAGGAAGAGCATTAACCAAGAATCAAATTCTTTATTTCCCACCTTGCTTGGACTAAAGACTGGTACATCTTAAGCAAATCAAAATGTAAGAGGCGGGGGAAGTTGCCCAGAGAAGTGTACCAACCAAATCCCGGTATTAGTCAGCTTTCCATCACCGTGGCTCAATACCTGGATGCCACAACTTAAAAGGAGAGTTTCAGTCTGGCTTCTGATTCAGGAGATTCCGTCCCTAGTCAGTTGGCTCCAAGGCAGAAGCCGGGAGGAGCAAAGTGGCTCTCAGTTTATGGCTGCCAGGAAGTAAAGCAAAGGAACACTGTCAGAGAGGAATGG